>JAJIZL010017422.1:440410-462111 GCA_023969395.1 Amblyomma maculatum
GGGTGCGATCTGATTCCGGTGCCGCGCCATTCTCCACCGGATAAGAAAACAAAATCCGCGCGTTTGATGGAATTGCATTAACAGGTTTGGGGTGCGACCTGATGCCGGTGAACACCTCCGGCAACGCACTCTCTCACCAGAACAAGAGTTGGCCACTCTGGTGCAGTAATTGGCCGCGACTTCCTTGATTAGTCTTATAAAACCCCGGCCCTCAGTCACCAGCGGCTGCGGAACAACTGACCACGGCGGCGGTTAGACCTGTGACGCAGCAGGGGGTGCTAAGAATTCCTATCTCCGCTGGACAGGCCGCCATTGCAAAACTGACCTTGGCAAAGCACAGAACCTGGTTAATTGGAGAAATATGGGAGAGGCCTTCGCCCTGCAGTGGGTATTGTCAGGCGGATGATGATGATTGTGATAATTCATCATCAGTACACAGGGAGCCGATACTTTTCTTCGACGTTATGTCCTCAAAACTCTCTTCCACGACCTGCGCAAGTAAGCTTGATGAAGACTTCGCCAGCCGAGTGTTCAGAGTTTGATAAGTCCTGTGGTGATGTGAAATCTCCAACGTTCAAAATATGTGTAGTGTCATTACCATCTCTTTGAGTCTTGTTAAGCTAATGGGATTTTAACAGCTACGGTGTAGAGCTGCTAAGAAGTGCGCCTTGTGGACTGGAATTATTTGGAAAGATAGAACATTTTCTACATTTACCACGTGGTGGATGTTCTGTGCAGCTGTTGAACACTCTCAATGGACACGGCCGAACACTTAACGGAAGCAATACTCCTCTTCACACAAAAAGACCCTTAAAATATGTGCACTGTGATAGTGGCACAATTGTCCTCGTGACAGGCAGCAACCAATGTCAGGAAGAAATGAGCCCTCTGATTTGCTTTCAACATGGTTTAGCGGTAAAGCCTGGCTTCAATCGCTGATTAATAATGATATTAGATTCTATCAGTCTATGCTTCATTAAAAACTTTCAATAGCTTCAGGTAGGACTGTTTCTCTTCTGAAAAGGAATCAGACACATATATTATCAGATGCGAAAAAAAATGAAGGCGTGAAAGGTCGCTTACCCGAGTAAAACACGCGAATGCTTTTTTACACAGATGCAAATTAAGACGGTGATGTGCGTTGCAAAGTGCGAGAAAATGTAACAGTTTAACACGTAAGGCGGTCACTGGAGTGAGTTAAGATTTAGTCTACATGGGAGAGATGTTAAATACGAGGGTCTCAAGGTGGCGCATGGTACTTGTAAGCAGGTGCTTCTATTTAGGTATGCAAGTAATCCTTTATTTAAAACTGTCACGCTTGGGTCCCGCAGTGCCTTAGTTTGTTGTCGTATTCGAGTGTTTGTCGCCATGCATTTTCGGCTACTTTAAAGAAATTGTCACGGCTGTAAATTCTTAGATGCAGGATTTTCAAAAGGATATTTAGATGATGTCAAAAAAAGCTGTATTGTGAACTACCTGTTAATTGTTTTCCGGTGCACCTGTACAAGGAAATATACATTTATGGCCCCGGTGACATTCCGAACAGAGAGAAAGGGATGCAATTACAACCAGAATCGAAAACATTTTTGTTCGAAATACATGAAGAGATTACCAGTTTAAACCTTTCTAGCAAGAACAGTTTTTTCACGGGCTTCAAACAGTCTTATTTGCAAACAGCAGGAAACAATCGATCACGTGTTTATGCATTGTTGGGTAGGAATTACTTATAATTCTCTCAACGGATCATCAAAAAACAGTTGCCGATCAACTTCTGCGGCGTCAGGTACCTAACGGCAGATAATGAAGGATTTTCCCCCTGTGACCAAATTATATTGATGGGTCAATATAATACATGGCTCTCCAAAATGGCCGGTTACATAGACGCACGCGATGCGCGCATGTACTTCGGGGAGAGGATACGTAGCTTTTATAGATTCCTGAAAAAGAAAAAATTATTCTCGGGTAGTTTTCCAGGTAGGATTCATTCACCGGCCATGAACAGTTAGCTTGACAACGCCTGACCTCTCTGATTCGTAAGAAATATTAGCACGATCAATTGCTTGTTTCTCGAATTTTGAACGAATTGTTGAACGAATGTTTTCTTGGAGCTCTCCAGGTGTTTTAAACAAGTCCCGTATTTAGGCTTGACTGTGTTATTCAGAGAATTAGCACTAAAAGTTTGCTTTCTCTATTCGCATCTTAACTTTTTAGAAATTGCCTGACCTGTTAAAAGAAATCTTATCTGAGAAACTATAGCTTCATCTTTGTCTAGAAATGGTGTCTGTCGTTTTTTTTTAAACACCACATACGCAACATGTTTTTGTGTACCAAACTACCACTCGCCCTATCTTCTGTGCATTCGTGTTAAACTTAACATTAGCTCGCGCAGCTTAATTTACTCTTTCGTATTTATTTTCTAAAATTTAGGACCGCACAGAATAAGAATTTCGATAATTGCGAAAACGTATAATAGTGCCATCGTTTCTTCGACTAACACTGCATGCCGTAGAAACGCTCTTTCAACGTTGTTTTCAATTATACCTCATTCAAAAGCCGCTTATTTATCTCACACGGCCATCAGTTCCTCTCGGTGACTGCATTATCCAGGGGCTGTTGAGGCTCCTGGTAAAAAGAATACTTATAGCTGAACTAATTTCAAGAACGCTGATAAAGAACTGATTTTGTTTACTAATATATAGCGCGTGTAAAATGACCTGTAGTTATTCTTGCACAGTCTTGTTGGCTGTTTCGAGAGAATTAGTTTTTCAGCAGCTGTCTGGCTACTGTATCTGCTTTGTGGCCGTCTATTGCATGTCAGAGCATCCATATACAAATTAAAATACTGGATACAGAGAGAAGCATTCTTCCTACGTTCTGTCTAATCAGTGGGAGGGGTATTGCTACAGGACTGCTTCACGCACTCTCAGCGGTTATTTCTGGTGCACTCTCCTCAACAGAGAAAACGAATTAAATTCAATAATCTATTCCAGTCGACAGTGACGAAGAAACCACTGTCGTCGAAAGTGGTGGCGGCTCTTCAGGCCCCTTCGGGCGTGGTGGACCCCGTGGATCATCTTCTAGATTCCCTGTATATCCTAGGCCCCTTGGACCCATTGTACCCACTCGACCCACCCGTAGTACTGATCTGGACACTCCGCCCACGCTTATGGTGAGCAAAATCTCAAGTTGTGGTTAATTTTGCTAGGCGTACCTATTAATTCTGCCAGTCGGTAAAGCTGTTTTTCAGACGTCTTCAACTCCTGTGACGCACCAAGTGAAATATTAGCAGCTCTGCAAGAATTGAAATTGGCTGCTGATGGGTTGCGAAGGTGTAACGCAGTGGGTAGCGAAGCTGATCGGGTTTACTCGGCCTGTGCTCGAAGTCCCCTGGCGGGAAGTCATTTTCCCAGTGGTTGCTGTGCCAGAGGTATAAAATTCAACAAATCCAGAAATAACCAATTTGCTACAAAATACAGGCAAAACACCATTTCTTGTGCACAAAAATCATGCTCGAAAAGATAATGGGATCTTGCTTACTCTCTAGGCAGCCATTGGTATCGTGAGAATCGCCGGGTACTATGGTTCGCGGTTCATTTACCACACCGTTTGTAAACTGCCTATGTACAGCTCCCTAAAAGGCAGTTAGCTGTATAAACTGTCCGTGTGAAAAACATTCAGTCCACAAGTCACAGTTTTTCGCCACAAATAAAGCTAGTACAGCTCGGAGAGGAACGAATAGCTCTCCAAAGGAGATTTATCCGGCATCGCAGCGTATATTCATCAACGTTTTACAATGAATCGCCTCTCGAGCAACGCTGTATACTATTATTTACTTTTAAAAGAACAGCTCCTAGTGACTAATAGACAGCGCTTATATACAAATTGTACGGTGACAAGCTAATCTTATTTACATCCTTTTCCATGGCTGTGGCAAAGCATTGTTGTTTATGAGGGTAACCGCTGTATGTAAATATGGTTTAGTCATTAATTTGACTATGAAATTGCACTGCCTAAGTAAATAATAATGCAGCAGCATTAAAGGCCCCTTTCTACAGAAACCAGAACGTTTTGCTGCTGTGAGCGAAAAACACGAGCATAGTTTAAGCATGTCAATTGGACAGGCTCTGACCTTTCGGCGAATCGCGACGTCAGCAGACCAATTGATGTAACTTAGTCCGCAAAATCTGGAAAGACTGGCAACTAACTTGAGATGAGAGGATGAGGAGAAATCTAATTCTTTGAGGTCGTTGGATTCCTAGTCGGGCATTCTATCCAAGGCCAATTTGGCAGACACGTTCGTACGGCTTGGTTAAATGGGGGTTAAACTTGAGGGTGGAATTGGTTTGAAAAAAAACTTCCCCAGATAGTCAAATTATTTTATTGCGGATTTAGAAAGTTCAATATGAGTAAAGCCAATGAAAAGTTCTAGAAAAATATTAGGAACCGTATTTTGGAGTCAACGTTGTTCCAGAGTGCAAACTCAGGAACCTCAGGAAACAATAAGGAGAGCAGGAATACCTCGTGGGCGTCGATGATAAATAAGCTAAGAGCAGCCCCAGTAAATATGGATATCGGTTTCTGTGGTCCCTGCACCGGGAGTGGCAATACAGATAAAAATGAAGTTTTGCGAGCCTCCATTGTGATCACGGGGGGGGGGGGGGGGGGGGGGAAACCCAAATTATGCAAGGGCCTTGCCGTGGACCGGGCCACAAGCTGCAGCTAGGAATCAGTTCTGTTTATCTCCTCCACGGAAGCGCCCATAAAGATAGAAATCAAGTTTCGTGCCTCCGTTGCGATCACGTCGCGAAACCGAAACCGCGATAGGGCAGCGGCGTTGCCGCAGACCAGGCTGCAGCTACGAATCACTTCTGTTTATCTTCGCAAGAAGGCAGCGCCATGAACTTCAAGCGCTTTTTGTAAGCCCTAGGAGGTGGCAGCACCTCCCAGCGAGCATGCATCGTCATTAGGGCGCGAAATTTCAAACGGAGGATTGAAACCGTACCGGTACGGCAAAAACCTTGTGGGACAGAAAAGCGCCGCCCTACATAGAATTTAGCTGGTAGCGGCTGCATGCTAATGCGTTTTTGAGATTATAGCTGGTTAAATTAAGGGATTAGTTACTAAATGAGCAACAACAATCTGTGTATGCGAGTGATGATACCCAAGCGCAGCCACCGATCTGAGCCAGCAACTTCGTCGGCTTATGCCTTTAAAGCCAGAGCTTATGCTTAACCCAAATATTTCCTAGTTGGTCTCCGGTAGGTATCAGCTAGAATATGAGGTTCTCTGGATGTGTCGATCTGGGGAAGATCACCCAGCTCTCTGGGCCAGTACTTTTCGTGAGTGCGATTAACCTGCTTTTCACATCTCGCTTCTCTAGCGAGAAAGCTCGTTGCGACAAAGAAAAATAGTATATTAATCTACGGGATAACGGCTATTCTTTTATCTCGTGAAGAAACACTACCGGCGGATCATGTGTGCGCTGGTTACAAAACACGTAAAGAATTATCTCGCCTTTCCCTTCCAACGTTACATCATTGGCTAAAATACGTTTCTGCATTTATTTGCTTTGCGATTTCACTAGCCACCAATTATTCCTCGATAAGAAGAAGGCCATGTGGTTTATATAAAGGGCAAATACAGTAATACATAGTCTGTAGTACTCAGCTTCAGGAAAGTGCATGGTGCACGGGTTGAACATATACTTCAGTTATACCTTACTGACAACCTCCAGACTTGCTCACCTACCTGTTCGGAAGTCAATTTAGAGTTTTTTCATTTCTGTTATCTGTGGTGCTTGTGACTGCTACAGTGCTTGACTGATGTGTCTGTATCTTGATAGACTTTTGACATTTTAGTGCTCAATCTTCGCATTTTTATTTAATTTGCCATTCTATTTTTCCTTTTACTACGTTCCGGTGCATGCCTGATTCAGTGAAAATTTCAAGTCTGCACTATATGCACAGAAACCGGATCAAAAGTACGCTTTCTGAAATATTGCAAGATTGTTTGGGCCCACTAACGTAAATGTAAACTAGGCCACGCGTAATTCAACGAGTGCAACAAAACGCCCCGGAGTACATAGAGTAATGTCATTACTAGTGCCCGACACATCGTCTCGAGTCAAAACGAAGTTGAGTTGGAGGTACGCACACGAACCGCCCAATCCCACCTCAGCGCGGAGGCCAGGCAGGGCATGGTTGTTGATTAGGGAAGAGTTTTGATGTTCTTTATCTTCTCGTGCAACTCTTTGTACCTTATCTTCGTTTTATTCATGTCGTCATTACTTACGTCCGATTCTATCTGCAGACTCACCCAATGTCCTCGACCCCGGCTTCGACCCCGGCTTCGACCCCGGCTTCGACCCCGGCTTCGACCACGGCTTCAACCACGGCTTCGACCACGGCTTCAACCACGGCTTCGACCACGGCTTCAACCACGGCTTCGAGTAAGTATTGCTTTGAAATGCAGCATAGAGCCTTGCGAGCTCCTAAGTATTGTAAGAAGTGCATGCAGTCTTGCTGTTCAGCCATTAGTCGCGCTTCCAGTTTCAACAGCCTAATCATGGTGGAGCCGATGCTGTGGAGCAGAGGCTTTTTTTCTGGGCTGTGTATCTCAACCCCGCTGGTGTGATGAGGTCTACGGCAGCCGTGCATGTGTAATCGCAAAAATACCAAACGGACATATTTTGTGTTATGTTATTCCTCTTTAAAGAAGCATAGGTGTTTCAGTCTAACCTGCAGCCCATCATTGCAGCGAATCTCATAGCTCAAGTATATATTCGTGACATATAACCACAAATGGAGCAATTTTTATCACAAATTGGAAGAAATGATTTGAGAATATTTGTATTGTTAAAATGCTGTAGAAGGCACGCCTCCAATAATGCATGCAAATTGTGATTTTTGGTTTGAATGACATATTTTTAAGAACGTAATCACCTACAAAGACAAAGTGTGGAGCCGTAGCTTGACGGAGGGGTAGAAAGAAGCACTTCTGTAGGTAGAACAGCGCGAAGATTTTTAAAAGCAGTTCCTTTAGAAGGCCAGAATTGTTTTGAGGATTTTTATTGCTTTTACGAGGCATTAATAAATATCAGGAAACTTCTTATAGATGCTGCTTTTCTCTGAAGATTTCTTATGTGTCACCGTTAATAATATGCATTCATCGAACAATTTTGCAATAGTCGGAATAGCTCCCTCAATTATCAGCATGAAAACAATTGCAGTTTTGCACGAAAAAGAAAAAGGATTTAAATAAAAAATGTAATTGCCACTTAATGGAATACACGTAGCAGTGTCGGACACAGCTAAAGCAAATATTGATACTGAACAATTCTCGGATGCCTGTTGCCAGAAACCTAGTACCGCGTTACAGTTTAACGCAATTCAGAAAACCAATAGTCATCACAGCACACAAGTTTGTCGCCTTTTGATGGAGAAAATTCACTATACCTATGTCGAAAAAAAAAAAGGCATCAGAAACAGTCAAAGCTTAGTATACACTAATTCTCGCTCATGTGCCATCGCTAAAAATGTCACCGGTGCACCACCATTCGCAAATCATTGTAAAGGCCGTTACAAAAAAAAAAAAAGGCATTCAAACAGTAATTACCTGGTAGTATTGGCTCTCATATCTTCCCTCACACGCGATTTGTTGAAAATTGATGAAATTCACAAATCCTAAAGACGTGTGAAAGTTCTACCCGCATTATTGACTCTATAACGTTAAAGGAGACGTTACGCTGAAAGACCGACATCGGCTATAGAATTGTGAGCGAATAATCCCGGTCCTGGCGCTGGAAGATTGTAGCTGGCAGTTGATATGGCCAAGCACTGATTCCTCGATAGTTTCTGTGACGTTAGACCACATAACAATATCACAGGGATGGGAGGAGCTACTAACTCCGTTTGCTCATTTAAAGTGGGAATATGCAAAAAGAATCAACCACCCAGACCTCTAAGATGGCGAGTCAGGCATGCTATACTGAGACCAAGCAGGCTTGGTTAACATGGGGCTTTAATTGACCGACAGGAAACGGCGCTATCGCGCCTAAACCTTAAAGACGGGGTTAAAGTTTTCCTCATACTTTTTTTCCTGTATATCCCCAGCCAAAATGTACCCCTTCGCGCCCCTATGAGCAAGCTCGTACGTCCCAACTCTGTAGCAGGTTTGTTTCAAGGCATCAACAAAGGCAGTAACAAAATTGCTCACTTGCACCTGAAAACCGCAATAATCCAGATATCCTAAAAAAGAGTGCCTATCCTGTATAGAGTCCTGACTTGTCATCATACGATTTTATCAATGAACGTTATCAATGATTTTATCAATGAAGGTTGGAGAACGAGATGCCATTCGCACCTTGAGGACAGGGAGATACAAGGAAAATAAACTGAGGGGCCATTAAGCTCCGCCTTTAGGGGCATGACGCGATAACCGGAAAGTCTCCGGTTTTTTGGGTCTCCCTGCTTTATCTCACACGAACTCATTCGCATACTCCCGTGCGTGAAAGGCCCCCCTTACATAGTTATAACGGACTTGCCTGCGTGACCTAAGTGTAGCGCATCAGCGCATCTGAGTAACGATGCAAGGGTTCTAGAATGTTGATTTTCTACCCATCCTACCATCTGAAAACAGAGACCCGAGTTATCACGTGACATGAGGCAGCCCTAAGTTCAAATACAGTGCTTGGCCATGCCAGCCATCAAGTGTACCACCTTCCTGACCAAAGCACGTTATTTTTCGCTCCCCCCTCTGACGCCAACGTCAGATTTTCTACGTTAAAAACTGGGAAACAAAGTTCCTCGCAACAGTATTATGCGATATTGTTAACAATCTCTACAGACACTATGTGCAAGTTTGGTTCCTTCGCTCTGAGTATTGTACACATCGGCCAGCTTATTGTCTCACGTAATGCTTTTAACGCAGCCAAACGAAAGCACTTCATTGGCTGACGCCTAACGTGCCTAACTTGCGACCGAAGATTGACAGGTTCGATTCGCTCCATTTGAGCAACATAAAACAGCGTCTTTAAGTGGGACGTCATTTCCTGTTTGCTTGTCCGCTTTTACCGCCGAAGGCGACATCTCTCGCTGTATAGCTTTAGAAGCTGGTTCATAGAAGGTATACGGATGTCCTTGCTCAGCGGTGGTGCAAAGCAACACAAAGTTATGACGATTGCAGAAAAACGTTAATTCAGATCCGGAACGTATGCTAATGTAACTTCGGCGAATTTCGTAATCGGTGGTTTTCGAGGAAAATGTTAGAGAAATGCTTTTGGAGTCCGCTCGTGCATGGCGGCCAATTTTGAGATTTTCTGAAATTGCTAAACATTCCAGCGTACATGGTGCGTCTTTTTGTGTCTGTTTTATTATATTTAGGCTAAGTATCTTTTCACACTGCGTTCGCTATATGGTTATTTGCAGAACCAGTGGAGTAAGATTGTATTGTAAATTGGATGCTTATGCTCGTCTTTGTGCACTTTCGTTTTTTTTTTTTGTTGAAGGCACACGCATAACAAGAGTATCTTCGACCTGGAGTTTAAGCACTGTCACTGTCACGTCGCTGAAAGTTAATAATTATTACGCGATGGGTGCCTAAAGAACAAAAATGAATTCGCTCTCAGGTGGCCAACTCGGATCCCAATGACTCTGGCTGTATTACCTGGCGTGATAGTTTTCTCTAACGTACAGGTGTAAACGCATATTTTAGAGAACAGAGCCCTGGGTATGCAATAGCATTTGGCGCATGTACGCACCGTAGAATGCTTCACTTGAAGAGTTCCATGTCGTCCAGACTACAAATATACGAAGGCAATTCATAGGCTCGAATTATTAAGATAACTGTAAATAAATAGCAATATTGTACACGAGAAAAGTTTTAAGCACAGGTTTTCAGCAGCCGTTACTGGGAAATTTGTAGCCAGGCAATAATGTCACTTAGAGGTAGAATGGAGAATAGAAATGTAAAACTTTTATTACACTATCGCAGTCAAGCTTTTATTTTTATTCTTGGTCTGTTCTACCCAGTGCACGTTAGATTAGATCCCCCTCCCTAAGTAGTCTAAGCTATACCATTCCCTCAACTACTGCGATATTTAGTTCCAAACTGCTTGTGTAGCTTTCTGACTTCAAATGCACTAAACCTTAAACCTCCTCGGTCTACAAACCGGTAGTTGCTTACATAATTGCGATATATATCTGTTTATGCGAGTGAGAAAGTTACATTGTGCTAACTCAGAAAGTACTGGTTACGAACAAATAAAAGAAAGCAGGCTTTCTTATCGAATCATTGACTCGGCTTGCGTAATCAGGCTCCCCTTAATACCAGTTCAGTGCTCTGTTATACTGTGCAGCCATTTTATTCATCTCGCTTCCCTACTGAAAAATTGTATGAGGCAATAACCTCACATTTTCTCACACAGTCTCCCTCAATTCACATAAGAAAGCACATAGAAGCTGCATTAAATTGCATAAAGTCTCATAGTTTCTGGTACATTATCATAAATTATGTACAATATTTTATGATAATGATGTTAACCGAATGAGAGTCTATGTGATTAGATGAGATTTTATGAGGTTATTGCCCCGTAAACTTTTGGTTTTTCAGTAGGGTTACCTTAGTACTAATACGGAACTTGTGCAAATGCCCACTCGATCAACAGCCACAACGGTTGTACCGGTTGTGCCTCCACCGTTGCTGTGCTCGGTGGACCAGACGGCGAGGGATGACATCGTGTACCCTGCCGACGGTCTATGCGACATTCTCATCTACACCCACGTCATGGTCCTCAACAGAACGGTGGTCAGCGTAAACAAAGAGAGTTACAAGACTTTCAGAGACGTCTGCAATGCATACGACGTCACCACTTGTGGTTACTCTTTCGATGCACCGTAAGTGCTTTCACACTTTTCAACTTCTAAAGTACGTCCATTACGTCAACTTATCTTAAAGCGTAATACCTCCCTTTGTACTTATAGGCCAGAGGATAGAACACGAACAAGGCGTCTGCATTATTCAGGTCTACCTCTTATTGTGTCGCAATCGTAAGGACGCTGCTCTTCTATACCTGCTTTATCACCTATCGCAACTTTGCCGAGGTTGACGTATGGTGCTGCCATCTAGAAGTGCTTAAAAGAATTGACGACTTTTCCTTGTTGTTGAAAGCTTTTTATTTGTATCGAGTACCTTAGCTTGAACTTCACTTGTTTGCTGTTAAAAAGCGTTATTTTAAGGCCTATGTGCAGTAGATTTGTTTCGAGGCGTCACCGCCTCAGTGTCGCACGTTTTAAGGCACTGATTGCAGTAGAGTTTCGTTGTTCTTCATTGGGGATGCCATAGATTGCGTTCATTCTCCTATGGGTAATTCATAGAAACGTTTTGCGAATTGCATGGTGAAAGGCTGTGAGATAGATACCAGTAAAAGCGTTGCGAGCACTGATGACACCAGCTGCTTGGCAACCGTGCGCAGAAACTTAAAAGTGCACCATCCGACTACTGTGCCGGAGTTCCCGGGATCGAATCCCGGCCTCGGCGGCTGCGTTTCGATGGAGGCGAAACGAAGTGGCGTCCGTGTGCTGTGCGATGTCAGCGCACGTTAAAAATCCCCAGGTGGTCGAAATTACTCCGTAGCCCTCCACTACGGCTCCTCTTTCTCTCTTTCCACTTTCATTCCCACCTTCCTCCCTTCCCTTACGGCGCGGTTCGGGTGTCCACAGAGCAAGTGTGACAGTTACTGCGCCTTTCCCTTCCTGTGAACCAATAAAAAAGATCTCGTACTGAACATCGTTGAATTATCTTCATACGGTTATCAGCACAAGCAGGGCAGAACCGCAGAAATTAGCAGTGCTTAAACTGAAATTGCCACTCTCTCTTTGACTGGAATATTGTTGCTGTTTTGTCATTATTTAATATGCACTCATGCTATCTGGCCCACTATCTTTCAAACATGGCGCGTTTACGGAAAAAATAAATGTAACATTGGATTCTTATCTCGTTCAGGCTCATTGTCGCAGCTCTATTCACTATTCACGCTTAATGCAAAATTTCGATGCACAGCGCTAGGTTTATAATCTCTTTCTGATCTTCACTAAAACTCTAACCAGCCTAATCGGCCTATTCCTGCCTTTAGATTCCGTTTAAAACTTCAGCAAAATCATTGTGTATTATGGCTTCTTAGTCTTGCTTAAAAATTATGCAGTCTAAAATCACTGCAGTTGAAAATGTCGAGGCAGAAGGGCATCAGGCATGTCAAGTAGGGTGTTCTGCCATCACTCTCCCTTCATTTGGGGTCTAGAAAGCAAAGGCTGTGTTGTCAAGGTTTTTCCGCTGTCATTTCGGCCTCATGTGTCCCTAAAGAAGCAAAGCGCTGGAATTAGAACCTTTAAATTTGGAATTCTATAGAGTATCCTATGAAATTCGACAGCACGGTGCACTCATTGTCTAGTAGGTACCTTACTATCCTAATTGAAGTATGTGTTTTCGAGAATTCTCATGATTAAAAACAACTAAGCCCGGACTACCTCAAGAATTGGGACTGGTGACGTCTAAAAGCACCTCTAGAATATTTTATAAGCCTCACTGACACCTATAACACAGGATGCTGTGGTTTGTGGTCACCTTTTTCGGTGATATTGATGAGCTAGGAGCTTAGCCTGATCGTGATAAAATATTACCAGTGACATAGTTCGTCTGCGCCAGGATATACGTAGCGAGAGCTACTTTCCTGTGGTTTTGACGTACTTCCGAGCCTATTGTTGAGCTTATTTCGCTTAGCAATGAAGAGATTTTGATCGTCATACATAATTTCTTTATTGCATGCATAGTAATAAAGACGACCTGGTGATCAGTGTAGTAACACGCCGCCGTGATTGAATGTACGTATGCAGAATTTTGAATGTGCTTGTATAGAAGCGATTCTCAAAGCACTCCTACCTATGGAGCAAGCATTTCTCGCGATACAACATTAGGCAGGTAAATTGTCTTGGCGAAGATCCGTCCCTTGATGGTGACAACAGTAAATGTATCATGTTCGGCACTTAGTGGCAACTGCTTCAACATTTCGTCTGTGTCAACCGGAATGTTAACTACGAGGCCCTTAATGCCACATTGTCCGTTATGCCAGTTCATTAGACACCATATTTGATAAAGGGAATGCATGGAGAAATCAAACGTTCAGCCGCGGCGTTCAACCCTGGAAAGCCGGATGGTAGGGGCGGATATCGATACCCATGGCTGAAACTGTACAGTAGAATTTTCTGCTTGATCAGGAAGGCCTTGCACGCTCCACAGACACTCGGAACAGCCTCATCGCGCCAGCCTTGGAAAGCAAAACGCAAAGTGTCATACATAGCATTACTCACTGGTGTCTAGTCCTTCTTGTACCACAGTCTTTCACACACACTGCCCATGTGTCCAAACATATTGTTTACAAAACATTGTTCATCCTGGTGACGTCGACGGTATTGGAATCATGGACTAGCGGTTGCAATATCCTAATTCATAAAAAGGGGGACGCTAAGACTTGAAAAAGTACAGACTAATAATCTTACTATCAGTTTCTCTGTTGCATATAAGGTGTTCACTAACTTATTCACTAACAGAACCAGGAAAATCTTAGATCAATCAAGCAAAATATCGAGCAAATTTTCGGAAAGGATATTATGCTATCAATCTTATCCATACCGTCAACCAGTTGATCGAAAAATACTAAGACTCTAAACAACCCTTATACATAGCATTCATTGATTACGAAAAAGTATTTGATTCTGTACAAACGTCGGCAGTCATGCAGGCATTGCGAAATCAGTGTGTAGACTAGCTGCATGTGAAAGTACTTGAATATATCTACAGTGGCTGCACAGCAACCGTAGTTCTGCATACAGAAAGTAACCAAATTCCCACAAAGGAATGTGTTATGCAAGGAGACACGATCTCTTCAGTATTCACAGCTTGCTCAAAGAAACTCAAAGAAAGTATCCGAAGACTTTCAATGGGAGCAGTTAGTAATAAAGGTTGATGGAGAACTCCTCACTAATCTGCGATTCGCTGATGACATTGCCTTGATAAAACCTCAGGGGGTGAACTGCAAATAATGATTGATGACCTAGACAGACAAAAGTAGAAATGTGGTCTTGAAAATCAATATGCAGAAGACTAGTAATGTTCAACAGCCTCGGTAAAAGACAGCAGTTCACTATAGGTAGCGAAGCAGTGGAAGTGACTGGCAAATATGTCTGCTTAGGACAGGTACTTAGGTAGGTAGGTTAGACAGGTAAGTGTGGATAGGACTAGAGATCCAGACCAGGAAAGGAAAATAACTAGGAGAGTAAGATTGGGTTGGAGCGTATTTGGCAAGAATTTGCAGATTATGACTAGCAACTTTCCGGTATCGCTCAAGACAGGAAAGTATACAGTGGTTGCATCTTACCTGTACTCACCTATGGGGCTGAAACGTGAAAGATAACGAATAGGTTCTACTTGGGCGGAGGGCAATGCAGAGGGCTGTGAAATGAAAAATTGTAGGTGGAAGTTATAGTATAGGAAACGTATAGAGTGGGTCAGATAAATAGTCCAGTTCATGACACTCTAGTGGAAGTCAAACAGAAGAAATGGGTGTGGGCCGGGGATGTAGTGCGTAGAGAGGACTACCAATGGTCGCTTAGGATAACAAATTGGATTCCAAGGGAAGGAAAATATAGCAGGTGCCGCAGAACGTTAGGTGTCCGCATGAGGTTAAAAATTTCGCTGGGGTCTAGATGCAGCTGGCTCAGGTGGTGGTGGTGGTGAGAAACGTTTAAGGACTCAAAAGAGGTGGATGTAAGCACCGTACTAGGTGGGGTCCCTAGTACGGGGCTAGAGGCCTTCGCCCTGGAGTGGGTCCGGCTGCTGCTGATGATGATGATTACATACACCTCATGCACACTACATCGATTTGCTTTTCGGTCACGACATGCGCCTGCTGTTTAGCGGCGTACAGCGTTGAAGAGCTGGTTCCATTGACCGGAGCGCTCCTTTAATCTTCGTAGGTACCTAAACTTGAGTCTTTCGACCCCGGCGGCACAAGCTGTGGTACAAAGGCGCCCTCAACACCTGAAGCACGTAGCCATAATGAACATCTACGGACGTGACTCTGCCCTGGCGGGCCTATATCTCAATTTTTCAAATGAACTTAAAGTA
The DNA here is from genome assembly GCA_023969395.1 of Amblyomma maculatum. Taxonomy (NCBI): domain Eukaryota; kingdom Metazoa; phylum Arthropoda; class Arachnida; order Ixodida; family Ixodidae; genus Amblyomma; species Amblyomma maculatum. The sequence continues at coordinate 455,588 of JAJIZL010017422.1, forward strand.
AGCCACTTCTCTACACTCTTATTTTCCCGATGCTTGTATTCTAAACCTGGCGGGTACAGTGTGCGTCAAGTACGCCAACGCTGGTCCATTCATCACCACGGCAATGTATTTCTGCCAAAAATCCGTTTGGGGGTGACACAAAGCGAATTGAATACTTTGTATATTTTCGTTTCGCATATCTTTCCTTATGAGCAGTGTTGATGCTTCCGATGCTCGTAACAAATAAGTTTGAAGGTTGCAAAAGAACAAGCATTTATAGGCTTGCTGTGGGGTAAATTCGTATTGGCAAGCCTAATTTTAGCTGTTTACAATAATGCGTCACCAGGCTCTTCAGCGTCTGTACTCGACTATATCAATCTTCACAGGAGGCGGAATAAACTAAGTTGCCGGCAAATTGAGGAACAAATTAACGTTCGTCAATAATGGAAACCTATAGTGTTGCGGTAGACCGCCCATTGGCTGCTTGCCAGCGCTGACGAAAATAATGATTATGGGCAAGTAGGAACGTAATTATTCATATAAAAGAATTGAAATCAAGTCTACAGCTTGCCTTATATTGTCATTTTTGAATCCGTATGATTTCTATTACAGTGCTTCACAAGGGTAGAAGCAAATCACTGAGCTGGTGCAATGTACATTATGAAATTATGCCTGTGAGTAATAATTTATTCCAACACATCTTTCACATTAACAAAATCAACACATATTGCTCAGCTCTGAGCACGACAGCCCAGCTCTCTGTTGAAAAACAGGAGTAACGATTTCTAATTTTTCGAGGCTTTGCCAAATACGGGCCTCGAGTACACTAACAGTGGAGCAGTGAACAAATTCATGTAGTCCGATCAAAATGCTACTAAATAAAAAGGCGGACAAAATGAATACCATAAAATTTTTTCATGCACATCTTTTAATTTAATTTCACGAAAAAAAAATGGTATTTCACATGAGAGGTTTTGGTGTCATTATGCGTAAGAAAACATTCTCTTTGAGAAGCCACAGGTATAAACTGTGGTGGAAGGTTCCAGCTCATGTTTTTTTTTTGTTCAGCTAGAATCGCCTAATTATGTAAAGAGTAGCTTACGGTTAACACAAGCCGTGAAACCCTTACCGACCTGACATAATCGTAGTGTTATAAAGCAAGTGAACTGAATTGAAAATGTCAAACATGGATTCGTTACGGCATTAACTCCAAGTTAGGCGATCGTTTTGTTCTCACCTCTGAAAATCTTGTTTTTCATTATATAAGTAATATTTTCGTACATTTGTTTAATAAATCGCAACATATGCTTCCTTTGTGCGTCAAGAGAATTCCTGTAATCTCAGCAGTGGCGCGAAGCACAGCCGTTTCCATTTGAACCCTTAGCAACTACAAGCCAGAATCGACGCGCTTGTATATTACTGTCACTGGGATTCACTTGTAACCAGCTCCCTCCAAGAGTGTCCTTCCGTAACTAAAAAGGCTCAGCTTGGGAAGACCACGCAAACGGACGTCGACAGAGAACCCAGCTTGTCAAGATGGTCTCTCAAAATCAATGATATTGCCTGTCGCATAAAGGAAGTACAGGAAATGTTTCGTAGTAAAACTCCAGTTTTTTTCAAAGGACGCCTTTGACAGGGTCGCCTTTGACAAGGGTCGCAAAGGACGCCTTTGACAGCCATGACTATGGGCAAAATATCGGATATCGTCACTGTATTCGATACGTATGTTCCAAACAAACACCCACCCACGCAAACACATACACACACGCGCGTACGACTACGCACTGGGTGAGAAAGCTAACTGAGATGCAAATTTGCTGAAGCTGAGTGGTTAGTTTTTCAATTGTTATTCAGAGCTTTAGTCTTGCCTTAATGCAACTATGATTTAAGTTCATTTATTCCCTACGTGCTTAGTGAATTTGCGGTCTCTCTCCGATTTAAGTGCACGTCACATAAGGGTGAATTTAGGCGCGCTGTCGCAGAAAATATGTTCATTTCGAGGTTGTCCTAGACGCACAATTAAGCAGCAGCTTGAAACTCAAACCAAAACCACTTTTCCTAATATCAAGAATGAAAGCTTGAACGCATCAAAAAAGATTGTGTACATATATAACCATAATTTACTGCACATTGGTGCGTAGTCTTCGCAGCTTGTGTCAGAGATGGAGTTCCTGTTATTCTGCTACATCGTTAAACGTTCGCTGTCATCGCTAGTTATGTGGCACAGCACTAAAGCAAGGAGATGCCGCCTTTTCTTCAGGTTCTTTAGCTTTACAGTAGGTGACAGCTGAGAGCAGCTGCTAACAGACGACAAATTAGCATATCTGCCGTTCCAAGTGGTCTCGAGTAGGAAGCTTATTGAATTTTGTCTTTTTTTTTTCAGATTCTGAATGGAATGCGCGGACGAGACAACACCGGAAAACTGATCGTAGGCGTCGGCGCCTATCACTACAACGGAAGTGCTTGGGAATATTTGAAAGACTTTTTGCAGGGAATGTCCAGGTGCGTTTCATGAAAAATAACGGAAGGGCTAAGAATTTTCGGTTTCTTCGAAGTATTCATTACCTCTCAAATTTGTGCTGTTGGAGGCTGTCTTGTTTTCTCTTTTTTGATTAGAAGGACATCTGGGAGTGGCAAATTATGACGATCAAATTACTGAAACTGCTTGTGCTGTAGTTCAATGTAGCCACAGAATGCGGCTATTCGAAAAGAAAAGTCAGAAGGGAGCAAGGATCACATAACACAATACAAGTGATTAGCCGCGCAGTCTAGCAATGCAATGTACATTACGGTGATTTTCATCACTATCGTGCCGGGTACTTCCACAGCCGGACGAAGATGTCTTCCTTGGTTTCGTTTTACCCCTGCCCCGAAGTGATGTGGACTGATGTTCGTGATATAATACAAGAAATTTCTACTAAGGTGGTTCCAAAGCAAAATAAATGCAAGAAAGCAAACTGGTTATCTGAAGAGGCTTTGCAAATAGCTGAGGAAAGGAGGATGGCAAAAGTTATGCGGGAAAGAGAAAGATACAAGGTTCTCAATGCGGATTTTCAGAAAATACCAAGGAGAGATAAGAATGCCTTCCTGAACATACATATATTATGTTGAGGCATGAAAAGGAAAGAAAAATAAAGAGCCTATGCCCGTGCCACTTTTCCTGAACATACAGTGCCAAGCAGTTGAGGACAACAGCCAATTAAGGAACACAAGAGCTCTGTATAAGACAATCAAAGATATCCAAGGAAGCTTCTGTGCTAAGCTGGGCGTGATAAAGGACAAACGAGGCAAGGACCTCACTGAAGCCTCAGAGATAAAGAAGAGGTGGCAGGAATACACAGAAGAACTGTACAAGAAGGACCCGAATGTGCAAACCCAACATAAGACGGTTGTGATTACTGATCTCGAGCCGGGTATCCTGAAGAGTGAAGTTGAATGGGCCTTGGCCAGCCTTGCTAAGAACAAAGCTAGCGGAATTGGTGGAATTCCAGCGGAGTTGCTTCAAAACCTCAACCATGACGACGCTGTTAACATTCTGCATACATTATGTAAGAAGATTTGGACAACCCTGCAGTGGCCACAGAATTGGAGGAGGTCAGTTTACATCCCCACTCCAAAGAAAGGCAGTGCCAAAGATTGTTCCAACTACCGCACGATCGCACTTATTTCGCATGCTAGCAAGGTGATGTTGAAATTCCTCCAAGGTAGGCTGCAGCAGTATGTGGATCGGGAGCTTCCGGATGTGCAAGCTGGGTTTCGCAAGGGCAGAGGAACTAGAGACCAGGTTGCCAACCTTTGCTGGATCATGAAAAAAGCAAGAGAGTTCCAGAAACCCATCTACTTCTGCTTTATTGATTATGCGAAAGCGTTTGACTGCGTAGATCACAGCAGATTGTGGCAAGCTCTCCAAGAGATGGGAGTTCCAATTCACCTCATCTGTCTCCTCAGGAACCTGTATGAAGGGCAAGAGGCCACAGTCAGAACTGGGCAAGGTCTTCACTGATTGGTTTCCGATCGAGAAAGGAGTGAGGAAAGGCTGCTTACTGTCGCCCTGCCTATTTAACCTATATGCAGAGTGCATCATGAGGAAGGCCGGTCTGGACGAGTCTTCAGCTGGAGTGAAGATTGCTGGAAAACGTATCAACAACCTTAGATACGCGGATGATACCACTTTAATGACAGAAAGTGAAGTGGAACTCACGAGACTTCTGATGCGCGTACAAGAAGAGAGTGAGAAGCTTGGGCTTAAACTGAACATTAAAAAGACAAAGATCATGGCGTCTTGCCCTATCAAGTCCTGGAGCATCAATGGACAAGAAGTGGAAGCTGTGACAGATTTTCTCTTCTTAAGCTCCAAGGTCACCTCGGAAGGAGACTGCAGCCATGAAGTTAGGAGACGCCTGCTTCTGGGAAAGAGAGCAATGGTTAGCCTTGACCGCCTAGTAAAGAGCAGAGACATTAGTCTGCCAACCAAGATCCGTATAACTCGTGCTATGGTCTTTCCAGTTGTGATGTATGGATGCGAGAGTTGGACTGTGAAAAAGGCTGACCGCCGAAGAATAGACGCGTTTGAACTGTGGTGCTGGCGAAGACTCTTGAGAGTTCCTTGGACTGCCAGAAGATCAAATCAGTCAATATTGTCGACCATAAACCCTGACTGCTCATTGGATGGTCAAATTCTAAAGTTAAAGCTCAGCTACTTTGGTCATCTGATGAGAAGAGAGGAGTCGCTGGAGAAAGATTTGATGTTGGGAAAGGTTGAGGGTCGCCGGAGAAGGGGTAGGCAGCGAACGCGATGGTTAGATGGCATCCTCGAGGCACTGCAGATGAAGTTATGTGATGTTAGGAAGATAGTGAGAGACCGGAAAGCGTGGCTTGACTTGGTCCATAGGGTCACGAAGAGGCGGACACGACTGAACGACTGAACTGAACTGAACTGGTATCATGCGTAGCCACAGTTCTTCCACTGATTATGTAATTTTGTTGGACCACTGCATCCTATCGCGTTTATGTTATTTTAAAAGTCACTCCACTACATTTTTGTGCAAAGGGAAAATAGGCATGTTAACACATGTCCTGCGCCATGTTCGCTTATTCTTGTTTTCTCCTTACGTTGTAAATCTAACAGTACAAGTCAGTTTTCAGCAGCAGACTGGTCATATTTGAGCTGCGGTTTGTAGAAACAATTCCTCTTTCTCCTGCGAAATCTAAGCAAAAGGACAAAATGTACAACTTGTTCTCCTAGACTAAATCCCATTCAAATCCTCAGTGGATATACAAATGAAAAGCTATTGATTTAAGAATCCTACAGTGCATTGGAAATTGTATTGCGCAGCTGGTCAACGCAAAGCGGCAATGTACGGACAGATATTTATGATTAGAAACAGAAGAAAATTGAACCGCATCCTGCTTCTGGGATCTGAACCAACAGCCCCTCAGGAATAGGATACACGCAACACAAATACCTGAGAAAAGAGAAAATCGCAAAGCAAACATGACAATCTGACGTCAGATAACTCTAGGCGTCTCCTGAGAAGCGAGGCAGATACTGCACATTCCTTTCCCCACATAACAAATTTATCAAAGTATAGATGTATTCGCCGTGGTAATGACGCTATTCGTGTACTGTTAATGCAAACTGTGCTCATTCCTCTCATTTCTAGCGCATGTTGACAATATATTTCAGTATGAGATTTTGGTGATGTTTGGAAAGAATCTCATTAAGTATGATTGAAGACGGTTAGTGAATCACAGCTATTGCTAGAATATCACCGCCTTCGTCGATATGTGCGCTATATCCAAACCGACTGAACACGTGCGCTTTACCAAATTTCCCTTTTCTGTATCTGGCTGCGTTGTGGTGGAACTTTCAGGGGAGTAGTTTCTTCCCAGTATTAAAGAATTTCACAAACCTCCTTCTTTAGTGCACTGAACACGAGTCATTTCTTGGGGCATCTTTGCTTATAGTAACGTTACGCGCGGCACGGCCTATCGTATTTGCTCCTCGTGTGCGGAAGGAAAAGCACTTTCTTGGCTGCTGGTCATTTCAGGTTAATATTGCTAGATTTGATTAGTGCAGTTTTAATATCAACAGATAAGTGCATATACGAACAATTTTTGCGACAGCATGCATGGTTTTAGAATTTGCCGTGATGTCCATCGCCATAGCATAATTAGCACGAAACAGTTGGCCGGCGTGTCCTCACTGCTGCTGTTTTTCAGTGTTTCGACCTCGCATGCTCTCTTTAACCTAAAATAGAAGTGATAGGCCACTGGGTAAATAGAAATCACAAATAAAAAAAATATAGTATGTAAATATAAACCATGCGGGAAGCATATTATATTCAATACATATATTGTAGCCGAAGACGAGGAAGTGCGAGCGTTTTTAGAAGAAAGAAGACACTGGTGCGAGCGGTCCTTGGGGCGGCGTTTTTGGGGCTCCCAGCCGTCAAGCTGGGCTGCTACGCTTATTTCAGCAGGCGCGCGCGCGCGCGCGCACGCAAACACACACACACACACACACACACACACACACACACACA
>JAJIZL010017422.1:465620-494694 GCA_023969395.1 Amblyomma maculatum
GGGGGGGGGGGGGGGGGGGGGGGGGGGGGGAGCTCTGAGCCCGGCGGAGGAGGATCAGCAGGGCGCTCAATCAGGATATGTGTTAGGGTAGCGGTGGGATAGAAGCACAGGGAAAAAGATGGGGGGCAGGCCCTTGGGTGCATGCGGGATAGCAGGTAAGGCGTGGGGAGGGCTCGGGTCTGCAGGCGGCGCCATAGGATTTGATGGTGGATGGTAAGGGATCGGTGCGGTGGGGGTGGATCTGATGCTCGGCTCGATAGGCATGCATTAGCTCACTGAAGGCATGCATGTGCTCTCTCGAGTCATCCAGGCCCGAGGTCCGCCACCGCCCGGTTTATAAGTCATCGGGCGTGCACACTGGCGGCCTCGTTGCCAGGATTTCCCGAGGGGGCAGGCACCCAGATCAGCTCCACTTGGCGGGACAGTTTAAGGAGGAACCGATTATAGAGTGCATTATGCGGTCGCATGGATCCTGGCTCTGGAGAAATTCAGCAACGGAGTTTTGGAATTGGAAACAATGTACCGAGCTTCAGAGTGGGCAATGGCAGTAGCTATAGGGAACCTGCACATCATTATCATAAAATATTGTACTTAATGTATGACAATGCACAAGAAACTATAAGACCTTATGCAATTATATGCGACTTGTATTTGATTTCTTATGTGAATTGAGTGAGATTGTATGAGAAAATGTGAAGTTATTGCTTCATACAATTTTTATCAGTAGGGTTGCCTGCTGCTTAGCAGTGTGGAACTTGATTGCTAATACACGGTTGAAGGCATAGTACTCTGAAGGCATAGTACTCTGATTATTAATGAGAGTATTCCAATCTACGATTAGTGAAAAGAGATGAAGTCGACCAGTGTTCATTATATGAGCGTGTATGTGTCCCCTCAACTTTGAGTCTGCTTGGCTTTATCCTCAGGAACGAGCACTGGACGTTGCCAGCAAGGGTATTACAATGCCCACTACAACGGTCGCCTTCCCCTTTCAAATGGGCGTGGTCACCTACATCATGCGTGGCAACCCACGGAACCTGGCGGAAGCTATGTACAGGCCTTGTAGTGGACAGCAGTTTGGTGAAATGTCGCAGGTACGGGTTATTTTCCTTTTTGCATCTTCATTCTGTCCGGTGTGGAAGCTATTTTCTAGTTTAACTAAACATCCACGTAATTACGTAGAGCTGCGTAATTCAGCTGTATAAACCCCAGATTATGTTTATTTGCAGATGCACGAGAGCCTTTATTTGCACCTGATCACTATTCATACCGTGTTTTTTTTTGCAGTACAAAGGCCTCTCCCATAATATTTGAATAACATTCGACTCCCGATTCCGAGAAAAACTGGGTAGCGCGCTGCGTCTACCAAGGAAACTTGTCATTGCTCGACGGAGATCACATGATCTCCTCGTCAGGAGAAAAGTGCTATTAAATCCACTGTAAATTTACTTGAGAAGGTATGTTTTCTCTGAGTATAGGCCAGTCTTGCAAACACTGTGGCGACCTGATTGCCGCAAACAACCTAATCTCATAATTCCACCTCACTTTGGGCTATCGTTCCCTTCTAATCCATTCATGTTTCTTTTGCCTCTTAACGTTACGCCTGTCCTTCCCTTACAACCAGCCAATCTGGTGTCTTCAAATCAAACCTGATCATGTTCATTAGCATCGTCGGTCTCATAAGCCAGTAGAGGGGATATACATCTGTTATCGCTTCTCTTGAAGGGTACTCGTAAGCCACTATTAGGAATTCAAAGCACCTACTAAATGCTTTTATTATCTACCTGCATGAATGTATATCCTCGCCCATTTAGGATTGATGTTGATTAACATATAGTTAATACGACCGAGGCCAAATTATAGTGAAAATTTATATTAGGCTAACCTGTCTGTTGTTCAGATGAATGAACTATTACATATGTAGCGCTCCCCCCGTGGCTAAGAAGAGGTGCTGTAAGCTCCGCCACACAAAAGGAAATATGCTGACAGCCCAAAGTTTTCGTTCGTATTCTGCCGACCGCAGCCGCCGATACCGCGGTGTGTGAGATCGCGTGCAACTAGCTACGTCCACTAAGCACCTCCTCCTCTTGGTACATCGCCAGCTTCGCGCCCTCAACCCATCGCGTGAACTATGAGCTTAAAATCTGAGGCAGTGGAATATCCTTTTAAGTGAAAGTGGTCGACACCGGTTTTCTGCTACAACGAGGCTTCTACCCTGTCGCATCAAAATCGCCCCCGCCTCCGTAACAACACTCCGCAGATGCCCTCGGAAATTGGTTACCAAAACATGGTGTAAAATTACGGTGGCATGCGGTGCTGTGTGGACAGATTTAGCAGCTGCATCAGTAAAATACTATACGATTTTAAAAGAAGCACCTAGTGAAGATAGGAAGTATACTAAGCTTCTCGTAATATACACGCGTGCACGAGGGTAGATGACAGCGACTGCCGGACTCATATCATCTCTATAGTTACTGCTGCGTTCCTAGAGTTACAGACAAAACACAGTGGCCCGTAAGACACGGCAGGCTTTATTTTATTCGGTGACATTGGTACTACAGGCGTGCGTTTTCACAATGTTTGAGGTGACTCGCTAGATGTTCGATGGCCAAGCAGTTGTGGCGAGATTAGACATTATGTGAACTGGGCGTGCTACTGAGTTTGGCGACGCAGGAACTTTTCCTTTTCTGAACTTCGGTGTGTTATATTATACTCCTGGGATGAGATCGAACAAGCAACAATATGCCGATTCGTAGCATTGTTTCCGCGAAGAATATAGATATCCTATCGGTGGTACAATACGGATGCATTCATATAGCGACTACAGACAATAAACCGACACGTCGAAATTCTCATTCTTATTTACGCGCCCATGGTTAATAATCCTTGCTCATGATGCAAAGCTTGTTGTGAAGTTAACAATTCTCAGAATATTTATGTTTCGCCTTGGTTATTACGCTCTAGCTTTATTAGATCCTTGAATTTCTCTTGTCTGTTTATTTTTCTAATTTATTTAACACAATCCAGGCCCCCTATGAAGGAAATCCAGTAAACCTGCCTCGTTCCTTTTATCTTAGCCTGCTTTACTCGTGTCCCAAATGTTCCCTTTTTTCTTGCTTCTCACAACTGATTTTCCAGCATAATTATTACGTTAAATGCTGCATTCATGTAACAAAATTATGCTTAAGGCATGTTGCCACGTTAATTGGTGGATCCATTTCAATACCCTGCGACACCACATTCCTGTCGGCAAATGAGGAATTCGAAAGTGATGTAATCACTGTTTGGAGGCCTATGCGACGTGCGATGTCAATTGACTGGCAGAATTCTCACATGACCTAAATTACTCAGCAGTCCCTAATTTATTTAATTGTATCGTTTGGTTTCTTCATCTTTCTTCTCTTTTTTTTTCCTTCCTTTTCAATTGCCTTCCTGCTTGTTTGCTTCATGACGTAGTCGGGATGTCAACCAAGTAGTCGCGTTGTCACTGTGCTTTTCATTTCTTTCGAAGAAAATTGCAAATTCATGTTCTTAGATTAGGCTTGCCCAGATTAGGGCATGATATCCAGCTTGGGCGCTAAACCAAGATGCGGTGTATTCACTCTGACTGATGTTGTTTAGCATTTATTATAGCTGACACAATCGAAATGAGTAGGACAAAAAACGGTTTTGTTTTCGGTTCCTCTTTGCAGAAAGCTTCTCCTTGCTACTTTACGCAATGTGAGAGTCACTATACCTGCCCTTTCTATCTCCTTCTTCTTCGGGTTATAACCAGAGACGGTTACAGTCGAGCATGTTTATTTATTTATTTATTTATTCATAATACCTTACAGGGCCCAGAAGGGCATTGAGTAAGGGGGCAATTAATAGCAAAATGTGCAAAAGAAACTAATTAATACAACATGAGATACAAAAGAGTAAGTAAAAAGAAACTATTTTACAAGGCAAAACTAAAGGCAAACATATACATGTTTGCGGATGTTAAAACGTCCAAGGTGGGAAAGACTAGTCATAGCCCGGTGTGAAGTCTTCTGTCTCCTCCTTTTGCAGTTATGTTTTCTTTAGCCTCGTGAAGGCACGACTAAGTACTTCATCACAAAGTTCCTGAAATATAAATATAGAAATGAACTTACTGCTCCGAAATGGGGCAGGCTTGCATGATCGCATTGGTTGCCTAAAAAAAAAAAAGAAAAAAAAAACAAGGTGCAGTAACAGCGTTTATCTGGAATCAAAATAGCCACCGTTTGAAACATGTGGTCCTGCTGTAAAGTCGACCGACTGTGGCCAGTAAACTAGCAGCAGCGGCCGCTTGCGTCGGAGTGTATTTTTTCTTCTCTGATGGTATGTACGCGGCATCGGGGTTTCGCTTATGTTATAAGGGGTCATTACAATCCTAACATCATACATTAGCATATTAACCCTAATAGTGGCAAGTTCTTGTTAAAGGATTAGCAAATACAGCCAATTTAAGAACATGGCATTTTCTCTTGTCGGAATTCCCTGTGTGGCTGCAGTGTGCCGATGTAAATACAAAAACATACAACGATTCACTTCTATTATACAATTCCCTGATCGTACTTATCTTCGTTACGATTTGCTCAATGTAAAGATTCGATACGGCTGACGATGAAGGCAACCTTTAGGCTGAGTTTAAGATCACAGTACCACGGCATATGTGAAACGAATCTGAACAACTTATCAAAAAGAATAATTTGTGCGATTGAAGTCAGCGAACAGCTCACATAGACAGAGAATTTTATAAATACTGTTTTTTTCCTCATCGGCTTGCCACTGTATTAGAACCGTCTAGTAATTGTGCACCAAAGAGCGTTTTTTTTTCGCTAATAAAGCGGCTTAAAAAGTAGATTTCATTTACAGTGTAAGGTTTAACCTTAGAAAAAGATTATTCGAAAATGGTCGAAGGATAGTCCAATCATCGCAGAGATGCTACATGCATAAAGCTTTCACCTTTTACATACACTTGCTATGTTGTGTTTTATACATTGCTGTATGCACAATACATCGACTGTAATAAAGATGCATTCCTGTCTTACCAACAGACGGTGGCGCATAGTTCCCCGAGGCCAGGGTATACGGTGCGAGGGCCACTTTAGCTGGCATTAGCTTTGCTTTAGCCTTTGTTTGGCTATATCCGTGAGGATCGAACGTTCTCATTGCCGATGCGGTGGCTGCCAGCCCAATGGTGTGTAAGGTCATCCGGCGCAACTTCGTCACGTCTTGGTACCCTTCCCGACGTTCTTGTTGTGTTGTTGTTGCCACTGAAGATGTTTTTGTTGTGTTCGGCATAGACTCGACGTATCTGTTGCGCCATCTCTTGACGCCGTTACTTGGCAGGACGTTCTGCCCGCTTCTTTAGGCATCTGCAACACACGCTAATCCCTTCGAGCTTCATTATAATAATGCTGACGAGCCTCTTCACACCAAGCAACAATTTGGTGTTGTACGAAGCAGTCTGTTCCAGCCAGCGAAGGTGCCGCTCGCAGTAGACGCGCTGACCGACAACTTCACACATAGAAGCATCTCACTAGCAAAATGCATACCTTCGGAGCCTTTTGTACATCAAGCTCCATAGCCAGGCTCCACCGCGAAACACCTATAAAATGGCACAGCTGGTTGTCATGGTAACCACTCATGCTCGACGGTGAGGCATGACATCACGCGTTAGCGCTGCGGTGGACACCAGCTCAACGGCGCCGCTGCTTGCCGTGATAACAGCGCACGCGCAGTTCTGTCCAGCTGAACGCTCGAATTACGGCTATGAATAGCGTAGAGTAGCTCTCACTACAAAAGTCACTGTCCACAACGTATGAGAATGATCTGCTCTAATTAATTTCTTCCTAAGACATGCAATGATTGGAACCATCTTTCCCAGACTGTTACTTGCACCATCAACCCTGTGTATTTTTGATCCACATTATTCGCCCTGTTAGAGTTCTACTAATTGTAAGTTGTTGATCTCTTATAAATTGACTATACCTCACTGATCTATTTCGAATTTTTCTTTTTGCCTGCTTTACTGATTATACCTGATTCCGTTTATACTGAATTTAGTGTTAAGCTATTTACAACAGCATTGTTTTGTACCACGCTTCCTTTTTTACTTGTCTTTTGTTTGTTGCACTACCCTCATCCTTTCTATAGGCGAAGGCCCCCAGGGTAATATAACAGAAATTAATCGAAAGCCTGCTAAGTCTGAGTGTGGTCCTGCATGTGTCCTTTCCCGAGGAGAGAACTCTCACTCATTCTCAATTACCAATTAATAAACTAGGGAAACAGAATATCCTCGTATCAATCATTTCTCTTTTGCAGTCGTGTCAAGTCGCCCCTGATGATGTCAACCCAGAGAAGGCATTGGCCAGCATCGCAGTAGTTCAAAACAAGACACATTTGAGTACGTTCGACTCGTTACAAACGATGATGGACAAGGTATGGGACCACGGCGTATTCTTGGTAACGCAACGGACGCACTGGAAAAGCCTCTGCATATACTCCTTAGTCTATTATAGCTGCCATTTACTATCACCAGAGGTTAAATAACATTCTTGTAATACTTTGTAAGGCCCTTACGTAAATGTGGAAATGCAGCTTGGTCTCATTTACCAATAAATTGATAAACGAACTAGACGGAGCCTCAAGGAAAGCTGTGACATTTAAGTATATAAACAAACTGACTCTAACGCAAACCTCAAGAAGCAAAGTAGGAATACTCATTTTTCAAAATGGCACCACGTTTGCACGACAGAAATTATTTCACTAAATCACAACATGACGAACATAGATACTTAAATATTGACACGACACTAACATTAACAGGTTGCTTTATATGTTCCTTCTTTCAGATACCAAAATTAGAATACATATATACTACCATTGTACCATGTCTTAAAAACTCTTTCTTTGAAACTTTCTTGCAATCATATGAAGCGAACCTAATGGATTTTTACTCTAAAATATAAGACCTTTTGTGCTCCTGTTGCTACTACAGTGAGCTTAACGTTAAAATATTACTGTCAACGAAAAACGAAAAAACGGAAGAACGAAAAAGAACGTAAGCCATGCTGTTCTGAGGTTCCCCGTGGTATTACATTGCTAAACTCCTCTAACTGCGGAAAGATAATGACATTACACTTCTGTACCAATGCTCAAGATCACATTACATAAAACAAAAATTAGGATGCTCTAGTATACAGCATGCCCTGATATATATCTTGAAATTGTTGTTCATATTCCATAAATTATTTCATCCAATTGCGCTGACTCTCGTAGAGTACTTTTGATTGTCTTAAGTATTTCTAGCGTACTCTTCAATTCTAACAGGAGCCCAGCCTATAATAGGTTTTCACATTTAAAAAGCGCAAATAGGTAACAACAATCATAGGCATGATTCTAAGCTTATATAAGAACACCTAAAATATCTAACGGTAGCATAATTGATTGATAGTTCTTTCTCACCGATTCAAAAAAGCAATATTTTATTTGTTCGAGTTCGCGTTTGCTGTATTGAAAATTTGAATATTTTGGGCGTTCAAAATTTCACCACTTTTCAGGCGACGAAGCCCATAACTCTATCAAAACAACTACAAAATGCACAAAAATTAAGATGTCCGAGCAGTTGCTCGGGGCACCTCTAAATATTTTTAACTAGCCCAAAAATGATGACGTACAAAGGTGACGGCAGCAACACATTAGCCATATCTTGACGCTGGACTATTCAGGCAGAGGTAGAGGTGAAGTGAAGCAAACAACGGTCACAATGCAGCTTTCTGTTACAAGGGCACTGACGCCCCGCTATTTCCTAATCCCCCTTAGCGATAAGGCCAGGCGACTTGAGTTATATTAGTTTACTCACCGCTTAGGATGGATGTCTTGCTTAAATATAACCATGCTTTTAAAAATGTGACATCGCTTTGTTTAGGGACATCTTGTGTTCTTTAGAGTCGCGTGGCAGTATCCTTTTCGTGCTTCAAAGGTAGTGCATTAGGAAAGTCTAATTACCCAAGTTTTGTCAATATTCAACTGAGCGAGAACGTTTAGGTTCCCAGCTGTATATGACTTTAACGAAAAACTTAAATATTTGGCAAGTCGGCCATTTTGATGGCCTAATGTACCATATGTTCAGAGAAGCGGGGCACAAATTAATAAAGGTATAACTAAGATATGAAGACGCATGAAGTGCCACTGCTGCATGGGTGTTGATGGACGTTCGTAAATAGAGGAATATTGTTATCCACTCAGCTAATTGACTGATGTGAAATACTTCACACTTTCCTGCATCATTGTTTCAACGCAGATTGTTCTAGATATTTATTTGTTACGTTACCAATTTAAGAATGGAATGCATGTCACAATGCGTAACCACTTCATTTTTGAAACTTTCTTGAAATCATATGAAGTGAAACTAATGGATTTATATTTAGAATTCTGACACCAATAATATACATTGAGTGCTTTGTGTTTAATGTTTGGCGTCGCTCCTGCAGAGAGCTAATTTTACATCATTACTTTGAAAGAAAATAGGGATGAAAGAAAAAAACTCGTCTTGCTGGTCTGAAAACGTGGCCTAAATTCTCGAGCAGCGGAAGATGGCTGTATTACGTTTCTGCACCAATGCTAGAGATGACGCAAAAAAAGAGACAAATATTATAGGATCCAGGAAGGCTTCAAATACAGCTACAAAATGTCTACAATGCAACGTAATATCTTTCGGCTTCTTCGGCTGCCTGTCAAAAAGCAAGCGTGACTGTTATAAGTGTTGCGAGCTTAGACTGTTTCACAGGGACCAGGGCTATGATAGATTTTCGCATATAAAACTCCTAAATTTATAATAGGCCATATATGAAATAATGACGGGCATATTAGGCAGCCATTAGTGATGTCTACAAACGCTTTTGAATTTTTGAAGGCCTCATTACTCATGGTGCAGTGTTTGCACCAGTTTGGTTTATCAAGTACCAAAATATTCCTGCTATCCAAAAACCCGTATTCTTAGCAATGCGCCTTGGGCCAAAAATTAGTCTGGGAGACCCTGTCACGTTATTTATCCCGCGTGGGCTGTAGCAGCAAGCAGACTCTACCACGGCTCTCATACCAATCAGTGCCGTGCAAACCAAGGTCATTTTTTGGTGCATCTGTTGTAAGTTTAATACCCTCCATAAGAATTGTTCATGCGGTGTTATTGTTCCCAATGAATAAATATATGAATTAAGAATTACGTTTATTTGATGCATCCTCCGACCATCATATAGATATAAATCATTCCTTTAATCCATTGATTGGTTGATATAGAAGTGATGATTGGTTGGGCGATATAATTATTGATTTCTTGATGCTTACTGTGCCTTTTATCTCCGACCAGGCCACGGATGTTATGGGCTCATCCTTGTTGCCGGCCAACTTTACTTGGTTCCTCATGAATGTACATCTCACGGACTTCAGTGGTCGGTGCCTCTCCACGCCCTTCGAACGTGTGGAAAATTTCAAGAACTTCTTCCATCAGCGAGTGGCTATGCGTAGAGGATGATAGTGCCTTATAATGACTGTCACTTCAGCAATGGAGCGCTTGGTGGTGCTCGGACTCTTGGGAGTCAGCAGGCAGTAAAGTGAAAGTTAATTCATTTCCTAACGCCACTCCATTGTCATTAGCGTCACAAGATAACATTCCCTACCAGGAACAGGTGGCAATAAATTGTGTCGTCAGTAAAGTGCACACGTCACTGATTCGATGAGGCAATTTTTGAGAAGGAACATTTGGTGTCCATGACTCGGCATTTGACAGAGGCCACGTAGTAAGCTCTTCTCCCCTAGGGCAATGCCACGACCGCTCAGGAAGGTCCCGAAAGGCGAGGGGGCACTAGATGATCGCAGCAGCTTTATCATCCATACCATCGATATACCGCCTCAGGAAGGCATTTCAAAAAGGGCTCTGTTAAGAAATATAGTAGTTAGCTCATATTTCAGGTGATTGCCAAATTGTAGTCGGAAACTCAGGTCAATAAGTACCACTGCTAGAATAGCTTTCAATGTAGTAAGATGCTGGTTAAGCTGCTCGCAAAACTCCATGACCAATGATATGTAATGTGCATGATAGTGTGCAACATCAAATCCTAAAATTCATTTACTTGCACACATCAGTCAAAGGAAGCCTTTCCTGGACGTCGTTTTTAACTGTTAGGTACCCATTGAATACTCCAAGGTACACTTACCAACACATTGAAGGTAACGACACTCACATTCTCAGCCGAATTATGCTCTAATTACTGAAACTATGTTGCTGCATCCGTCTGGTAGTATCTTTGAAAACAGTACGATCGATTAATGCTATCGCCCAAATGATTAAAATTATTAGTCCGTTAACATATAATCTAGCGAAAGTACAAGCTTTCTGACATTAGACTAACCATAGGAGGCGCTTGAAGAGAAAGATTCCAAAATAATAACATATGTCAGTCTTCTCTTACTTTCCTACTAAAAGCATGGTCCAAATATGGCCAGAGGACCTGAAACTGGAAACATTTCAGTCCAGGAAGATTTTTGACTGGCAGCTATGTATGTGAGGAAAAAATTACCAATGTTCAGCCTGGCTTGATGGATTGAATTAGGGTGACACTCAAGGTTCGCCTTAAGTCTAGCCGCGATAGCTCTTATAACACTGCCTTTTGAATACGCGTTTTTTAAAATCACATTTTGCATTTCTACTCCTTTGTGTTTGTTACTATCATCATCATGAGCTATACGCACTATTCTCATCACTACTATCATCATTACTATCATCATTACCACTATCAATATCGGCGCTGTCATTGACACCGCTGATATAATTCTTATGCTAGACAAAAGGAAGGGCAATGTATATCCAACGAGCCCGGCGTAGTCAAGGGGTTTGAGCGCTGCATTGGAGATCCGTTTGTACTTCTGAGATAAACACTATGCTCCCGGATACGCATGCACCTTATTACGATGTGGTAAACGTAAGCTAAATAACTGTGTTGGAAGGTCTTGCACATATTATGATAGCTTACGAATAATTGTTTATGCCTATGCATGAGATGATGGCGTTAGAGTCGCAGCTTTAGTCAGGGTCAG
The DNA here is from genome assembly GCA_023969395.1 of Amblyomma maculatum. NCBI lineage: Eukaryota > Metazoa > Arthropoda > Arachnida > Ixodida > Ixodidae > Amblyomma > Amblyomma maculatum. Next base: position 476,724 of record JAJIZL010017422.1, read on the forward strand.
AGATGGGGCCCTGTCAGTTATATGTACCGGGTAATAGCCTGACACGAGAGCACATAAAAAGCTCATCATGCGTCTTCGGGCTGACCAGCGGCAACCCAGCTGACATTGTATGCGTCTATAAGCTCCTACATCAATCGTAATATGTGAAGACGCAATGCCTTTGAAGTGTATCAAGAAGCGCATAAAATCCCGTTTGATGGGACGCAGAGGGCGTGCTCCGCTCAACACTGAGCTATGGATGTAGGTTCTCCGAGAAAATCGGAGCACCTCAGGATGCGCAGATGGACTACGTCTTCCACGCCAGTTAGCCTCCGAAAGGGACGAGGCTCCAATAAGGCACGGATACCGGCTGTGTAACTCGTTTCACCAGGCGCGTATCAGAGGAGAATGCCAACTCGATCTCTGTGCGATGCGGATTTTCGCACCTGTCACCAGCTTCTAAGACACGCGACGATGTAATGCAAGACCCTCTACCGAACTGTGTATGCGTCAAATTGATTTGAGCGTTTCGCATTCATTTTCAGCGCTGTCAGAAAGCGAGACGCGTAAAGCTCGCGAAAAGTTCTCACACGAACGCGAATCGTGCAGTACGCGCACATCAAAACGCCACGGACGAAATGAGCCAGCGCTAGGAAAGGAAAGACTGAGCAAGATTGGCCGGTGGTCGGAAATATGAATGGGCGTCTGAGGCTAGGTCACAACATCCATAGCCGACACATGTAGAAACGGACTGCGGCCCATATGCGCAGTCTAGTCTGCTCGCAGATGAACCACGGCACCATGTACAGCAGAAACGTGACCCATGCATGAGTTCGTGCGCATCAAGAATTGCGAAATGCTGAACTATAGGCACTGCAGTTCACGTGCGTTCCAAGTCTGTCGCCCTCGACCAGGGCCTTGAACATCTAGTCTATAACACAAAATCGCCCACTCTTATTACATGGCAACCGTCTAAAAAAAATGGCAGTGGCTGAGCTTGATTAAGCCTGGTAATTGCGAAAGCAATCGCTATGGCTGCGCCTAGGTTCAGCTGGTGGTGTAGCTGGCTGTTGTGCTTGTGGTTATGCTTATGGTTATGCAGTGATTCACTCTGGCCACGGTATATGGTTCAACTATTGTTTATTGAGGGGTGCCACCTGGTTATTCTACGTATAACTAGTAGCGAGGCAAGGAGTGCCGTGGCTGCAACGATATACTTGGTTGTGGGTGAAGTTAAAGCAGAATGTACAACTTCTTCTCCGGCACCGGCTGCAACGGCATTCTTTACGCCAGCAGAAATGAAAGCATCCCTGGAGACTGCGTTGGTTCCACCTGCCGCTCGGCCACCTCCTATAGTATCCAACGTTGCACCCCCGGCGGTAGTTGCTGTAGGACCGGGAGTTAGGCCGCGGTTGGTAGCGACCGCATCGCGAGTTGACGGCGCGAGTTGGGGGCCCTGTTTTTGCGGCAGATGGGATGACGTCACTCCGGCTGTAGCGCTCCCTCACGGAGGGAGCGGGAGTTAGGCCGCGTTTGTTAGCTACCGCCTCGCGAGTTGGGGCCCCTGTTTTTGCGCAGCTGTGCTTGGCGGCGCGCCAAAGGTCACGCTAAAGCTCAATGGTAGCTACTGCCTCGCTGCGCGAAGGGCTGAAAAGTGAGTAGTATTGCTTTCGCAATAAAAGTAAACATCCAAACCTTTAAAGAAGTCATTAGTAAGGCTGGCGTTCGCCGGAGCATAAATGCACAAGATGCGCAACCTCACAGCGAAAATCACACAAATAATTTATTGTCTACATGCATACGTACAAAAACGCACATTACTCACAGACCGAAGGACTATTCAAAACACCATAGGGTACTTATATACATAATAAACTCAAAAACATGATTCCCCAGAGAGGGGGGGCTTCTAATAAATTACGACCGGCATCTCAAAAAGCGCGAGTGTGCCAGAATGGCCTGATATTTCGCGAAGACTTGTATTACCAAAGCATCGCTCACCAAGTGTAATTCGTCACATTATTATGTTGTGAACGCGTGTAAAGGCATCGCGTCAATCTCAGTATATTATACAATTTTAATGAGCACCAACGTGAAAACCGTCTATAAAACGTTTATAAAATGTCCATCGTCATAAAGTGCATAGTTGCTATCTTGGAAACTGTAAATGCATGGAAATAGTGCCGAATGGTATTGTAAGCGAGTAACAGTACCACGCATCAAGAATAGTACCCAGGCCACCTGTGGATTTTAGTATTTTAGTATTTGCAAACGCAAGCTAGCAGTGAAAGGCGCAGAAATTCTCCCACTTTCCTTCTATTTTCGCCGAGCATAATGTTAATAATAATAGTAACTGGTTCACAGGAAGGTAAAGGCACGCTGTCTGTCACACACACACACACACACACACACACACACACACGGTGGTTCTTTATTGGGGAAGAAAAAGGGGATCGGCGCGTTCAACTGTCTCCTCAGGTATGAGGGATCACCGCCCATTTTTCTGGACAGCTGAAATGAGGGGGAGGAGGTGGTCAAGGGTAGCAGTTCCTGGCCCTATGGGGTTGGGACGGTAGGTCAACGCCGCCTGCTGCAAGGGCTAGCCAGCCACTGATTTTTCTGTTGTAGGCTGTAAATGCAACCGCCACTGCTTCGGTGGTGGACGACGGCTGTTGTTGCGGCGCGCATATTTCTCTCCCTCTTCCTTTTCTTTCTTTTCTATTTTATCTTCTGTCCGCACGCGGCAGCAGAGGTGGCTCAGCTACAGATCCAGTAGCAGGCCCGTGCATTTCCTATCCTTCTTCCTACAGCCACAACAACAACAACTGAACAGCGCCTTAATGGAAGTGACTGCGGAAAGAGAAAAAAAGTGCCGTAGTGACGGCTTCATGCCAATTTTGATGATGATGATGAATAACTTTATTAATACCCGTCAAGGAAAAGATTTTTCCCCTTTAAGCAGACTGGAATCCTTTGAGATTCAGCAATGTCCAGGGCTAGATGAATGATTTTGTTTGTTTTTTGTTCTGGCTGATCATTAAAGCCTCCCACACCCGTCACACCCGAATACCGGTTAGTGATTCGACGTTTGAGACGCACTGTCTGCGAGACGCTAGCCTTGAGGCGATTGAGGGACTCCGTGCCTCGGCCGTTGTTCTCCAAGAATCTGTATGACGGACACCTCCGGTATAAGTTATCCCTTAACGCGCACCCGGATTTGAGTATGGCCTCCTGTGCCTGGTTTACCTTGGTCTCCCCATAAACACCTCCACGAAGCGCTTCAATGCCCTCGGAGTCCACAACACTGTTAGCAAGCTGGTAGAGGCCCACCTCAACTCTCAATACGAACGGCTAACCCACACATCGACCGGATGCTTTATTCTTGACGTTATCTCAATCGGTTACCCCGCAACAAGACAGGACAGAGTCACTTCTAATAAGCCTGCGAACTCGCTTGAAAATCCTACCTCTCCAGAAGAATATGCACCCTCAATTTCATTCAGACAGGCGAGTAGAGAGAGCCAAAGTCCTACACAAGCAACATCAGTCCAATCAAGACGTGGTCTATGTCGATGCAGCCGAACACGCAGACCGTAATGCATTCACGATTGTGAGTGTAAATTATCACGGTCAACAGCTCACGCCTGGTTCGGTCATTACCACCAACACGGAGGAAGCGGAGGAGGCTGCGATCGCCCTCGCAATGAGTTCAACCTTAGCCCTTCATATAATTAGAGACTCGAAAACCGCAACAAGAAATTACGGCAAAGGCCGGATATCCCCTATAGCACTCAAATTGCTGCTTGCCTCTCACACAACCCACAGTTCAATATAAGTTAATCTGGACACCAGCACATTCCTCTCTTCCTGGTTAAGGCTGCCCACAATTTCGACGAGGACTCGTCAGCCGGGCGACGGGAAAACCCCTCAGAGGTCGCCGAGAGACCGTATGGTTTTCTATCAAAAAATTACGCTACACTTCTGTCAAACACGTACCCTATACCCTCCGGGACACAAATATCTTACAAAGGCACATGAGGTCATCTGGCGAAAATTAGACGCATTCCTTCCCAAATCCAGTCACCTACACCCATGCATACCATGCATTATACACACCGTGCTGTAACTTGTGCCACCAGGGGGTCGACTTACAAAACATACTATGGGCCTGCCCACGAGACCCCCGTCCGCGGTATCTGCAGCTTTCCACCTGCGAGCAGCTCGGACCCGATAATCCAAATGTGGGCCATCGAGTGTGCAACCCAGGTCGCCAGAGCTCAAGAGCTCCTGGCCATCTAGCGCGGAAGCTACTGCCTGCCTGACTTTCTCAAATAATAAATGTTTAGCCGCCTCCTCCTCCTCCTCCTCCTCCTCCTCCTCCTCCTCCTCCTCCTAATATACCTGCAGTTTCGTTGCAGTGTTTGCACCGCGGGTCCAGTATTAACGGATGTCATCTGCTTAGTGCGAGTGTGTTGGAAAGAACAGCCGCCTGCAACTTTCTCCATATAACCTCTTCTTTTCTGCTTAGGAGATTTTTGATTGGCAGCTATATATGTGAGGAAAAAATTAGCAATGTTCAGCATGGCTTGATGGTTTGAATTAGGGTGATGGTCATGGTTCGCCTTAAGTCTAGCCGCGATAGCTTCTATAACACTGCCTTTTGAATACGCGTTTTTCTTTATCACATTTTGCATTTTTACTCCTTTCTGTTTGCTACCATCATCATCATGAGCTATACGCACTATCATTCTCATCACTACTATCATCACAACCCCTATAACTATCGGCGATGTCATTGACATCGCTGCTATAATTCTTACGCTAGACAAAGGGAATATTGCAATCTATCTCCAACGAGCCCGGCGTAGTCGAGAGGATTGAGCGCTGGATTGGAGATCCGTTCGTACCTTAGAATCCTGAGATAAACACGATGCTCTCTGACACGCATGCACCTTATAAGATGTGCTAAAAGTGGGCTAAATAACTTAGTTGGAAGTTCTTGCACATAATATGATAGCTTACGAGTAATTGTTTATGCCCATGAGTGAGATGATGGCGTTAGAGTCGCAGCTTTAGTCAGAGTCAGAGATGGGGGACCTATCAGTTATGTGTACCGGGTAATAGCCTGACGCGAATGTACATAGGTGAAATAATTGCCTCGTCCCCGTCTTTTCATCGCAGCATTCCGCGTGTGCGCATTCTTACACCGCAATACCCTGCCCCCTATCCGGTGGGGTCTTCTTTTCTAAGACTCTATGAACCTTACCACCCTACAGCATAAGAGCTTTGCGACTGTGTTGTTGAGTAACACCCTTTCGTTTAGGAATTTTATTGCTTTCTTTTTCCAATACATTCACCAATGATTCAGAATTGCAGTGGCTAGAGTAATGCCCATTTTCGCACCATCTGGTTGATGGTGTGGATAAGGTCTGTTGTCGAGTAGCATTTACAAATTCCTGCCCCTTAATTCGTTAATTACAGTTTAAAAGAGCCATAATTCTGTTACCGTACCAAATTCATTGCAATTTCTGGGTTGCAAGCTGATCAGTGGACGAACATTTAAATTCTTGCCATTCTCTACCTCACGGTTTTGAAAGATAGCCCTGAGGAGTTGTTTATCTGTTCTCAGGTCGTTATTGTAAACCCTATGAGAAACACGAGTGCGAGATATTCTTCAGTAACTAAGAAGATACATAACTAAAATTAACTAATGAACTTTTGATTTTCGATTTTAGGGTCCAAGATTACATCAAGAAAATAAAGGGCATCAAAATAAAAGCGGAGTCAAATTATTAAATGTCTTCATTGTCGATAATAAAATATTAAAACCTGTGAGGCGTTTCTGTTTATTGGATTCAATTTCTTAGCATAATCTATGGATCTTAAATCAAAATAATATGTTAAGTATTATTTTAGGGAAGTAACTTCTGATAGCAGGTTAAAAAGTAGCGCGGAAGCCGAATTTCCGCTGATAATTGAGTGGATTGCTACAGAGGTTGTAGTTTTATAGCATAATATTTACTGCATATGCTCATCAGCAGGAATCAGCTAAAACAGGGATTATTTTAAATCAGCGAGGAGCAAGGATGCTCTTGGCTATAAATTGTATAGTTACCCGTTGCCTCGTATAATATGTTTTTCTAAGAGTGGAAAGTAGCCGAAACCTTTGAACCGCCGGCTCCTGCCTTCTCTTCGCGCGCCGTGGAAAGAATGAGCCTCCAATTGGCTGCGACGCCCTGGTCACGTGTTAGTGAGCGCTTTTTGTTTTTCACTTGCAGCAGAAGCCGGCGCCATTTATGGGGTGCCCGCTTTGCTGACAAGCGAAAACATCTTGGCGGGAATTGTTTCCATGCGGCAGTGATGTCAAGCTATTCTGTTATGCTTTGGCTACAACTATCGAGAAGGTGGGTGAAAACTTTTCGTTGTTCCTGTCGGAAAACGAAACTCCCCGAAAGGTTCCAGGTCACAAGAGTTGCCGGCAGACTAACAGTCAGTCGGCCCGGCACATTTGTGAGCTCAGCGGCCCTTCTGCAGTTCTCAGATGTGTATTTTCAGATTTTGTGCGAAGCGCGAACGACTGCAGACATTGTTGCAGCAGAGGACGTTGAATAGTGGATGTAATCGTTCATTCGCAGGCTATGCGTTGTTTGAGGCCCCGACTCGAAATTTTCGCTTCATGTGGTTAAGCTGCGCCGTTCAGGCTACTTGCCGGGGCAGCCTAGTTTCTATATTTTGCCTTGCCCATGGCGTGTACTCTATGGTTCTTCGATCACGGGCTCGACCCTAAAGCTGCGCTTCGTGTGTTTACGTTGCTAACTCTCCAGCATTCGCGGCGCTCGCTGTGTCTATCCTCATTAGGTGTACGCATCGCCTGGTGCGTAGTCATTTCGTTATTCAGCGGCGGGCTCGACTCGAAAGTTGTGCTTTGTTTGTTTGATCTATGTACGCTCCGCCATTCTTGACACTCGCTTGCACGTTCAGCTTTTAAGTTGTAAATACGAGAGGGTACCCAAAAGAAACCGCACTTATTTCCTTTTGAACCTATTTATTCCCATTGTGAACCCAAACATTCAATCTCCTTCAAAGTACTCTGCACTTGCACTAATACACTTGTCTAATCTTTCAATCCACTTTGCAAAAAAATGTTTAAATTCATCCTTTGTGATGCTTCACAGTGCCTGCGTCGTTTTCTTCTTTGCCTCCGCAAAACCAGCAAAACCTTTTCCTTTCATGTATTTTTTTTGATTCTGGGAAACCAAAAAAAAATTCACACGAGGCGAGGTCCAGCGAGTATGGGTGGTAAAGAACAGGGATTATACCATGTTTGGTCAAATATTGATGACTGCAGGATTTTTTTTCATTTTCACGTGTTCGAGCCGTGGAAGGACGAACAGAACGAGGTTGGTGATCAGTTGACATTTCACCAATTTTGAAACGGGAGAACCACTCACACACTTGAGTTTTCTCCCATAGCATCATCCTTGAACGCCGGTTTTAACATTTTAAGAGTTTCTGTTTCATTTTTTTTTCTGAGCAGAAAGCAGAATTTCACCGCCGCACGCTGTTCATGAAAATCAGCCATTGCAAAAACGGAACTCACAGAAAACAGTTCGCACTATAAACTCTGCCGAAGCTAGTACGTCTGACCTTCAGAGACGCCACATGGCTGCCTGACTGGATGGATGGATGGATGGAATATAGAAGTGTCCCCTTTGAAACGTGGTGGTAGCAGTAGCTATCATGCTCATTTTGCTCCCTATATCTTAATTATTGATTTAGAATGGTTAACTAAACCGTCATTCTATTTATTAAATTTTGTTCCTACATTACTAACATTATGTCACTTCTCTGCTTTTAAGCCACCAATCTTCCAGTCGTTTTTTGCTAGTTTCCACCGCCGGTTTATTCACCCGGCCACTGTTATCTCTAAACCCCAGAGCTTCAGGAACAGTGATTGCGCCTGCACCAACTTCCGGATGGATATCATTACATTCGAGTATAATATGGTCAATTGTTTCACTGGAGTTTCCACATACAGCACATGCGTCATCTCCATTGTTAAATTTCTTTTTGTAGCTGCGTGTTCTAAGGCACCCTGATCTAGCTTCAAAAAGTAGGGCACTGCCTCTTGAGTTATCAAAGAAATCTTCCTTCCTAATCTGCATTTTCCACTTTCGGTATAATTCCACACTCTGTTTCTTTTCCATCGAATTTATCCAATTTTAACCTTCTGTGTTTTTCACCTGTTGCTTAATGCTCTTTATTTCTCCGCCCTTGTTACTAGCATATTTACTAGTTAATTTCCTAGAATGTTCACTCTATGCGCTCCTAGCGGCAAAACACGGTACTACAAAAGCGCTTCCTACCACAAAATTAGTTCGGTTTCTTTTGGGCACCCCCTCGTATTGGCTGCAGGATATATTAGTTTTCTTGTGGTTGAGTTCGTTCACAAAAAGAAAGTTTTACTTCAGGTTTCATAGCTACGCCGTTCAAGGCGCTCGTTGCGTATGCATGTCTAGATTTGGTTCTGTGCGCATTGCAGGGCATATTCGTTTTGCTGCATAGAGATTGCAAATTTGCTTATGAACTCGTAAAACTGCAGCAATTCCCGTTGCTATAGGGAGCCCAAGCTCAAGTTTCGGCTCGCGACGGCAGCGCCGTGCCTTCCCTGGCATCGAGACGTCGAGGCTACTAGGGAGGAGCGCGGCGAGCATAATAATCTAGAGGGCGCTGGGTGAGCGTTGCTCTCCAGACTCCGGCGGTAGCATTAGTAACTTGCATGCATACGCGCCCTTCAGTCCGAGCGGGGATTAGAAAGGGAGCGGTACCGGGCCCGCGTGCTCTCTGTGGATGACTTTGTACAAAAAGATAAAAGGGCTTGATTCAGTAGGTTTTCTTTCAAGAATGCTGGTCTCCTTGCCAGCTATAAAGAGTGAGATAAGAACGGTTAGATCAAAAATTGGAAGCTTGCCATTAAATTAAAATTGAGCTGTTGCTCGCAGCAAAGATTTCCTCATGGTTCAGAATTAGCACATTGATTTTTTGCCAAATCACTGCATTATATACCCTAAATGTTTTTCCAGTTCGCGGGCGAACAGGTCGAGACATTAGCGATTGCCCCACAGGTGCATGAGTTTGCTTCATAAATTACATGAAGGCCACCACAGTTCCGCATGGGCATCTTCTGTCTCGAAAGGAAAGCTCTTACGTTTCATGGGGGGATCATACCTGCTACGAATAAAACGTGAGGTAACGTTGGCTTTTACCGCTGTCTTAAAGGGGCTATTACACTCCCAAACTTTCCTCAGCAAATGCTAACCTTACTAGTGTCCCTGTCCAGTCCTCAGGTAGCGGATGCAAAGAAACATAAAGTACTAAAATGGCTATAAATTTTGTCGAGATTGTTTTGCATATGCTTGCGCTCTAGTTATATACTCATATGCGTCGCGTGAACTGGTTTGGCCCCACAGCAATTTGTGCGTCAGTATAGCCCACATTCAGACAAAAATTAAGCCTAATGACGTCGTGAGAATTCAAATAAATGGAACAAGACTCCTCAGAGCTATCTTTTCATCATATAGTTTTTAATCTAGCCTGGCATTCCAGAGCCTAAGCATTCTGCTGCCCCATGAACAATTTAGTGGCGGATATTTCAATGGACGGAGAACGCGTATCTCTTAAGCTTTTCAATAAATAGATACCACGGCCATAGAAACTTTTCCTAGCACGCAATTAACGTTCCTCCCAAAGAGAATACGATTGCATATACAAGGATTCCATATGAAAAAATAAAGTGTGATCGAGTGCGACATTGAGTGCTTCCATCCTTATAGAGCGTTCAGTATTTCAAGCTTTTACTAAGAATTATATGTTCAATGGAGGCGAAAAGGAAGGCGCTCGTGTGCAGTGCGACGCGAATGCATGTTAAAAAGCCTGAGGTGCTGTAAATTTCCGGAGGACTCCCCTAAAGCGTTTCTGATAGCCTGATTCGCTTTGGGACGTTAACCATTCAGCAGGGAATTGATATCATTTCGTCCTTTCCTGACCGTGCAGGCCTATCTCCCGCGCCTGAGAAGTCAGAACTCCTACTTTTGACTCGCTATCAATGCGCTCACAACTCACTGATCCCCCTTACCTTGGGCGGTTCTCTAATTCCCAGTTTCTCAATGTCGCGTTCTTGGTATGCCTCTGCAAGCAACCAAAAATGTCCAGGCTTTTCATGCGGCTGTTGCTACCTGTCAATATGTCACTCATTTACTTCGCCGAGTTGTGAGACGGTCCTCTGGTTTGAGGGAAGCTCACGCCTGTCGACTGGCTCACGCGCTGGCTTTTAACAAATTTCATTCACCCAGAGCCAGCTTGACACACTTGAAACAGCTCTTCACATCATTTCACCGCGACCGACAGGTAGCTCGCCTCTCCGGCGCAGCTCATGGACGCTGGCTTCTCCACTAGGCTAATATTTCTCCCATCCTCTGCCAACGCCTTCCAGCCGGAGGCTACTAACCTGCATATTCTGCCTCTTCCAGCCAATATGTCTCCGATCCGGCATGCTGGCCGCCGACATGCTGCTGCCTCTCATCATAATTCGCCCTTCAATATCCATGGAGTCGCTTAGACGGATGTCTCTTATGTGGCTCCTCACGGGTGCGTAAGCCAGGTCCTCTTTCATACTCGTCTATCTACCCCTGTCACTCACACTAGCGGCCCCTTTCTCCACCCTCCAGGTATTACTTCGCTTGGAATCCTCTCCATCATTCATGCCATTCAACGATTCCATTCTCTCCACCTATGCCTCAGTATATCATATACACTGACTCCCAGGCAGCTATCCTCGCCATTCAATCTAAAACTCTCACACGTAATCTGTCCACGGAGCTCGAGGCCGCACTTTTTGCGCTGCAGCCCTGCCCCGTCTTCCTCCGATGGATCCCTGGACACTCGGGGATTGACGGCAATGAGCGGGTGAACCAGCTCGCCCGTGAAACTCGTAAGTAGGCGCCGCTCATCCGCTGGAAAAGGTCCTTGGAGGGAGGGTCGAGAGTCTCTTCGCGCCACCACCAGCGAATATTACAATTCTGCTCACTTAAACCGCAAGCTCTACCCCAACCATCATCCTAATCTCTCCGTTCGGAAGGCTCATGTCCTTCGGCAGATACATCTGAATACGCTCATAACCCCGTCACGGCTACATCTGTACAACTTCTATTGTGATCTATTGTGCCCCAACTGCCCATCCCCTTATGCCAACCTTGCCCACTGCCTGTTTACATGCCTGGTTGTAATGCAGTCGGGTTTCTTTTCCACCCCCTCCCATACTATCTGGACCTGGGTGAACTGGCTTGGTGCTGAGGGTGAGGAAGATCAGCGCCTGCTCGTCCAGCAGGCCATCGATGATAAGGTATTTAAGTGTTGCGCTTCAATAAAATCTTCTACTACTACTACTACTACTACTACTACTACTACTACTACTACTACTGTTACTACTGCTACTACTACAACTACTACTACTACTACTACTACTACTACTACTACTACTACTACTTCTACTTCCTACAGTCGCAAAAACAACAACGAAGAACACATCTCGCGGAGTCTCGCGGAATATGACATCTCGAGCACAGATCTCGTGCAGAAATCTCGCGCACAACTCTCACGCACCGAATTTCGTTTCATGAGCCTAGAAGGTCTTTCACCTTAATAGTGTTATTCGCTTAACAGAGCATTCGGTATTAGATCCACTTGTCTACATTCTTTAAAATAGCAGCTGTATACTCTGTGACGATGGCAACTAGATAATGGTTCTAAAGGCGATTTTTACATCGGAGCTTATTAAATGTATATTATATTCCGAGATTGATCCGACGCATTCGCACGATTTCATGAACATGATAAAGAAGCGAAGTGCGTTTGGTGAGCGGCTCCATAGCAATGTAATATCGGCTTCACATATAACTTTTTCGTGTTTAAGACGCACATATTCTGTATTTGCGACCGCATATATCTGTATGGGCGTCGGAGCTATTGCTGAGCATTGACCTGGCCACCGTAAATTTGTCAGTAAGTAGATCATATCATTGTACGATCATAACAAGTGCCTCGGTATGCGTATTCCCTAGTGTACTGCTAAACTTCAGCGCATATTGCTCTTGTGATTTTTACTGAACATTCCTCGACACAACAAACAAAGACGGGTAGACGCTCAGAACTGTCCACTCGCTTCGCCTATTCAAAGTTGACTGACCTCGTCACATTGTGAATATGAACGAACCAGCAGCATTCCCCGAAACAGCTTTCTGCTTTCTTAATCTCGCTCATACGAGCGCAACGCTAGAGACGACTAGTCTCAGTTTTTGGACAGACCGCGTAAAATTCGCAAATTGAGTTACATATTCAACCGAATGAATTTTTAAGCATGTAAAACTTTAGAAAGAAATAACAATTCTGTTAAAAAATGTCCCAAAGATCGTTAATAATAAAGAGCGAGTACCTGCGCTGAGCACTTATCTCCTCGAAACTAAACCTCCATATCGTGCACTGCCGATATGGATATGGATTAAGAAGGAAGCATGTGCCGGTCATTCCTTACATCCATAAAATATCCCACTGCATCAAAAAAGTTGCGAGTAAATTTCAGGTTAAAGTTGTGTTTTCTGCACCTCTAAGCGATGATGTCATCGCTCCTGTCGTATGGCGTTCCTTGGCACGCTGATGTTGATTCTGAAGAAGGCGCGTTTAAGGCTTGTGTTTAAAGAATGATCATATTTGATGGGTGTACAACCCTTGAGCTAAGAAAAGATTGTTACTTTTGACCGTTCCAACTTGAAGGTCGTCAAAAGAGCTATAATTTGCGAATTCTCTTCAGAGCGCTATAGGACAATCATGCCAACATATGATGTTCGGGAGGTATGGCACCCAAGTTCAGAGGCTGAAAGAAGCAGGCCAACCCCCCGATTTTAGCTGTTTCCGAAATGTTGCTTCAGAAGGTGCAGCGACTTCATGTTGGGAAAAAACTGGAAGAAGGAATTCTATGCTGCTCATTCCTTACGTACATAAAATATCCCATGGTATCAAAAAAGCTGAGAGTAATTTTTAGGTTATTGTTTTCTTTCCACACCTCTAAGCTTTGTTCCATGAACAAGCCAGAGAAACAACCGATTTGCGCTCTTAACTATCAAAGGAAGTTCAACAAATGTAAATCACGAGCTGTGTACCAGATTCCTTTGAGCTGTGGTTTGGTCTGCATAGGGCCAACCGGTAGGTGTTTCAATGAGCGTGCCAGCGAACACTTGCGGAATGTGTGCAATCACCATGGAAGCTTCCTAGCTGACCATTGCAAAGCCTGCCGAGGGTGTCGTCCGGTACTAGACAAGACAATATTTTTTTAATGTTCGATAAAGAAAAGTAGAGCGAGAAGTAGTACAGGCTTATTTCATCAAGAGGGGAAGTTTGTGCGTTAGCAGGCCGTTCGTATCAGTGAAGCTGTGGCGGCTTTTCTTGAAGGATTCCTGTAGTTGTTATATCGGGTGTTTTCTTTTTTATTGTTCTTGATAAGTGTTTTAGGCTGTTACTTCTTTGAAGTTTTATTGCGAAAGCAATACTAAGCCAGGTCTAACCGCTTGTTGCTGTGTGCCGTGTCTGTGTTCGTGGTCCCTCGTGACGTTTGAATTCACGTTACCCCTATGCCACAAACAGGAGCTGCTAACTCGGGTCGCCCTATTCATACGGGAAGGTGATATCAATATTAGCCTGCCAGCGCCGTTTGCACTCTGGTTGCTCATACGACACGCAGGAACCTAGGGGAGTAATGTAGCAGGCAAAAGAAGCTTTCGCCATTGCTTTCGCAATTTAACTAGAGAGTCACCTTAGCTAAACTACAACTAATATGTTTCGTTTTACGTTGACGCAGATATGTATTCCCTTAGATTTTAAACATTCATCTGCATTTTTACGAGTTTCTGTTCGTCATTTTTCTTTATTGTCACCTGTTTAGGCTCGCATGTGCATCGTTTTCTTCAGAGTTTCTGTTGGTCTTTTTTAGAAATCATTGTCACCTGTTTTCGTTATTGCAGGCGAGGGAAAGAAAGAGAGAGACGGAAAAATTCGCACCGTGTTTGTCTTGGGCACGAACGCATCTGTGACGTATGGTTGAATTTAAGCCCCCGATTAGTTTGGAGTGTTTTTGCGAGGTTGATAATCTTGGGTCTCGTTCCAACAAGTTTCTTTTAAGGCTCGCATGCTTTACTGTGATGAATTCCTATGTTTTTTTATTGGCGTGCTCTACTGCGATGAATTTTACCTGGCCTGTGACCAGTAGCGCCTGGTATCTGAATGCTGCATGTGGATGTGCTGTGTGATAGGTCTTTGCTATACGGCTTAGGTGGTGCATAAAAATGCAAGGGTTTGCTCGAATAAACCTCAGCTGAAAGTTGGCGTCTGTCCTGTTGATTTGTGTTCCTTCTTTGTCGTCGCCCCTCTGGCGCCTCAGCGTCCTCAGAATCAGTATCAGCTATGAACCAATTATCCCAAACCAAAGTACTCTTTGCCACGCGTTCAAGTATGGGATTGCAGATGGCAGGAGATATAGACAAGAACACATCTCGCACACAAATTCTCGTACACAGAATTTCGTTCCATGGGCCTAGAAAGTCTTTCGCCTTAAGAATACAAAGCGAGCACCTGGGCTGAGCACTCATCTCCTTGCAGTACAAAGAGAAGTTTTATTTCTGCGAAACACTTTCCACAAACATAGAAAAAGGTCCTGAACTGATAACGACCTCACAGATGTGCTATATATATGTCTAGAACATTACAATTCCGCACATTTCCGCACTGCTGTCTAATACTAGCACGTTAAACAATTCATTACAATTTTGCAAAAGAATACAATTATTATATAACAGAAAATAAAAATCGAACAATCATATTTCAATATAATGGTGCCGGCATTGCCAGCCTGGCCGGCCGGATAACAACATACCGGGTGCGCCAGCGCGACAGAAACTGCGCCTCCCATTCTGCATTAATCTAACTATTCCACCCCGCCGGGGTGGTGCAGTGGTAAGACGCCCGACTACTGTGCCGGAGTACCCGGGTTCGAACCCGACCTCGGTGGCTGCGTTTCGATGGAGGCGAAACGGAGTGGCGTCCGTGTGCTGTGCGATGTCAGTGCACGTTAAAGAACCCCAGGTGGTCGAAATTTCCGGAGTCCTCTACTACGGCGTCTCTCATAGCCTTAGTCGCTTTGGGACGTTAAACCCCACAAACCAACCAACCAACCTAACTATTCCGCAGTGTATTTCCATGTGAGGAGGCGCAGTATCTGCAGAGCTGGGTACAATGCCCTCACAGGAGTGCGGCGTACCTCTGACAGCCAGCGTCGCTGTTATAAAACACTGTTACCATGAAGTCAGGCGCTAGACTATCTGGTACGTGCAATTATTATACAACACAAAATAAAAAATAGCAACACAAAATAAAAAATTAGCGCCACCCCGGCGGGGTGGCGCTGTGGTTACGACGCTCGACTACTGTTCCCAAGGACGCGGGATCGAATCCCGGCCTCGGCGGCAGCTTTTCGACGGAGGCGAAAAGCAAGGCGTCCGTGTGCTGTGCGATGTCAGCGCACGTTAAAGAACCCCAGGTGGTCGAAATTTGCGGAGTCCTTCCCTACTGCGTCTCTCATAGCCTGAGTTGCTTTGGGACGTTAAACCCCCACAAACCACCACCACCAAAAAATTAGCTGGGGCTTACCTAAGGTTAAGCCTGTATATCTCGAAGCGAAAAGCTTCGGTGATACTTATGGCTTAGCTTATGGTTATGCTTTATGATTTACCTTATGAATATGCTTACGGTTTAGCTTATCGTTATGCTTTATATTTAGCCTATGGATATGTTTACGGTTTAACTTATGGATATGCTTACGGTTTAGATTATGGTTATGCTTTATGATTTATCCTAACATTATGATTACGGTTTAACTTATGGATATGCTTATGGTTAAACGCTCTGGCCTTCTCATTCTTTCTTCTCAACTGCTCAGCAATTTCTGAACTTTTACCATCTTGGCTACTCTCAGCTGACATGGCGGAACGTCGCAGTTCAGCTTCCTTTTCACGCCGTTTAGGGAGACGCGCCCTTCGTACTTCTAACATTTCAGACTAGGCGTTTCTGCGTCGTTTAGCCAGACGTTCTTCTCGTTGTTCGGGTGTCTCGGACGCTCGTTGAGCTTTCAGCCTTTCATTTCTTCGCTCCTTTTCAGCCAACTTCCGTGGTAACACTTCTGTATCAGTAGTATCGCTTCCTTCTTCCATTTCGAACGCACTCACCTATTCTCTGTCAAGCCTCCGCGATAAACACGCGCTTGCAATGAACGCCAAACGATGACGCATAGCGCTTGGCAGCAGCCATCTGAGCCGCACGTGACGTCACGCGAAGCAGCGTCGAAATGTTAGGCGACAGAGTCGGCGGCGACCACCTGCGCCGTGCGTGACGTCACTCGTGCTCTGACATACGCCGGCTCACGCGAAGCGCGCTGTTGACTAGCGTGGTGAAGCTTTTCGCTTCAAAATATGGTGGCAGACTAGCTCCCGCCGCAAGCGGCAGTGACCTGCAAGTCCCAGACCATTAGGGCCATGAGCTGCCACCCCTCGGTCAGCGCACTTTAAAGATCCCCCGGTGTTTGAAATTACTCCGGACACCTCCAATAAGGGTCCTTTTCAATTTAACTCCCTTCCCTAGCGGCGCGGTTCAGGTATCCACAGAGAAAGTGTGACATACTGTGCCTTTCCTTTCCTATGTACCAATACCTCGTTGTGACGTCACTCGTGCTCCAACCGTACGCCGGCTCACGCGAAGCGCGGTGTTGACTAGCTTAGTGAACCTTTTCGCTTCAAAATCGAACAATCACATTTCAATAGAATGGTGCCGGCATTGCCATCCCGGCTGGCCGAATAACAGCGTGTGCCGGCGTAACAGAAACTGCGCTTGCCCATCTGCATCTAACTGTCCCGCAAATAATTTCTATGTGAGCAGGCGCTGTCTGCAGCGCTGGGTACATTGCCCTCACAGGAGTGCACCGTGTCCCTGACAGGCAGCGTGGTGCGCCACCGCTTTTGCTGAAATAACATATGCAGCTCATAGCGTGCAGTTAAATGCCAATTTAGTCGCTCGGCGAGCGCACTCCGTCATTATTATATTCGCGAACTCGCGTAAATGCGTAGAATTAGTCTCGGAATATATTTGATGTTGAATGAGCTTCAATCCAGAGCACGTATTTAAAAACGCTATAGAATTCCGATCATCACAGTGCGCACAGTTGCTATCTTAAAAATTATAGATGAATTGCGCTAATACCGAATGTTATGTTAAGCGAATGTGAAGCCGGCAATCTGTGGATTTTAGAATTTGCTAAACGCAGGCTTGTAGTGAAAAGCGCAGAAATTATTCGACTTTCGTTCCGTTTTTCACAAACGTAATAATGATCATCATGAATTCTAGCGGGCACTTTGGATCCCTAAACAGCGATGAGGCGAAAGCCTCTCCGCGTGGTGTTCCCAAGCCCTATAGTGCGGCAGAACTTTCTCCCTGTTTTCACTCCCGCGTATTGCCGTTCTCCGAACACTGCAGCAACGGTAGTGCCGGGGGAATATGGGCTGGGACAGGTGGGTCACCGTCGCTTGCGGTGGGCGCTGGCCTACCGCAGAATTTTTATCTGTTGTAGGCCGTCATTGCACCCGCCACCGTTACGGTGGTGGACGACGGCTGTGGCTGCGGCGCGTGTCTTTCTCTCCCTCTTCCTTTTATTTCTTCTCTATTTTCTCTTCTGTCTTTAAAGATCCCCAGGTGGTCGAAATTACTCCGTAGCCCTCCACTACGGCTCCTCTTTCTCTCTTTCCACTTTCACTCCACTCTTCCTCCCTTCCCTTACGGCGCGGTCGCGGTGACCACAGAAAACAAGTGAGACAGTTACCTCGCCTTTCCCTTCCTAAAA
>JAJIZL010017422.1:501952-631052 GCA_023969395.1 Amblyomma maculatum
AAGTAATATTTAGCCAGTTAATTTGGCCGTTACCTACAGACAATTCAGTGCCAACTTAGTGAAACGAGTCTTCCTCTATACTACTACTACTAATCTAATTAATAATAATAATAATAATAATAATAATAATAATAATAATAGTAGTAGTAGTAGTAGTAGTAGAGTAACAGTAGTAGTAGTAGTAGTATAAGCTAGTGCCGCGTCCAACATGACGCCCATTGAAAGAGCACGCGCCGCTAATCGCTAAGCTGCTCGGCTCATGGGGGCGGTAGATGCTAGCCGGAACAGCCCGCTTTCTTCGTCTCTTCTGCCGTTTTGTCCCTTGCGGAGCCACCGTACCGAGCAAACCCAAATAAGCGACCCGTGCCGTACGGGAGGGAAGGAAGGTGGAAGTGAAAGTGGAAAGATAGAAAGAGAAGCCGTAGTGGAGGGTTACAAAGTAATTTAGACCACCTGGGGATCTTTACGCGCTACTCCCCTGATGGGGCTGGGGCAGGTAGGTCACCGCCGCTTGCAGCGGGGGCTAGCCTGCCGCCGAATTTTTATCTGTTGCAGGCCGTCATTGCACCCGCCACTTCTCGGTGGAGGACGACGGCTGATGTTGCGGTGCGCGTCTTTTTCTCCCCTTTTTTTTCTTTCTTCTCTATTTTGTCTTCCGTCCGCTGGAGGCGAAAAGGAGAGAAAATAGAGAGGAAAGAAAAAGAGCGGGAGGCGAAACGAAGTGTGTCCATGTGCTGTGCGATGTCAGCGCATTAAAGATCCCCAGGTGGTCGAAGTTACTACGTAGCCCTCCACTACGGCTCCTCTTTCTCTCTTTGCACTTTGACTCCCATCTTTTCCCTTCCCTTACGGCGCGGTTGAGGTGCATACAGAAAACAAGTGAGACAGTTACCACGCCTTTCCCTTCCTATAAATGAATCTAACGTATTCTGTCCGAATGAGGCAGCAAAGGTGGCTCAGCTACAGAGCCAGTAGCAGGCCCGTGCATTTTCTTTTCCTTCTTCCCACAGCCACAACAACGGAAGGAGGGGCAAAGGTGGTGAATGGTGGCTGTTCCTAGCCCTACGCGACTGGGACGGTAGGTAAACACCGCTTGCGGCGGAGGCCAGCCACCGAATGATTACATGTTGTAGGCCGTTATTGCACCCACCATCGCTTAGGTGGTGGATGACGGCTGATGCGGCGCACGTCTCTCTCTCCCTATTCTTTTTATTTCTTCTCTATTTTCTCTCTTCTGTGCTGCTGTCGTCGTGGTTGTAGGTAGAAGGAGAAGAAAATGCACGGGCCTGCTACTGGCTCTGTAGCTGAGCCACCTGCGCGGTCTCGTGTGGACAGAAGAGAAAATAGCGATAAAAGAACAGGAACAGGGAGAGAAAGACGCGCGCCGCAACAGCAGCCATCGTCCACCACCGAAACGGTGGCGGGTGCAGTGACGGCCTACAACAGATAAAAAGTCTGGCAGGCTAGCCCCCGCCTCAAGCGGCGGTGACCTACCTGTCCCAGCCGCAGCCGCGTATTAGCAAACCATATCTTGTAGGAGCACTCAAGCGAACGACGCTTTCAGCGATTTAAACGGCGATGATTGCTGAAAGATCTCTCTGAACGCAACCTAAAGGTAACATACACTCACTGTAAACAGAAATTGTTGCTGATAGATGTCTCTGAATGCAACCTAAAAGTAACATACACTCGCCGAGGCAGGAAATGATTATGGGGAAGGTAATTGCTTAGTGTAACTGTTGTCATACCGATTGTTACTTAAAGGCGTCTGTAAACGCAACCTAAAGGTTACAATCTCACTGTAGCAGGATATAATTACAGTGAAGGCAATTGCAAAAAAATAAATATTCAGAAAAAAACAATAACACAGGAGTCGAACGCATGTTTAAGTGGCATCAGTAAAGAAATGCTTGGTGTTAATCCATTGCGCCACCAAAGCGACGGGAACAGTGGCCTTTAAATGTGTTCTTATTCATTCAGACAATATATCCACTATTTGTTGCCTGGTGGCGCTGCTCAGAGGAATCACGTGCCAGAGCGTCGTCTGCTCGAGTGCTCCTACCGGATATGATTTGCTAATACGCGTCCCAGCCCCATCAGGGGCGTACCCTCTCACTCTCTTCTGTCCGCACGAGGCATCCGCACGAGGCATCCGCACGAGGCATCCGCACGAGGCAGCGGAGCTGGCTCAGCTACAGCGCCAGTAGCAGGTCCGTACATTTTCTTTTCTTTCTTCCTACAGCCACAACAACAACAACAACGGCGGCGTTCTACAAGTTCAGTGAGCGAGAGTAGTTTCATGGACCCTGAATGCCGAAGAATCGTCTATGAGTAGTGCAGAGCGATATAATTCTCACAGAAGAAAGCGCCGTGGAGAAGAGCCATCGGGCCAGAAAGAAGAACGGCTTGCTAAAAGAAGAAAGACGTATGCAGAGAAGAAGCAGAACGTTGTGGTGAACCGAGGCGGCGACATTATGGCTCAACCAGTGTTCCGACCAAGAGTCACTACTTTACGGACCACCAAAGCGTGTTTATTGGAATAAACAAACAGTAGAAACCATGTTGTGTCCAGAGTAAATCCTTTAGCCGCACAAAAGGCGAAGCCATGCCAAACCACCAGCAGAGCCAAGCGCAGCCCGGGAGGTATTGCTTTCGCAGTCACTCAGGCTTAGCCAGAGCTAAGCCACAGCAATTTTTTTCCATCTTCCTCCAGCCACAACAACAACAACCACACAACAGCGCTGACATAGCACAAGTACCAGGAAAAAAAAAAAACAGTAACCAGCGTCATGTAATCTGAACACCAACATATCAGAATCCGCATATTTACCCTTGATTGATGAAGATGGTTCAAGGTCGATTGTTGTCTGTCTTAAACGGAATAAATCTGTGGGGATTGATGACATTGCCTTTGATATCCTGCGTAATGAGGATCGAAACTGTCCGGGTGACAGGGGTATTACAAGGTCAGAGAGCCTCTCCAAATGTGTGGAGTTGGGCGTCGATTTGGGCTCAAAAAAAAAAAAAGAAAAAAGGAAATTCTGGAGATCATGCAGGCAGAGGAAGTGACGGCTCAGGAAGCCGCAGAGGCCTGGGATGATATTTAAGAAAGAAAAAGGAAGGAGGAAGCCAAAAAGCTAGAACTCGAGCCCCGCCGGGGTGGTGCAGTGGTAAGACGCCCGACTACTGTGCCGGAGTTCCCGGGTTCGAACCCGACCTCGGGGGCTGCGTTTCGATGGAGGCGAAACGAAGTGGCGTCCGTGTGCTGTGCGATGTCAGCGCACGTTAAAGATCCCCAGGTGGTCGAAATTACTCCGTAGCCCTCCACTACGGCTCCTCTTTCTCTCTTTCCACTTTCATTCCCACCTTCCTCCCTTCCCTTACGGCGCGGTTCGGGTGTCCACAGAGCAAGTGTGACAGTTACTGCGCCTTTTCCTTCCTGTGAACCAATTTAACTTTAACTTTAAAAGCTCGAGGAGCGTAAAGGCTAGAACGCCAAAAGCGCGAGGAGCGTGAAAAGTGAGAATGCCAAGAGCGCGTGGAGCGCGAAAAACTTCAACGCCAAAAGCGCGAGGAGCGTGAAATGTTTGAACGAAAAGAGCGCTATGAGCGTAAAAGGTTAGAACGCGAAAAGCGGTTTTCTCGCTTAAAGAAGCTTATGCATCTCGAGCTTTCGGCACAAAGTGTTGAAAGGCATGGAGCTTTAATGGCCATTCAAGGTAACAGTTCGAAGCCGCGAGAGTGTCTGCAACCATTCCTCATCGCCGAGGATATGGCAGAGTATTTGGAGATTTCGAGTGTGTCTGCAAAAGTAAGCGCTTCGAGCGAGATACTTGGGCACAATTGCTAGCTCTTCTCTCGTCGAAAGAACTCAAGCGCGTGTTAGACGGTGACTTGGAAAACTACGATTACCTGAAAGAGTCATTACTGAACAGACATCGGCTGTCACCGATGGAGCTTAGAGTCCGGTATCAGCGCGAAAAAAACTGTACTAAAACGTTATTGTATTTGGCGTATCAATTGATAGCCGCTATAACTGAATGGCTAGACAGTCAGGAAGTCTCGGAGCAAATTGTACTTGCACCAGAGAATGAGACAGCTTGGGGAAGCGGACGAGCAACGCGACCGCAGCAGCGAGCCGATCGAGCCTCGAACAGAAGCGTCTCGGGTTACCTTGGTCGAGCCACTGGCAGCTGAGACGGTTGGAGCCGGCTCTATAGGCGAGAAATCCATAGTGACACCGTCCTGCACGCCGCCCCATGTAACTGTAAGCAATCCTATTCCACCAAATAAGAGTGGGCATCTGACACTAAATGAACCACTTGTCAACTCCGGGGCAGTTGTACGGCGTGGCGGACATGGACTCACACTAGGAAATGACAAAAGTGCAATTTCTGAAGTCAGCCTCGCCGTAGATCATTACACTCAGAAAAACGAAGTGCCGTTCGTGGAAACTGCGCAGCCCACGAGTGTTGAACAGCGAAAGCAGACCTATGACGCGGACGCTGTCGAGAGCTACACTTGTGAAGCTGAAAGCGAACATGACAGCGAGCGGCTAGACAGGAACCATGAATCTTCGTGTCCTGACGCGCTGAATTGAATTGGCAAAAACAACTCTAGTGCGAACATGGACTTCACGCGATCCGAAGCGCCCCAGCTGTCGGACGAACTTGATCGTGCGCCGGTTAGCGCTGAGCGATGCGGCACAACGGCGGATAAGGGTAAATTAAGTGGCGGGTCTGCAGAGGATATGCCTAGCTCGGGGGCTGGCGTGAGCGAGCCTTGTTCGGACGCGACTGGCAGTGAGTGATGCGCTGCTGGCCGCGATGAAGGCGCGGCGCCGCACTCCGATGGTACCAGCGCCATACTCGCTCCGGTTACCGGCAGCTTAAAAGAGCTGGGCTCCAAAAGAAAGAAAGCAAGCATTGAAGTGCTGCCACCGAAAATAGCGGAAACGCAGGTGCATGAAAGAATGCTGTCATCGAATGGTGAGAAAACGCAAACGATTGCAAAAGGAAAAGAAATGGCACAAATGCACCCGTGCTGAGAAAATGCGCGACTGGTGCGCAAAGCGTAAGGAACGAGACAGATCGTACAACAAAACGATCAACTTGTGGACGTGTGTTCTTTCACACACAAAGTGGAATGAAAGGTCTCGTAGCGAAATGCATAGCCGAAGCTGTAACGGAGGGAGGAGAGCCAAACCGCCCGAATACTGCTTCGCGTTCTGCCACTTGGGGAAGAGAGCAGCACAGTGCGAACTCGGATGCTTTGTGTCATGCATTCGAGACATAGCTACCTTCGACAAGTGTTTCGTCGCTAACGGTAATGCTGTAGGCAGATCGGGGCAAAACTGAATGACCTCCTTGCTTTCTCAGTTGTAGTTTACGGTCCAAGGGATTTCAAGGGGACTATTTTCCATTACTGATTATTAGTTTTCCCTGCTATTTAATGTATCGTTAATATGCAGAATTGTTGTTTGTACCTTGTGTACTGCATCCTACACTTGGCTTTTGTTGTAGTGGGGGCAAAAAGGAGACAGCAGTTTAGTTAATTGATTTTGAAATTTTGCCTCTGTCTGGTGTTTGACGGGTGACCGAGGGTACTTGCTTGTGTTGGGTGTTGCCTGTTGTCGGTCGGTTTTGCAAGCCGCAGAACAGTCTACCACTACCAGTGGCGATAGCAAGGGCATCGGAGCGACCCGAGCGAAGTTGCTCGACGTGCCCCGGCAACAAGGCTGCCGGCAGAGATCGTGACCTAGCGAATGGAACCCGATGCACGTGAGGTTACCTGGCGCCCGGACACTGGACGTGAGCTTGGGGGAACTAGGTGAACGAGTGCTCCCGTCCGAGCCACATGCGAGCAGCTCGTCTTGCCGGCGCATTGTCTGATAGTGCGGGTGCTGTTGTGCCCGGCCAAAGCCGCCCAGAAATTCAGCCGGACGCCACACTTCTCTGGCGAACACCTCCTTCACAAAATTTGGATACTGCTCTGCAAGCCAGCAGTGCATTGGAAGCGAGCCGGGCCAAGGGGAGAGAAACGACGTGTTTCAACCAAGGAGGATATAGAGTTCTATATATCCTCCTTGGTCTCAACATGAGCTGAGCATACAGACAGCTCGGCGCCGTGGCCCAGGCGGTGGAACCCTTCTCGCTCTGCGGCATATTTGAAGCAAGAGTGCAGCAAGCTCCCCCATTGGCCCTGCGAAAGTGCTGCCGCCGGATTGGACCATTTGAGCGTCAGCGGTTTCTTGTTTTACGAGACTCAAGTGCTTCCGCTCGAGACTCCGAGAGTGAGTTCGTCACTAGCGTCCATCGGGAGCAGTTGCCCCCTGAGAGATCGGACGCGGCGGAATCTCCCCGGCCGTCGCTGCCGAACACCGTCGCGTATGGTTATGTTAGCTTTCGGCCCCAGAGCCGATCTCGTTGTGTAAATGCCTGTACATATAGTGTATAAAGCCTTTCTTCATCTCACCAGAGTCGACTCGGATTCATCGCTACCGCCCAGGGAGCTGACAGCCCTCGTTCACGAAACGGGTGACGTGCGCTACGCAACCAACTCCTTGACACAACCCTGTTGACGGTGGGATACTGTGTCATAACCCCACCGGCAGAACATTTGCACGCCGAGAAAAAATTACGCTAAATTAAGCAATGTCTTTGAGGGTATCATGCGAGAATATTAACTGGCGTAATCTAAGTCTCTCCTTGTGGCCTTCTTTAGTCTACATTCACTTAGCTGCTCTCCTAATCCCTTTTTGTGTGCCTCGGTTCTCTCACTCACAATAAGCACCTTGTACAGTCATAATCTACCACCTTATGTGAAAGGCCCCAGGCAGAGCCATAAAACTCATTTCAACCAAGCCGCATGAGCAGAACTTCCTGGGGTAGAAACAGCATGTGTAGCTAAAGATCTGAGGACTCTGCTTGTCTCCTTGCCTTCCCTCAACTGAGATGTACAAGTTGGCACCTCAAATCCAACCAGTCATGTCACGTGGTCTTGTGACATCATGCAAGCAGTGGAACGTTCGATGCACACCCATCTCACCTGCCAATTGACTGGCCTGAATCGTGCTCGTGATTTTCTATTAGAACGCAACTCCGACAATGCTCATGGTTGCTTTACTCTTAAACAGGGTCTTTAAAGCTGCGCAGTTAAAAGGGGCATGGTGGAAGCAGTATGTTTGCCTGTAAAGCTGGTCTCTACTGACTAGAGGAGCGCACCGCCACGTAAGGTCATCCCAGTTAATCAATCTGAATACAAGGTTAAGCATAGTAATGTTTCGGTTCCCTGGCTTGAATTTCTGAGCACCACTGTGTCAGCACAACTGGTGAACCTCGAAAACTTTGGTAGAGCGAGAAAAATTCTGGTCATTCAGAAGTTTCAGTTGAGGCTTAACTGTGGCCGCCCGGAGAAGACTAAAAGTTCGCAGCTAATAGTTTCAACCATTTTGTCATATAACTACGCGCGCAATAAAAAGTGGCACATAAGATTCACGCAAAATTATATCACCTTGTTTACATTCAAATGGCGTATACAACGACAACAGCTTTAAAGTGCTTTGTTAGTTGATATCGAATGCTCCCCTTTTTGCGAGCAATATTTGTACTTGGTTCGAATCAAATACAAAATTACTGCAGAAAACGTCAGTTTTATACTCGCAGTGAGAATAACACTCCTACCGTATACAATTGAACCATCGAAATCACTTTCTCTGTGGTGAGAAGGAATAGGAAGGGGCCGACCATCTGAACTCACAAGGCAGACTGCGCATAGGACGTTTGAGCTAGCTCGCTTTTTCAGAGCTAGTAAGTTTATGACACTGTCTTGTGTTGAGTGGCGACTGTTTCCGCCGCCACTCAGCACTCAGGCAGCGTCATGAACTTGCTGTTGATGCCCAAAGGCCATATACCCCTACTGTCGACTTGCAATGTCCTCGTTGAGCTAAGATGTTTTCTTGCATCTTTATGAATCGTAATTCTATTTATATGTCTCTATATCTGGACACAATCCCTCATTTCCGGAGGCGATGACAGCTTGTCATCTTTGTTGGTTCTGATTAAGTGTTTCCGAAGCGAAAGGTGGCTACGGCTGTGTCTATCTGATAGCTTTTTGTGGCCTCCAGCGTCTGTAACTTTACAAGGCAGAAATAAAAGTATTTGAATTTGAATTACAGAGTCTCCCTCCTTGCCTTAGGACTAGCAGACTTACGGAGCGGGTGGCAGTTGCCAGACCTTGTTTTATTTCGAGTGCTTCGATGAGTATACTAACTTTACACACCCGCGTTTTTTATGAAGCTTCGAGTGCCTGGACGTTCTGTGCACCAAAGCAGTGTATTTGAGAGGCCACCATTCAAGCTGAGCTATTTGTGCGTATGATGCTAAGACGCCATTGCACTATGTATAGCTGATATGCTACATTAGGATTTTTACTCTTTCAGGTGAATTCTGCTTGGTTCAATTTTGAGAAAGTTTCTATCGTAATTTGGGAATATGGTTGTTTCCAATATTTTTAATTTTGCATTATTTTTTTTTTGCTTGCATTGCTTTTAGTTTAGCAATATACAGAAGACCATTTTTGTTTATATCGTGAGGTAAACAAAAGAAAGTCAATCGAGTAACAAATGGAATAAAGAAAACGTAACCACGACATCTGGCATTTATGAACAATTTCCATAGATGCTGGAGAAATGGCTGTTTCGGGATTGCATTGCATTGTAACGTGTATTTTGTGTCTTCGTGTTTTGGAGCAGCACTTGTAATGGATGCACATGTGAAAAATAAAGACCGTTTTTAATAAACGTGTCTTTTCTTGCATAGAAAGGCAGTCAAGACGGAGGCGGCGTTGTTAGTTATTTATTCAACAAAAACTTAAGTGAAGCAATGAAGTGGGCACTCAAAAGGCCCCTGTGGTTGCAGCGAAGCCCACTAGCCTTTATCTTTTCTCGTAGTAATTCTTGTACGTTGCATAGGCACAGTGGAATGAGTGTAATCCTCCCGTCATCAGGCCCACCATCTGCAAACAGGATTAGATGCGTAGGTCAGGTATATATTACTGAGACTATCGGCTCGTTGTTATTGGTTTTGTGGCTGTAGAAAGCAGGAAAAGAAAATGCATGGGCCTGCTACTGGCTCTGTAGCTGAGCCACCTCCGCTGCCTCGTGCGGAAAAGAGAAGAGAGGAAAGAAAAAGAAGAGGTAGAAAAAGACACGCGCCGCAACAACAGCCATCGTCCATCTACTAAGCGGTGCCGGGTGCAATGACGGCCTACAACAGATAAAAATTGAGGGCGGTATCTGTCAGGGTGATTTGAATGCGATTTTTTTATACGACGATTGCTTTAAATAATAATAATAAAAATATTTAATAATAATAATAATATAATAATAGTAATAATAACTGGTTCACAGGAAGGGAAAGGCGCAGTATCTGTCACACTTGTTTCCGTGGACACCTAAACCGCGCCGTAAGGGAAGTGGAGGAGGGCGGTAGAGAAAGTGGAAAGAGGGAAAGAGGAGCCATAGTGGAGGACTACGGAGTAATTTCAACCACCTGGGGATCTTTTACGTGTGCTGACATCGCGCAGCACATAGACACCCCTTCGTTTCTCCTCCATCACTTCCATCACGGCGCAGTGAAACTTTTCCTACATAAATGTAAAACAAGCATTGGTGTAGTGCCCAGCATCGACAACGTGTATTGTAACGAGCCGATAGGGGTGAAGGGTGGCAGTTCCTGGCCCTACGGGGCTGGTACGCTAGGTGCAGTGGTAAGACGGGTGGTGCAGTGGTAAGACGCCCGACTACTGTCCGGAGTTCCTCGGTTTGAACCCGACGACGGCGGCTGCGTTTCAATGGAGGCGGAACGACTGTCTTTTGAGGGGAATGTATCGCCATAACACTGTACTATAGAATCACCTTTTAACGCGGTAGCGTTAAGGAGCTCGTGTCGCAGAAAAGCCGGTGTCGTCGGCGTCGGCGGCGTTGGCCGTGAGCGATAAATCCCGGTATGCACTTCATAAATAAAAAGCAACTTCCAAGATGGGCTGGGTGGGAATCGAACCAGGGTCTCCGGAGTGTGAGACGGAGACTCTACCACTCAGCCACGAGTTCGATGCTTGAAAGCGGTACAAAACCGCTTCTAGTGAATGCGGTGTCGCCTTAGAAACGTGCCGTAGAACGTTATACTGCGGTGTATATCGGTAATTATGAGCATGTTACTTACAGAAGTCGCAGTTACACGAGTAGCGAAGTACGTTTCCGCTACATTTCTTCTGCGCTCTGCGCACATGCAGAGCCATCTTGCGGCAAACACAGAAGAACCCCTCCTCGCAATGTGCGGCGCTGCCCCGACACGTGGCGCGCCACTCGCCCCTGACGTTTCGCCGTGCACCCTCACGGGTTGTAGAATCAAGCGTCTTTCCTTTCTTTAGATCACTATCTTCGCTCACCCGCTTCTTCCCTTCGGGCCGCGCGGGTACCGGTGCGAGGATGCCCAAATACCCTTGCGTTTAATAAGTTTTCTCGCTCTCTCCCGAGGTGCAATAACGCTATCGCGTTCCACTCTTGAAGGCGAAGCTTAAGCGTCCTCCAAATTTTTTGCAAGCCCCTCAGACATTTTATCCTAGTCCAATTACATATTTAAAGCTCGTGTTGCATTCTTGAGAACAGAAATGTGTCATGCTTCTTCCAAAAAGCCAGCGTTGGCTGGAATGACCTTCCTCCCTCCATCGCCGCCATTACTGATGCTGAAAATAAAAAAAAAACTTTTTTTTGCGATCATGTAAATTCAGTATTGTAAAACGATGCACAGTATTTTTATTTTGCACCACTACATTCTGTAATGCCTTCGGACCCGGAAAATATTTGCAATGAAGAAATAAATAAATCCCTTGGTTCAAACCATGATTAAGCCCCCCCCCCCCTTCCCCGTATTTAAATCTCGCACAATGAGACATAGCTGCAGGCCGCTTGGTTCGCATCGTTTTATACTTTTAAGGAATGGTGTTGCATTAGGAGAAGGCCGCCTGCCTAATGGTATTTTATAGTTCGTGGTGAAAGATGCCAGAACACATAAGAAACAGTTTTTGGGCCCACTGCTTACCACAGGTCGTTATTGGCGGTAATGGTTTCATATGGAAGAGCAGTGTACTCACCGGAGGCCCGCCCACTTCTTTGGAATCTCGGATGATGAGGATGCATGTGCAGATGTACATCAAGGCACCTGTCCCATGGAAAAGGACATACTGCGATCGAGAACGAGAGGAAATCAGGGCACATGCCGAACTAAAGATTCAAAACACTGATTGCTTATAAACCAATTATTATTCTAAATTAACGCGCAGGGAACTGCTCTAGAGAACTGCTTCCCACTTGCATGAAACAGTCCCCTAATTATACTCATATGTCAGCTGTGAGGCTTGGGGTCAGACGTGTCGTATTTACCGACCTCAGTCTGCTCTTTGGCCAATGTGGGGCGTGAACATTATTGTTATAGTGTCATCCTTCGGTGGTGTTCCAGGAACCACTACCCAAAGCACGCCACGTAACAGTGAAAGAGCATCTACCCGTACTTTGTTTGCCAGGAGTTGAAGGGAGCAGTGCTGTCCTTCTGTGAGGTGGACAAAGTATTATCATGGGATATTGAAGCGAAAGCTTGGTAGAGCCGCTATGTAGTACCTTACTTGGCGTCTCTGAAAATGTGGCCTTCATTTGACCTTCAAGGAGCAGGAGGAGAAACTGTTGCCTTGTGGTTTAGGCTTCTACAGAGAAATGTGACAGACATTCTACCTCTCCTTTTCTATAATCAACACATAATGCAGCACTGGTTTAAGCTGGAAAAACTTTATTGTGAACAAGGCTGGAGGGAGGAGAAGGAGGAGGAGGAGAAAACATTTATTTACAATGAAATGATTTGGGAAAACGAGGTGCGTATGGCTGTGGAGCTGAGTGACATACCCTATTCCGGGGCGTTATTGGCCGCCGCAGCTGCCCGAGCGAGCTCTCTGGACCAGTGCACGCTGGGCGTCCAGGTACCAGCTGGATAGGGCCGCCTCCCGGCTCTACATAGCTGATTGTTTTATAACTTTTATGTTTGTATTTTGCTGGCAGACCCACACCATGTGGTATAGGTTAGCATACTGCCCGCAGAATTTGCACCTACCCGTTAATCTCGGGTCTACGTGTTTTAGCATAACTTATGCGGACGTTACAAATTATTTACGCCTCTGCAGGAGGGCACTCCCACGACCCGCCGAAGGACTCGAAAGACCTAAGGAGTGCCACCTTAGACGGCTCCAAACCGGTTTTTTTCTAAATCCCGCCAGGTTGGAGTGAGGGACGTTAGGTAGGTTAGGCTAGCCATTGGCGCTTCAAGGAGCCAGAGGAGGAAGTGAGGCTGTAAGTATCCGGTGCCTTCCTTTCCGCATAACATCCGGCCGCTTGAATTGTAACCTTGCAAACCAGCTTGATGTCGTAGCACAAGGTCATGAAATTGACCCTTTGAGCTTTTGGTTCACTTCAATCTTTTAAAAGACCTTTGACCTTTGATTTTCAAACTAGGAGCTAAGGAGCTTGGAAGGTGTGAGGCACGTGATAAATCAGGTGGATGAGGTTATGCGATCGAAATAGCCATGACGTGAATTAACGGGTATGCAACCGGACCTCGACTCAGAGCCACTATGGGCATCAAGTGTTGCATCAAGAGCAACCATGCTGCGAAGCTTTCATTGAATACCATGTTTACCTACGCTAAACGTCCGCTAATGTTTTAGTATAGTGAATGTGGACCGTCGACAGCGGAGCGACTCGCGTGTTACACGTGTGCACATGCTAAAGTTGCTCCAAAACGTGACGGCTATGAAGAGTAGCGAGCACGAGGAGCAGAGTGCTGACGTATGAGAAAACAGAGTTTTGACAGGAGACTTGGCCTGCCGCATTGGTGCAGGGTTTAAGTTGCCCGACTACTGTGCCGCAGTACTCGGGTCCGATCCTGACCGCCATCTGCTGCCTTTCGGTGGAGGCGAAAAGGTATCATCCATGTACTGTGCGATGTCAGTGCACATTAAATATCTGCAGCTGGTCTGAATTCCCCGCTGCTCTCAACTACGGCACCCCTTTCTCTCCTTCCGCTTTCGCTTCTACCTTCCTGTCTACCCTGACGACGCGGATTAGGTGCCCACAGAACGTCCGACCGATACTAAGCCTTTCCTTTCCTAAATTATTTCTTTTTATGGCGGGAGACAGCTTTGTGGAAGACGTGAAATTCTAGGGGGGGGGGGGGGGTGACAGCCGACGCACGCTTCCTATGCTACAAAGCGGCTCTATTCGACTGATTACATTAGGCCTGACTACTGATTTAGAACTGATTTATTTATAGGAAGGGAAAGGCGAGGTAACTGTCTCACTTGTTTTCTGTGGACACCGCAACCGCGCCGTAAGGGAAGGGAGGAAGATGGGAGTGAAAGTGGAAAGAGAGAAAGAGGAGCCATAGTGGAGGGCTACGGGGTAATTTCGACCACCTGGGGATCTTTAACGTGCGCTGACATCGCACAGCACACGGACGCCTCTTCGTTTTGCCTCCAGGCCTGACTACGTTTCTGCTCCTGATACAATGTAGAGACTCCCCTGATGGGACTGGGGCAGGTAGGTATAGGAGGTGTTGAGGTAAGCCACCACCACCATCGCCG
This sequence comes from Amblyomma maculatum, assembly GCA_023969395.1. NCBI lineage: Eukaryota > Metazoa > Arthropoda > Arachnida > Ixodida > Ixodidae > Amblyomma > Amblyomma maculatum. Next base: position 515,639 of record JAJIZL010017422.1, read on the forward strand.
CTTGCGGCGGGGGCTGGCCTGCCTCCGAATTTTTATCTGTTGTAGGCCGTCATTGCACCCGGCACCGTTTCGGTGGTGGACGACGGCTGTTGTTGCGGCGCGCGTCTTTCTTTCCCTCTTCCTTTTCTTTCTTTTCTATTTTCTCTTCTGTCTGCACGAGGCAGCGGAGGTGGCTCAGCTACAGAGCCAGTAGCAGGCCCGTGCATTTTCTTTTCCTTCTTCCTACAGCCACAACAACAACATTATACAATGTTCCTGGAGCCGCTGATAGGAGTCGACGGGCGTCTTTCCGTGGCCCCTACTTCTTTTACGACATGGCTCCCTATCAATGTTGCTTTTGATGCAACCCCAGGGATGCACCCTCGTCCATCAACCTGCGTCCACCCTCTCTGCAAGGCATCGCTTTTACACCTGGTACACTAATGAACTTGTGGACTAATCACAATAAATTGGTTCAAAGGAAACGAAAGCCTCAGCATCTGTCCCACTTTTCTCTAGACACCTTAACTGCGTAGCAAGGGAACGGAAGAAATTGGGTGAAAGTGGAAATTGAGAAAGAGGAGGTGTTGTGAAGGATTTTGGAGAACCAGGAATTTCTTAAAATGACTGTATTTCTCTCTCTTCTAATGGTAAATTTTTTGTCCTCGCGTAGGTGAAGGGTGGCTGTTCCTGGCCCTATGGGACTGGGACTGGTAGGTCAATGCCGCTTGCGGCGGGGGCCAGCCGGCCACCAAATCTTAATTTGTTGTAGGCGGCGGAGCCATCAGTAGAGCCTTTCACAACACTAGAAACTTAAAAAGGAAACAATATGAGCGTTTAGGGACAGGCATAGAAAGCACGCACTTCCACATGACACACTAACCCGAGAACGGGCCACTACACTTAGGCGCCTATAAACAAACACACATCCAAACATAGCCCTGCACCACAAGATATGGCCAACACACTACAAGAGCGCATTTGTCTGATACGGAGACACTAATACACTATACCAGACAACATCGGGATGTAGGGCAAGCCCCAAATGCCTAAAATATATAGCCTTAGTCCTGAGCAGTGGAAGGAGCTTATAGCCGACTCGGACGCACAGCATTAGCTCGTGCTGTGCATCGGGCAAGAGACGCTGCTGAGGCCAACGGACTCCTGGGCAGAGGGCTGCCGGCTACTGCTCTTTCCTAACCCACTACCCCTAACCCCAGTTTTCCCCAATACAGTTTTGAAATTAATCAAAGCCGTCATTGCACCCGTCACCGATTTGGTGGTGGACGACGGCTGTTTCGACGCGCGTCATTCTTTCCCTCTTCTTTTTCTTTCTTTTCTACTTTCTCCTGCCCGCACGAGGCAGCGGAGGTGGGTCAGCTACAGAGCCAGTAGCAGGCCCGTGCACTTTCTTTTCCTTCTTCCTACAGTAGCTACCAACCAGTAATTAGGCTCAAGAACATACGAGTGCTTAGTCGACGCCTACCACTATTTAAGCAATATTACCGTAGAGCGTGGGGAATACCTTCTCCTTTCATCCCATCTTCCTTCCTACCCAATGAGTCCGAGGTGAGCATGTACTTACGTAGAATGTGCCCGTTAGGTAGAAGGCGGAGGTGGCACTCACAAAGCTCGAGAAGATTACTAAGAGGCCGTTGAAGGAATATGTATATGCTGTGCCACCCAGAAAGCTCTGCGAAGTTGTTTCGGCAGTTCCCAGCATGATGTAGAGCACACAGCCGCCGCACTGCAGAGAGAGGTGTTTTTGATTAGCGCCCTCAGTTATTGACACATGCCATTTGATTTCCTTGAAATCGTTGGAAGTTTTAAACAGTATCACTTATTATCAACGTTGCTTGTACCCTGATTCGAGACTGTCCAGGTACATCCAAAAAATGCATATGTGGAGACTGGCGAGGTGCAGGTGATTGTGCTCTTGTTTGGGCTGCCCAAATAAAATATCCATGCGCAGCTTTGTGTCAAAGTCATTTCCTGATCCGCCTTGCACATATGGGGTAAACCGAAATTGGTGTCATATTACGTGGGCGTTCATTCATATTGTTATATATGAATCAACCCCCGCCCAAGCTGCCCGACGTGACCTCGAGCCATCGGTCCCATGGACTCTGGTGACGGATGGTTGACAGCTCCAAGGGAGGCGGATCACCCACGCATCAGACATCGTACCGGCAAGCCGTTCTATTCTTCCTTCTTCCTCTTCTTCTTCAAGCATCCAGACACGCCCATCATCATACCATAAAATCATTAACATCGCTAAACTTCCTAGTCCACGATCGGGACGATCGCTCGGTGGCCCCGGGTCATGTTACGGACGACAAGGAAGAAGAAGCGGGCAGTGGCGCGGGCAGGAGCGCTCGCGCTAGGCCCGCGAACATTCATTAAGCGTCATCTACCATCGCCATCGGTCATGTTCTGTCTCCTGTCTTCATCGGCTTGCCGCTTCGTAACAATATTTTCTTTTACCGCAACATACCTATCACAATTTAAAATACTTGAAATGTTCCTTGGAACTATTTCTTTGAAAAGATGTTTCGCTTATGTCCAATATTGGCAGAGCACATTCTAATGCATCACATGTACTATTGCATTTTTCCAATACAGACTGGAATGAGTTGTTAAATAATTTTACTTGGAACTGAATTTCATATTAGCAATCTGAAATCACATTTCGTGACCTTATTAATTCCACAGGCGGGCAGAATTTATCGTAAGAGCATCTACGTACAGTCCACGTGAGACCATTTAGCCAATCTAACCAGCGGACCATTCATGCTAAGAAATTAAGCTAGTTTTCTTTCGTGGTCAATTTATTACACCATATAGCAGGAACCGGAGTAGATAATTATGTACATTAGACAATCTGTGTAAACGTTATGTCTGCTCAAAAATCAGCAAATTCGCAAGCAATAAGGCCTGCAGCCCTGTAAATTCGTCTTTGTTTTCTGGTCATTACATCGCAAATGAATTCGTATCATGAATGGATGCTGTCCAATTCACCATTCTAATTGTCACTGAAACACTTATGCATTACATTTGTTGCGTCAGGTCAGAAAGCCTGAAAGCTGATGGTGCTATCAATATTAGCTTACAAAATATTTCTAAGCGATGAGTTGTAATAAGGAACATTTGTTTTTTAATTGTCCGTTGACTGTCGCACAGTTGGAGGGCGTTATCGTTTCTAGCTTCACTTATGAAAGCGCGTTGTCGACTGCCAAGCTCTCGAGATGAGAGTCACGCCATTCTGCGAGACTCAATAAGTGTTACAGATGTTGGATATATCTTGATGAAGACTCGGAGGACAAGCCCCCACAGTAGCGGCTCAGTGGCTGGGGCACTCGACCGCTGAACCAAATGACCGCGGGACCGGTCGGGGAAGCATCTGTCGATGAAGGTGAAAAGCAATATCCCCTTGCGCTGTGCGATTGTAATCTACGTTGAAGAACCTCAAATGGTCGAAATTATCCAGGGACCTCCACTACGGCATCACAGCATAGTTTGAGTTGCTTTATGGTGTTAAACCCTGTATATCAAACAAAATCAAACAGATAAAGAGAAATAACAACTCAGTGTCGTCGCAACAGCTCCTTTCCCGTGACCTGCTAGCCACATGTGTCAAATCGCTTTTTCGGAAACAGTGCGAAAATAAAAGAATGACATAGACGTAGATGCGACAGGTGCTGACTTGAACCTAATTTAGGTAATAAACGCTTGTCCTATATATATCTGTGTCGTCCTTCGCGTTTTTTAGCTATGTTGTCTAAAATCGTGTTTTAGCTCACCCGCACACAGCTTCTGTTCCTTGATAACATTCAAAGGATTTACATGTATACTTGGCCGCAACCGACAATCTTTCGTTTAAGTTAGCGCGTTTACTCTAAATAAGCGCTTCATTTTTATCTTACTTTACGCCAGAATGGGCCTTGTTGCCTGTTTTCATCACCGAGGCCAGATATCCTGTGAGCAATAAAAAACGTGGCTTGTTTTGGCATTACACTGTAACGACCAAAATCTAGTTACAAGTATAAGGGACGCCTTAGTCAAGTGCTTCAGATAATTCAGAACAGCTGAGCTACCCAGGGGTCCGCTGCTTCCATCTTAGACTGAAACCTTGGGTCTGCACTCAGTGTTACAGCGGCCTAACAGCTGAAAGACAGCGGCGGCGCGTGAGGAAATGGCCTACGGTAAAGGAAGAGAGCACGAATGGTAGGGAGTCACAATTGGGATCACAGTGTGAATGTCTGGCCAACTCAGGCGGATGGATAAGCAACCTGGTTGCGCAGGGCTTCGGTGAGGACACAGATCAAAATGTATGACTCGAATAAGGTCGCTGTGGAACGGGTAAGTACTGGAGTGAATTGTGGTTCAAAGGGACAGCCCTTTGACCGGAATTAGGCACAGGCAGGCTCATGATGATGTTGATAAATAATCCCTGCCAACGCTTTTGATATTTCGTGTATTTTATTTACGATTCCTTTGCATATGACCATTATGCAAACACACATGGGAGAATTCATATGGACACCTTATGAACTCATGCAGGCATGAAATTCATACAAAAGACATGTGGGAAGCTTATAGAAATCTTCATAACTGTTTTCACGTCTTGCTGTCCAATAATTCCATATACGTCTTTCGTAGAAAATCTGCAGCTGATTCAAGGCCCTGCCTACTGCTAGGCTTAAAATGTTCCACAGCCGCTCTTTTTGAGAAAGCGCAAACGCGTAATACGGCTTTTTGTGAATTCTGAATTCGAAACCACCAGATTTTTCTTAGACGTGTTTGTACATCTGCCGTTCCTTCAACCCCAACTTTCGTTTTAAAATAAAGAGTTTTGAGTATGCTTTGTTCAAATTACAAGCTCATGCTTATCTTCGCCATGCTTTCACCGAAGCTAAATTATGTAACAATTCGTCGACTTTCAAACTCCACGTTTTTCTCCTGTATTTTAAGCCTATAGCAGGCTGCATGCTGAAGCTACGGGCACTGCAGAGCAAGCCTTACCAGTTCAAGGAAGTTGAAGAACCCGTTGATCGTCCCGATGTAGTCGTCGAATGATATCTGGAAGAGCGGACGGCGCCTATTGATCATCCCGCGCGCATCTATGACGTCATACATCTTTAACGTGCCGGGGGACGACAGGAGCGGATGTATCAGCTGAAATAGCAAAGCTTGTCGTCAGAGCGAGAAACGACAGGAGCAACGGCTGTAAAGAATTACCCCGCATTCTCACGAACATAAACAGCGCGTAATTAGGCACGGCGCGGTGCGTATCTCAGAGAAATCATGTCGCAGGTCCTCTGCAGTTGTCGGAGGATCTGCTCAGTGTCCGATGCTGTCATCCAGATTATTCGGTTGCAATGCCCGCTATGGAGGCCACGCTTCGCTGGCGACTGAAAGCAAAAGGCGCACCTGTGCTGCACGACGTCACTGATCAATAAAAGGTGACCTGGAGTTTGAGATTTTCGGTAATGCGTTATATGCTTTAGACGGTGCGGCTCGAATTGATTACGAATATTGACTACTGTAGTGTACATTGAGGAACTCCACGTGGTCGAAATTTCTGGAGACTTTCACTGCGCCATATCTCATAACCTGAGTCGCTTTGCGACCTTAAACATTAGAAACCGGACGAGACCACATTCCTCTCCCTCCTTCATCTCTTCTCTGAGATCATGCATGGCTGAGATACACAAAGTTATTCTGTTGCTGCGCGTTTCTATCCTACAAAATGAACTACAATCTATTAGTATCATGCTGTAACCCAGGGTCCCGCTGTATAAGGTGCGACATATCTTATGGGGAACGTCCTTATATATATATATATATATGTTCTATTTTCCCAAAATATTGTGCATGCTTTTTGGCAAAACCGTTACTATTCGTGAGCAGCTTAAATTCTTTGGCACAGGTTCCGAATGCTGGTGAGGTGACCAAAAACAGCGCTATATATCCCTAATTTAAACGCCTTATCGTAATGACAAGAAACTGTGAATGTGATCACAAATCTAACCTTGTAATATGGTAGTGAAGGGTCAGTCGTTGCACTGGAATTACTTGCAAACGTATCTAATAGAATCTCTAGTGAGGATTTAGCATGTTTTTGTGGCGCAGTCACCTAATTCAATGAAACGGCAATGGTAGCTCGCGAGCTCTTTTGTGCGTAAATACCACTTGGTAAAAATGAAGAGGGGAGAACATTCACGAGAGAAGCAGACAGGACAACGCGATTCGTTTTTTTTTTGTGTTATGCGCTGATGTTTTGCTATGGAATACACACCTACACCATCGGCAAGTTTCATTCTTTTACTATGTGATTTCAAGGATCTGCTTCTCTGCCACTAACTGCACTTATTCGCGGACCATCATCGCCGTTGTTACGACGTGCGAGGTGCCATCGGAGTACATAGAACCGTAGAGATACAAGAATTGGTAGAACTGAAGATAAAATGCTGCCGTTTCTTCGAGCAGCTTTTGCGCACAGCCTCCTACATCGTGTAGATGGATATTAGGATTATTATTATTATTAATATTATTAATATTATATTACTATTATTGTTATAACTACAACAAGGAATTCAATGAAAAAATAATGATTTTGCTACTCTATAAATATGCTCGCAACAGCTGAAGGATTGCCAGCGAAAGTTTATTAGCGCCTGCCTTTTAGGCAGGCAGTGTCTTTTGGTAGGGAAATGTGATTATTTTTGGTCTTTTCGCTTTCTAACCCACCTGTACATAGTAGTAGGAGAAGACTTTATTGAAGCGAAACAATTAGGCGCCTAATACATCGATGGCCTGCTGGACGAGCAGGTGCTGTTCTGCACCCTCAGGACCAAGCCAGTCCACTCAAGTCCAGATGGTATGAGTGAGGGCGGGAAAGAGACACGATTGCAATGGAACCGGGCGTGAAAATAGGCAGTGGGAAAAGTTGCCATAAGGGGAAGGGCAGTTGGGGCTTGATGGATCATGGCAGAATTTGTATAGATACAGCCGTGCAGGAGTTATGAGTGCATTCAGCTGTATCTGCCGAAGGACATGAGCCTCACAAGCGGAGAAATTAGGATGAGGGTCGGGGTAGAGGTCGCGGTTTAAGTGAGCAGCATTGTAGTATTCGCTGATGGTGGTGCAAAGAGACAATCTCGACCCGCCTTCCAAGGATCTTGGTTAGGGAATGAACGATGCCCGGTTACGAGTTACACGGGTAGGCTGGTTCGCCATCTCATTGCTGTCAATCTCCTAGTGTCCAGGCATCCATCGGTGGAAGACGGGGATGGGCTGCAGTGCAATAAGTGCGGCCTAGAGCTCCGTGCACAGATGTGTGAGACGTTTATATTGAATGGCCCGGATAGCAGCCTGGGAGCCAGTGTATATAATATACTGAGGCACAAATGGGAGAGAATGGAAACTTTGAATGGCATGGTGATGGAGAGGACCCCAAGCGCAATAATATCCGGAGGGTGTAGAAAGGGACCGCTAGTGTGAATGACAGGCGTAGATAAACGAGAATGAAATAGTACTTGGCTTCCAGACCCGCGAGGAGCCACATAAGAGGCATCCGTGTAAGCGACTCCATGGGTATTGAAGGGCATACTGTGATTAGAAGCAGCAGCATGCCGGTGGTCAGCATGCAGGACCGGCGATATATTGGCTGGAAGAGGAAGTATACGAAGGTTAGTGTCCTCTGAAGGGGAAGGAGTTATAAAATCCTGCCCTGACGACATCGTATTGTGTGCTAACCTGGAGACCCTAACGCCATCAAGCTAGGCATGAGCTAAGCGACAATTCATAGTGCAGGGATCGAGAAAGAGACGTGAAGCCGCGAAGTGAACCGCGGTCTTCATTTGCTTTCATCGAAACGCGACAGCCACGGTGGTGGTCAGTACAAGGAAACTGATATCAGCAGCCGAATGCTATGCTCATTTTATGCCGATGTGAAGTGCCATGTGAATACACGATTAGCAACACGAACGAGTCTGAGAGTTCATGTACTATAACAGCCTTTTATCGCCCAATCGCCCATGCGTACCAGTACCACGTACCGCTGAATAGCGCATTGAACCGAATTGAAGCAACATGCGGCTTTGGCATTAGTAATTACTTCCGCAGCATCTGTCACAAATGTTCTCTGGACACCTCACCCGCGCCATAGAAAGAAGGGAGGAAAGTTGGAAGTGAAAGTGGAAAGAGAGAAAGGGGTGGCGTAGCGGAGGGCTGTAGAGTAATTTCGACCACATGGGGATCTTTAACATGCACTGCAGCACACGGAGACCTCGTTTCGCCTCGTCCAAACGTAGGCTCCGGCTGTCGGGATCGAATCCGGATTCTCTGGAGCTGCAGTCGGGCCTCTTAACCGCTGCACCCTTGCGGCAGGCCACAAGCTACATTGTGATTTCGCGGATTTAATGGCGGCTCTACAACCATTGCCGTTCGTCTTTCGTGTTGTTTAGGGCCGTGGTGCAATTTCAATAATTTAGGTCTGTAAGCAAACGCGGAAGAATCGGGTGCTCACCTTCCGACTGGACGTCGCTCGCCCGGAACAGATTCAATGCAGCTCGCGTGGATCCACTTCTCCCTCCTCTTTCACGACCACCATGCGGAGAGCACTAAGAATACACACTTCCAAATATTGAATATTTCATTATTAACTTTCACCGAGGGACCCTACATCTAATGTTGAACTGCAATGGCTGATTACGCTCAAATTTTTCCGCTCCATGGGGGCGTAAAAACAAAACGAGCACTAACGTGCTGCCGCAGAAAAGAGGGAAACGCAGATCCAAGAAAGATTGCAGAAATCAAATCTCAAACTATCGCGAAAGGAAAAAGAAGTGACTCTTCGAACGGCAGAAATGCGTGGTGCTAAAAAAAAAGCTCATATGGCGCGCAAACCTTGAGAAAAAGTCAGTTCAGTCGTTCTGTAGTGTCCGAATCTTCGTGACCCTATGGACCATGTCACGCCACGCTTTCTGGTCTCTCACTATCTTCCTAACATCACATAACTTCGTCTGCAGTGCCTCGAGGATGCCATCTAACCATCGCGTTCGCTGCCTACCCCTTCTCCGGCGAACCTCATTCGTTCCCAACACCAAATCTTTCTCCAGCGACTCCTCTCTTCTCATCAGATGACCAAAGTAGCTGAGCTTTAACTTTAGAATTTGACCCTCCAATGAGCAGTCAGGGTTTATTGTCGACAATATCGACTGATTTGATCTTCTGGCTGTCCAAGGAACTCTCAAGAGTCTTCGCCAGCACCAGAATTCAAACGTGTCAATTCTTCGGCGGTCAGCCTTTTTCACAGTCCAACTCTCGCATCCATACATCACAACTGGAAACACCATAGCACGAGTTATACGGATCTTGGTTGGCAGACTAATGTCTCTGCTCTTTACTAGGCGGTCAAGGCTAACCATTGCTCTCTTTCCCAGAAGCAGGCGTCTCCTAATTTCATGGCTGCAGGCTCCTTCCGAGGTAATCTTAGAGCCCAAGAAGAGAAAATCTGCCACAACTTCCACTTCTTGTCCATTGATGCTCTAGGACTTGATAGGGCAAGACGCCATGATCTTTGTCTTTTTAATGTTCAGTTTAAGCCCAAACTTCTCACCCTCTTCTTGTACGCACATCAGAAGTCTCTTGAGTTCCACTTCACTTTCTGCCATTAAAGTGGTATCATCCGCATATCTAAGGTTGCTGATACCTTTTCCAGCAATCTGCACTCCAGCTGAAGACTCGTCCAGAACGGCCTTCCTCATGATGCACTCTGCATATAGGTTAAATAGGCAGGGCGACAGTATGCAGCCTTGCCTCACTCCTTTCTCAATCGGAAACCAATCAGTAAGACCATGCCCAGTTCTGACTGTGGCCTCTTGTCCTTCATACAGGTTCCTGAGGAGACAGACGAGGTGAATTGCAACTCCCATCTCTTGGAGAGCTTGCCACAATCTGCTGTGATCTACGCAATCAAAAGCATTCGCATAATCTATAAAGCAGAAGTAGATGTATTTCTGGAACTCTCTTACTTTTTCCATGATCCAGCGAAGGTTGGAAATTTGGTTTCTAGTTCCTCTGCCCTTGCGAAACCCAGCTTGCACGTCCGGAAGCTCCCGATCCACATACTGCTGTAGCCTACCTTGGAGGATTTTCAACATCACCTTGCTTGCATGCGAAATAAGCGCGATCGTGCGGTAGTTGGAACAATCTTTGGCACTGCCTTTCTTTGGAAGGGGGATGTAAACTGACCTCCTCCAATCCTGTGGCCACTGCAGGGTTGTCCAAATTTTCTGACATAATGTATGCAGAATGTTAACAGCGTCATGGTTGAGGTTTTGAAGCAACTCAGCTGGAATGCCATCAATTCCGCTAGCTTTGTTCTTAGCAAGGCTGGCTAAGGCCCATTCAACTTCACTTTTCAGGATGCCCGGCTCGAGATCAGTAATCACAACCATCTTATGTTGGATTTGCACATTTGGGTCCTTCTTGTAGATTCTTCTGTGTATTCCTGCCACCTCTTCTTTATCTCTGAGGCTTCAGTGAGGTCCTTGCCTCGTTTGTCCTTTATCACTCCCAGCTTAGCACAAAAGCTTCCTTTAATATCTTTGTCTTATACAGAGCTCTTGCGTTCCTCAATTGGCTGTTGTCCTCAACTGCTTGGCACTGTATGTTCAGGAAGGCATTCTTATCTCTCCTTGCTATTTTCTGAAGATCCGCATTGAGAACCTTGTATCTTTCTCTTTCCCCCATAACTTTTGCCATCCTCCTATCCTCAGCTATTTGCAAAGCCTCTTCAGATAACCAGTTTGCTTTCTTGCATTTCTTTTGCTTTGGAACTACTTAAGAAGCAACTTCTTGTATTGTATCACGAACATCAGTCCACATCTTTTCGGGCTCTCTGTTTTCTAGATATAATTTTTGAAATCGATTCCTCACTTCCACAGCATATTATAATGAAATTTGATCCAGATCATACCTGGAAGGCCTTCTAGTTTTCGGCGTTTTCCTCAATCGAAGCTTAATTTTGGCAACAAGAAGCTGATGATCGGTGCCACAATCGGCCCCAGGCCTTGTTTTTACTGCTTGTATAGCGCTTCTCCATCTCTGCCGGCAAAGAATATAATCGATTTGATTCCTGTACAGACCGTCCGGTGAGGTCCATGTGTACAGGCGCCTCTTGGCTGTTGAAAATGAGTATTCGCTATGGTCAGGTTGTTTTCTTGACAAAACTCTACTAGCCTCTGCCCAGCTTCATTTGGTTCGCCAAGACCGAGCTTGCCTATAATTCCGGATATTTCTTCACTCCCGACCTTAGCATTCCAGTCTGCTATGAGAAAAACGACGTCTGATGATGGTGTGCGGTCTAAAAAGCATTGTAGGTCAGCATAAAATCTCTCAACGTCAGCTTCTTCAGCAGTAGTGGTCGGTGCATAGACTTGGATAACTGTTATGTTGAAAGGGTGACATTGAATCCGAAGTGAAATCATTCGGTCGTTTTTTGGGTTGTACCCTAGCACTGCTTTGCCAATTCTTCTGTTTACTATGAGAGCGACCCATTCCTTCTCTTGGATTCGTGCCAACAATAAAAGACATAAGGGTCACCGGAGTTAAATTCTCCCATTCCGGTCCACTTGAGCTCGCTGATACCCAAGATATCAATGCTCAATCTGTCCATTTCTCGCTTGACGACATCCAGTTTACCTTGCGTCATAGATCTTACATTCCATGTTGCTATGTGATATATCTCCTTGCAACATCGGACATTCTGGTCGCTTCCCGACACATCCACAACTGAGCGTCCCTTTGGCTTTAGCCCAGCCGCTTCATTCGTCCTGGAGCTACTAGGAATCGCCCTTTATTCATCCCCAGTAACATGTTTGACGCCTTCCAACCTGGGGGGCTCCAACCTGTCTATCTTGGGTGGCCCTACACAGCAGAGCTCACGACTTCATCGAGTTTCGCAAGCCCCTCCGCCACGACAAGGCAATGATCCATGAAGGGGAAGAAGAGTTTAGCTCGCCAAAAAGTTTCCCCCGGGCGGGATCGCCCAGGCCGAGCCCCTTCCCAAGAGCTAAGTCCCACAAAATGGCGGACACTTACGCCGGGGACCGCTCTTGTCCCAGTTTACGTCTGGTCATCGTCGAGCTGAAAAACTAATCCTGCAGCTCTCCCAGCGCGCGTGGCGGACTTATCAACTACTGCCACAGCGTTGGTCGTGTTGTGGGTAGCACAGACGTGCTCGGGCAGGCGGGATCGCAACACCCGTGGTGCACTCCCATGACGTGCACCCCTGCCAGACGCCTTTGCGCCCCCGACTTCGGTAACTCTCTTCGTGCTGCGCTCCACGCGAGAGCCCGATTCTACCAAAGTTTGTTAAGCGTCTTGGATTGGACGCCGGCCCCGTTGCAAAACTCTTATGGGACCTGCCGCCTACGTACCGGAAGCGCGAGTGGAGGCTTTATCCTCCACCCCTCTGGTCTCACAGCGGTACTACTGAGAAACTCTCAAAGGGTGCTTGCACCAGTTCTGCTTTCGCTTCGTCTTCACTCTCTTAGCCTGCTGAGACGCCCGCAGGCCTCAGTGTTTCCCGGGACGTCCCTGGCGTACGCCGGAGGGGGAGTGAAGACAGTCTCTAACAGCGCCCCCATGCCTCCTCGCGGGCTGGGTTACACAGGGTTGCCCCTACACTTGATGACATTAATCAGCGGGGATTCCCCTGCGGCGTCCTTACATAGAGACTTAGCCGGCACAGCCCATCCCTGGACTGCACCGGCGGGTGAACAGACTCTTAATTCCCGCTACGAGGAGTGGTCACCTCCAACTCCAGCGGCTTCCACCTTGGATTACAGGGAGTTGGGAGCTCCCCAGCCTTATCCCTAGTCCCGTTTATCAATAGGGTACATCATCGGTAAAGGCTGTCATTTTCGGTGGGCCCCACCGTAGCAGTTCATAAGCCCGAGAATCTGCCCCACTTTAGTGGGATAGACTTCCTCAGAGAGCACAAGGCTCCGAGGTTCCAGTCGGCCGTCTGAGCATTCACCGGCGTGGCCTCTCTCGATTACAGGAGCGCGGCATTGCTCCCAGCCTTATCCCTCAGGGCTTCATCGCCAATGGTTGCACCCCTCTCGGTTACAGGAGGACGCAGCCCCTCCCAGTGACCAACCAAGAGTCAATCCACCCATCATCGGGAAAGCTGCCTTAGTTTGCTCGATGACAAATTAATGCCACCAGGCTGACCTGTCCCTCTTCATCAGGTCACAGCTGAGTCCTCTCCGCTTCCGCGGAGGGCTCTCGGGTGTCTGCTCACCCGTGTTGTAGTCCCGCTCCAGCTGCCACCCAGAGGCTTGGATTTACGGGCCCTCGCCAGATATAGGCTTGGTTATGGGAGGAGACTTATGCAACACAACTTCGTCCTAACACAAGAAGGACAAGTATAATTCAGCAAAGCGGGTAACTCGTTCTCATTGGTTTCTTCACACAGAAAATGGAAAGAAAGATTGTCGAGAGAAATGGACAGAAGAAGCTTCAGTGCAGGGGGGAGGCAAAAACCGCTCCAGGACATCTGTTCTGCCATTGGTCAGAAGGTAGCTGAGTGAAAATTCCGGTGCTTTTGTTCGTACATGCTAGACATAGACGCCTTCGTTGAGCGTTTTCCGGCTAACTGTACATTCGTAGTGCCTCCCGCTGTACTACAACGCAAGCTCCCGGCGTTGAATTCAGACATTACGCGTGCTTCTCATCGTCCTTGGTCTCGGATCCACCACCAAGGAGCTGACATCACCTCGACCAAAGTGAATCCGGCCGCTCCTCCTGCTTCTACCAGCCCTCCAGCCGGAACCACTCGCTGTCCTTCTCACCCCTGGGCTCCAAGCTGCCTCCTCAATGAGGATCCTCCTCCACAGATATAAGATGAGCTGGGCAGTCGCGGCTTCTAACTCTCCGCAATGTCAGTCTCATGATTCAGAGCTACAAGGCCTTTGCGATTAGATAACAACTCTTAAAGCTAGTAACCACCGACTGAAACAAGAAAATGCTTTCTTAAAACGTCCATCTGTTACACCAGCTTTGCCACCTCCGATAACTTCTACCTCCCCCCTGCAACATCCTCCCACTACCTCGTCTCGGGCGCCGACAACCACTCCCCCGCCCCCAAAGCCACCTCCTCGTAGGCGCCGACGTCTACTTCCCCGCCACCCAAAAATACTACTTCCAGTCCGTCCGCTAAGCGGAAAGCTACCTTCCGCTTCTAACGGTACGTTACTTTTGGAGACCTAGATGAATTTGAAGCTCGCTTAGAGGAAACGTTAAGGGCAAAAATTGATGCTGAGCTAGAAGCGAAAATTGCTGAGTTCTCTCAACAAATCCAGCATCAAATGCATCAGTTGCACCAATAAATGCAGCAACAAATACAACAACAGTTTAACATCTTCATACAACAAGCTCTAACACGCATCACATGCCCAGACGTTAGAGCCGACGCTACAGCAGCTCTCCTCTCCACCTGGGTTGAATTATACGAACGCTTGCCCCCTGTTCCAGCCTGCTAACCTATCCATAGCTCTATCTGCACTTCGCCATGGGATCCCGTCCCACCATCTACTAAATGTGTGGCAGTGGAACTGCAAAGGGTACCGCCATAAGCGAGGTAACCTGCAGGAGTACGTTCGAAATTCGGACATGCCTCCGATTTAATCACCCTTCCAATAATTCATAGTCAAGAGAAACTACCTGGCTATAAACAATATTCTCCCCGGCATGTGGCCCCCGCCGACACTGCTAACATTATTTAATGCAATCTGCCGGCCGTGCAACACACCTTAGACGAAGTTTGCATGGACTGCGTCTTGCTGAAACTCATCCCTCGTAAAAGAGAGGATGAAACCTTGCTGAAACTCATCCCTCGTAAAAGAGAGGATGAAACCCTCTTCATTAAAAATTTTTATAGTTCCACAAAAGAAAGAAGACGCGACTTCATCTGTCTTATTTCCCGTGTCAAAAAGCTGGCGCGGCACTTGGGTTTCCTCATTCTAGATTTCAGGGCCTACCACTCAGCTTGGGGGTACCGCACTGTTAACCCAAAGGGTAACGATCGGTGGCGGCGAGCTCACGAACTGGGCCTCACTATTATTACTGGTCCTCACACTCTCACCCGAGTAGGAAACAGCATGTCTGTTGATACTTCAGGTGATCTGGCATTCCGAAAAAATGTGCGGGCTGATCAATGGCTCAACACCGGGGATACCCTCAGAAGCGACCACTATATCGTCGCGACAACACCGTCGAAAAGGGCACCCGGCCCTCATGCCGGATTGGGATAAGTTTCGTGAGCTATGTTCTCAGAACGCCCCTACGCTAATTGATTACTTGGAGGCAAGGCTGTCTGCCCTCCAGGCACCCGTCTCTGCTACTATAACGGAATCCCCTAACACAGCTGAACAACCTAGTATAGACAGCCGTTTGCTCCGGCAGGCTCACGAAAGCAAGCAAAACCGCTGGATGACGCACACGCCACAATAGAATGCTTCGGTGACGAATCCTATATAGATAAGCAAATAGAGGCTCACACTCTTGCTTTAGCTACCCAACAACGGGGCGAAGTTTGCGACAACATGCGCGGCCAGCTCGGGCTCACCCGCACCTGGCAACTTCTCCGCGACCTTTTAGACTTGAACGGATGCAAAACATGCCAACAAGACAGCATTTCCCGCACAGTTCATAAACATCCTGGCTCAGACTAAAAGCTTGTCGATGAGCCTCGTGTATGGTACCTCAACGCCGCACTCCCAAACCCTCTAACCCCTATATGGGGGATGCCAACCCCGCTCTAGCTGCAGATATTTCGGAGGCTCAGGTAAGATTCGCTCTAACTCCGCATTAACTCTGCTCCGGGACGAGACGCCATTTCCAACAAAACAATTCGTAATTAGGATGACCCATCCATTAAGCCCTCAACGCATTTATGAATGATTGCTGGACACAAGGTTAAGTCCCCGCAGCATGAAACACGCAAAGGTAACTTTCATAGCGAAACCTGGCAAACGACTACCTCTCAAGCATCTTCGTCCCATCTTTCTCATTCCTGTGCTGGTAAACTAATTGAACACGTTATTATTAACCGGCTTAACCATTATGTTAAAGATAATCGCCTCCTACCTCCTGCTATATTTGGCTTCCGACCAAAACTCTCTACTGAGGACATTACGCTACAGCTGTCGAGAGATATCATGGCGCTCTAAAAGAGCAGGTACAAAGGCAATCGTCGTGTTTGACATAACCAAATCATTCGACAATATCTACCACGCAGGTATACTCACTAAACTCTCTCTACTAAATCACGGCTACCATACCTACGAGTATATAAGGACGTTTCTCTCCGGACGTAGAGCTGAAGTAAGCTTTGGCTCTTTACTCTGAGTCGCTATTGCCCACGATAGCAATGGAATGCCCCAAAGATCAGTCCTTTTACCTTTTCTTTTTATTCTCTCCTTGCTCACGCTACCTCCTAAATTAGATTTTATCCTTCGGCTATCCCGTACCTTATACGCGGACGATATCACCCTACGTGTTTCAACAGGCAACGATGCCGAAATTGAATCTATGCTTCAGCAAGAGGTGGATGTCATTGAACGCTACGTAGCTGGAGCAGATCTCTCATGCTCCCCTCAGAAGTCCGAGCTGTTCTTCATCCGAGGTTCACCGGATTTCGCGATCATTCCCCCATCTGCATTACTGCTAGCGGCCAGCCTATAAAAGAAGCATCCACCATTACGGTATTGGAATTGCTTATTGAAAGCAATCGCAAAATTAACGACACTCAAGCCAAACTCAGAGGCGCTGTCTCGCAGACCATTCTTGTCTTGCAGAACATACGGGTATGCGGTAGGCTGACTTGCGACGTCTGTTCCAGGCATTTGTTATCAGACGCCTGACATATACCCTACCTTACCTCTACCTTAGCTGCCAGGAACGGGACCGCGTTGACTGTTCTATTAGACAGACATACAAAGCGGCTCACCACCTCCCTCTCAGGTCACCCACCTACAAACTCCTGGCATTAGGGGGCTATAACACAGTAACGGAGCTCGTGGAAGCTCATCTCCTCTCTCTGTACGAGCGCCTCAACCACACCCTATCGGGACGTCACATACTCGGCAAGATGGGAATAGCCTTCGAAGAGATCTTCGCTGACAATGCCCAGCTTCCACCTCGTATCCACAGTAACCTCATGGTTACCGCTCTCCCTGAAAACATGCACCCAGTGTATCATATTGCTCGCCGCAAGGACAGGGCAAAGTTCCCGCACAAAAAATATTTGATAGATCGGATTGCAGTCTAAGTCGACGCAGCCGAATACAGCGATCGCAATGTTTTTTCGCTCACGGTAATAAACCACTGTCGACGGCCACTGATTGCGTGCTCCACCTGTGTCAGATCATTTGAAGAGGTCGAAGAGGCGGCCATAGTCTTGGCGATAGCCTCCACCTCTACTGAGACCATCTTCAGTGATTCCAAATCGGCAATTCGTAACTTCGTCAAATGCCGGGTCTCCCCCTTTCGTCCTATCTCTCCTCCATGCAACCAATCCATCTCTGCCAGATCCAACTGATCAGGGTCCCAGCGCACTCATCCTATCAAGGGAACGAGGCGGCCCCCAATTACGCCTGATGATTCGTCGACTGGGCTGTGGCATCACCCCTTCTGCGGACGGCGAGAGATCATATGGTTATGTTTCGTGACATCGCCATGCAGTACCGCTTAGGCATACTTATCTATCCACCATGCATATTTCCCTTACGAAACCCCAAGCGGTAGCGTGCAGGCAACTCCAAACGAACTTTCTCGCACCCTGCGATATATTTTCGTATATATCGTGGGGTCTACTTCTCACCTTGTATTCTATGTGGCCAGTGTAAGACCAGTGGGAGGCCTCGTTTCTCAGCTCCGACTCGGATACACAGATCCGGGTCGTGACAAGAGCCCTAAAAGTCGCCGAGAGCCATGATCTCATGGTCATTTGATGGGCCTATAACCTCACATTTGACGGCTTACTATGGACGAAAATAAAGTCTCTCTTCCCCCTCCTCTCACCATTTAAGGCATTGTTCAGCTGTCGACAGAAACAAGTGTTACAGATACAGCGCCTTCCCTTCCTGTGAATCAATTATATTTATTAACATTATTATTATGTTAACAAAATTGGACGGAAAGTGGAAAAATCTCAGCGCCTTCCACTCCTAGCTTGCGTTTGGCAAATACTAAAATTCACAGGTGGCCCGGGTACCATTATTATTTTTTTTTTGCGAAGTTTATTGCCTCAGGGCATAAAAGGAATGTTATGATGGATGAAGGGTGTGGTCAAATAAATGAAAAAAGGCTGGCTGATGCAATGAAATCGAGGAGTGAACGATGATGCGGTCCCAGTGTCCAAACAGCATATGACTGCGGATTATGGGGGGAGAGGCCAGCTGCCACTAGGTGCCGGATCCGCGTTGGCTTCAACGCTGGACAATCCCACAGTAGGTGATGGATGCCAGCTTCTATATTTCTTGACTTGCAGATGGGGCACCCAGGGTGTGGATATAAATACCGAAATTGTGGCCACTTTCGGATCACCATTATTAATACATGATACTGTTGTTTGTTTGCCATACCATTCGGCGTTAGTTCCATTCATTTACAGTTTCCAACATAGCAACTGTGCACCCTGTGACTATGGCAATTTCAAAAACTTTTTATAGACGGTTTTCGCATAGGGGCTTAATAAAATTGTAATATATTCCCAGATTGATCCGGTACATTTGCACGAGTAAACGAACATAACAATGACGAAGTAGATTTGGCGAGCGGTTTTATCGGCAATACAAGGCTCGAGGTCTTTAGAGCTTGGCATGTAGGTACTGTGGGAGCGGAGAGGCCTGGATGTTTCCGATGTTGCTTAGATTAAGAACATTAGTATACACTCACTTGAATGAGGAACTTGTCATGCTGGGGGAGGAAGAATTCCTCCGACATTGGTCAACGAGATTCATTGTTGTCGCAAATGGTAAAGTGACCGCGCCTATCCTTCCATACTAGGAAGATAGGCAAGTGAGAGAAACGTTTCTATGGTGTTATGATGAAATAGCTCCACAAAGCAAAAAAGCTGTGCAGAAATGTTATCAGCGAAAGAGCATGTATATTTGTATGTATATTTGTGTATATGTACGTGATTGAACCCCTATCTAGAATTATTGATTTTTGTCCGCTAAGGCCCCAGACGGATACACTTGAGTTCTGTAGATGTTTATGAAAAATAAAATTCTCTTCAACGAAGTTCAGGGGCCCTTTAGCCACCGCCGTACCGTTTGTGGACGTAGTGCGTGTACTTTGCATACTGTTTGAGCCGAGCGGGGTTTTTGCTCGCACCTGGAACGTAGTTCTCTCGCGAGCTGCGCATGCTTTCTGAGGCAGCGAGTTTCAGCTAAGTCACGATTGTCAAGACACGAGCGTGCGCTTTCAGCACTTATGTGACGCGTCCCGCGACAATCCCGCGCCGTGTGGAGAACCGACTCGCGTCCCTTATAGAGCTAATTCACGTGACGTCATTGGAGCTTTACTGGCAACCATGGCACGCAGAAAGCAACATCGGAGAGGATGAAAGAAAGATAGAGAGGGGGCCTAGGGCGAATCACGACACGGCGTCGGCGAAATCCGAGCTCTGGTTGGACGGCGTTGCAAACGGCGTCTCAAGTGTCCGACAAATGAATGGCCCTCAGCAGGGAGGACGCCAGTAGACCGACGCTGACGCGTCGGAGACAATGTTTGTGAGCTTTTAGTTTCAAACCGCCCAACGTTATGGCATCTCCACAACACATGGTTACCACCTGCTAAACCTGGTAGTGAATAGGGTCTATAGGGACTTTGTTTGGAACGGCAGGACAGCGCATGTCGCCCGTCACATCCTACACATTCCGATGAGCCGAGGAGGCTTTCCTGCCGTGGATCCCGACAGTGGCTCGAGTACTCGCGTTAAGGATGGTGGAAAGGCTATTAGCTGACGAGTTTTATCCTGATCTCTCGCTCATTCTGTACTGGATAAGCACGGCGTTTCCTGTGCTTACACGCAAACATTACGTCGGTCCTCTGCCTTTTTACCGCGAGGTTGCCGAGTCAGTCGATTCTCGATGCTGACTTGTCAGATGTTAATGTAGGTGACTTAGCAGCGATACCCATAAGCGAACTTTTTTCCGTTCCCAGGCTTTCAGGTGATGAGCAATGAGAGACCGCTGTCCCCAAATAGAGAGCGAGGGCAACTTGTCGGCTGCCAAATGAATTGCGAGATTTTGACTAGCTTAAGCGCTGGGGCGTTCTCTTCACGAAACAGCGCCTTGCCATATGGGGTATTGTACCCAATGACCAGTGTACCTACTGCGGTGCTCCCGAGAGCCTCTTGCATGTTTTATTGCGAAAGCAATCCTACTTTCACTTTTCAGCCCTTCGCGTAGCGAGGCGGTAGCTACCATTGACCTTTAGCGTGACCTTTGGCGCGCCGCCAAGCACAGCTGCGCAAAAACAGGGGCCCCAACCAGCACCACCTAGACTAGGTAGTGTTGCCCCAACTCGCGCCGTCAACTCGCGAGGCGGTAGCTAGTAACGTTGGTAGTCTAGTAACGTTGGTAGCTACCAGCCGCGGCCTAACTCCCGCTCCTTCCACGAGAGGCGCTACAGCCGGAGTGACGTCATCCCATCTGCCGCAAAAACAGGGGCTCCCACTCGCGCCGTCCGCTCGCGAGGCGGTAGCTACCAGCCACGGCCTAACTCCCGCTCCCTCCGTGAGGGAGCGCTACCGCCGGAGTGACGTTATCCCTGAGACAGTTCTGAGACCATTTAGAGCGACGTTTGGGGCGCCGGTTCGGATACGCCCTTACACACCGAGAGTTAAGCCAAACGTTGATCTACGGCCGGGCGGAACTGCATTTGTGCTACATGCTCCTAAAACTAAGACGAATTATGAGGCAGCAGCCGCAGCTACCGCCGGGGGTGCAACTTTGGACACTATAGGAGGTGGCCTAGCGGCAGGTGGAACCAACGCAGTCTCCAGGGATGCTTTCATTTCTGCTGGCGTAAAGAATGCCGTTGCAGCCGGTGCCGGAGCGGCAGTTGTAGATTCTGCCTTAACCTCACCCACAACCAAGTATATCGTTGCAGCCAGGGCACTCCTTGCCTCGCTACTAGTTATACATAGAATAACCAGGTAGCAACCCGCAATAAACAATAGTTGAACCATATGCCATGGCCAGAGTGAATCACTGCATAACCATAAGCATAACCAGAAGAACCACAACCAGCTACACCACCAACTGAACCTAGGCTTACCCATAGCTATTGCTTTCGCAATTACTAGGCTTAACCAAGCAAAGCCACTGCCAATTTTTTTTTCGAATGTGTAGTTGCGAGAACAATGGCGGCTCGCATATAGGATGTTTAACGTCCGGATGAACCCCGGCGGAGGCGAAACGAAGAGGCGTCCGTGTGCTGTGCGATGTCAGCGCACGTTAAAGATCCCCAGGTGGTCGAAATTACTCCGTAGCCCTCCACTACGGCTCGTCTTTCTCTCTTTCCACTTTCATTCCCACCTTCTTCCCTTCCCTTACGGCGCGGTTCAGGTGTCCACTGAAAACAAGTGAGACAGTTACCGCGCCTTTCCCTTACAAGAAATCAATCAATCATGAACCCCGGCTTCAGGCGCGGTAACTGTCTCACTTGTTTTCTGTGGACACCTGAGCCGCGCCGTGAGGGAAGGGAGGAAGGTGGGAGTGAAAGTGGATAGAAAGAAAGGGGTGCCCTAGTGGAGGGCTTTGAAGTAATTTCGACCACCTGGGGATCTTCAACGTGCGCTGACATCGCACAACAATGGAGAAATTTCTTCCACATGGGGATCTTAATCCCTCCGCTACGACTCTCCTCTCTCTTTCTATATTCACTCCCACCTTCCTCCCTTCTCTTACGGCGCGGTTCACATGTTCACAGCGCAGTGTGACATATACTGCGCCTGTCCCTTTCTGTGAAGCAAATATTATTATTTTTATTACACCGCAAAGCCCACGGACGCCCCTACATTTAACCTCCATCGAAATGCAGTCGCCGGGGGTCCAGTTTGAACCTTGGTACTTCAGCACAGTACTCGGCTATCGAAACTACTACGCCACCACGACGGGACAGACATCGTTTGAAAGATATAATCCACAGCTGGCATTGCCCTGTCGTGGTGTTCCAGTGATTAAGATGACCGACTACTGTGCCGGAGTACCCGGGTTAGATCCCAACCGCTGACGGCAGCGTTTCGATGGAGGCGAAAGGGAGAGAGATCCGTATACTTTGCGATGTCAGTTATTGATGCTGTGGCTGTAGGAAGAAGGAAAGAAAATGCACGGGCCTGCTACTGGCTCTGTAGCTGAGCCACCTCCGCTGCCTCGTGTAGACAGAAGAGAAAATAGACACGATTGGATTGGAAAACATTTATTTCGTCGCTCAAGCAGGTCTGAGGAGAGACGTACAAGATAGCCGCTAGTCCATGGCTAGCGGCGACCTCATTAGTCCGCTCGATGGCCCGTAGTTGAATATGCGGGTCCGAGCTGACGAGCACGGCTTCCCACTGTTCGGGAGAAGGGAGCTGTATTAATTCCACCGCAGGTGGATCATTTGCGCAGTTCCAGAGAATGGGATCGTATGTCGCTCTTTCGCCGCATTTACTGCAGGTTGGGTTGTCTGGCCTGGGTACATCAGGGCAAGCACCGCCGGATTTAGGAGAGAGCGTGTTAGTAGTCGGCGCCAGGTAACTTCCTGCGCCTTTGTTAAAGATTTGTGGGGGGGGGGGGGGGGGGCGTATATGTGCGCCTTTCCAGCCTGAAGTGATGGGTAATGTCATGAAAAGAAATTAACCCGTCCTTCGTGAAATTCGGGTCGGAGGGCACGCTCACTGCCCGGTCGACAAAACCTCGGACTTGCGCGTGAGCCGCCTCGTTCCCCGGATTAGACGAGTGAGCCGGGACCCAGATTAGTTCAATTTCCCTAACCGCAGTAGAAGTGCTTTGGAGGATGCGGAGGGAGGCAGACGTGATTCGACCCCTCGCGAAATTGCGAATGGCTGTTTTAGAATCACTGAATATAATATCGGCGGACGTGTTTGCAATAGCTAAGGCTATGGCCGCTTCCTCCGCCGTCTCGGAGGAGGTGAATGCGATTGATGCGGCCGTCAACGGGGAACCGTTCCCATTCACAGCGGCCAGTGCGAACGCTTGTCTCTGGGTGTGCCGATATTCCGTCGCGTCCACGTATGCTGCATTGACGTGTCGGCCGTACTTGGCATGTAGGGCGCGAGCCCTCGCCATGCGTCGGCCTTCGTGGTGCGCGGGGTGCATATTCTTGGGCAAGGGTTTAAATAGAGCTTGGTTTGGTTTGGTTTGTGGGGTTTAACGTCCCAAAGCAACTCAGGCTATGAGAGACGCCGTAGTGGAGGACTCCGGAAATTTCGACCACCTGGGGTTCTTTAACGTGCACTGACATCGCACAGCACACGGGCGCCTTGCTTTTCGCTTCCATAGAAAAGCGGCCGCCGAGGCCGGGATTCGATCCCGCGTTCTTGGGAACAGTAGTCGAGCGCCGTAACCACTGCGCCACCCCGGCGGGGTTTTAAATAGAGCTGTCCTAATGTGTGTAGGTAAGTGCGTTTTCGCGTCCTTCTCTGGAAGTTGTTCGCATGTACAGGATGGACCTTCCCGCGTTCGTGCGAGTGAGTCGTCCGAGCTGGGAGACAAGGTGTGCCTCGCACAGCTCCGAAAGTGTGTTGTGAACCCCAAGGGCCACTAACCTTTCCGTAGACGTGCTGTGCGGGAGCCCAAGGTCAGCCTTGTAGACCTGTCGGATTAGGCTCTCGACCTTCATTCTTTCCGCGAATTGCAGTTGCAGGTACGGGAGAGAGTAGACAATTTTGCTCAGTACGAAAGCCTGGACTAATCGACAGAGATCTTTCTCTTTCATTCCTTTTCTTTTGTTGGTGATTCGTCTGATAAGTCGTGCAGTCTGATTCACCGTGGCAGTGAGTCTGTTGATTGTTTCGGTGTTTTTGCGATTGTTTTGTATTTACATGCCCAGTATGCGCATGGTTTGAACCTCCCTGACCGGTTGGCCTCTCACACATACGTTCAGGGCGATCGGGAGGGGGGGGGCTGGTTTGCATTTCTTCCCCGCGGCTTGGCCCTGAAAACCAGCAGTTCTGATTTTGCGTGCGAGCATTCAAGGCCCGCTCCCGACGCGTAGGTTTCGATTATGTCGACTGCCTGCTGCAGCGTATCCTCTATTTGGCCGTCATTCCCCGTGGTTACCCACAGGGTGATGTCCGCGTACAAGGTGTGCTGCAGCCCCGGCAGGGCAGCGAGCTTGGGGGGAAGTGTAATAAGTGCAAGATTAAATAGGAAAGGTAAGAGCACCGAGCCTTGTGGTGTGCCCCGGCTTCCCAGAGGAATGGGATCTGATTTAAGGCTACCTAGAGTGAGCTCTGCTGTCCGCTCTGATACGAATGATCAGACATATATAAATATCCGTTCACCAGGGTCCAATTGAGAGAGATTCGTAAGGATTGTCTCATGCGAGACGTTGCCGAAGGCTTTGCCCAGGTCTAGCCCGAATACCGCCTTCGTCCCAGTTCCACATGGAGGGTCCAGCACATCCTTCTTAAGCTATGATGGACAGTAATGTATATTGCGCAAAAAGACGAGACGAGACCAATCAGCCGTTCTTCTACAGTTCTTCTTAAGCTGTAGCATCACGTCCTGCGTGGCAAAATTTGCCCTAAAGCCAATCATTGTTGGAGGAAGTGAGTTGCGGTCTTCCGCGTAATTTTGCAGTCAGTTAAGGATGACAAGTTCCATTAGCTTTCCGATGCAAGACGTGAGGGAGATGGGCTGCAAATTTTCAGTCGTGAATTTCTTGCCTGGTTTTGGGATGAAGGTGACCCGCGTGTGCCTCCATTCCTGAGGGATCTCGCCTTCCCTCCAGTAGGTGTTCATTAGTTCCGTCAGGGCCGCGACAGACGTGTGGTCTAGGTTTCGGAGCGTTTTGTTTGACACTCCGTCAGGTCCCGCCGCGGTGGTGGTACGGAGCTGGCTGAGAGCAAACCAGACCTCGGCATCTGCTATGTCGGCATCCAGGGTGTCGTTGGGGAGACCCTTATACGCGGGTGGAGGGTCTGTGTGGAATGTGCTCAGGTAGCGTGTTCGCAGTTCGGCAAGTAGCTCAGCGTCCGTACCCTGATGTTGGTGAATTAATTTCGTGAGTCGGTCTCGGTGTGTGCATTTTGTCTGTGTGGGGTCGAGCAAGTGTCGGAGGAAGAACCATGTCTTTTTGTTTCCAAGCTGCCCGTTCATATTATCACAGATTTGGACCCATTGTTTTTCCTGCAGCTCTATAGTGTACGTTTCGATATGGCGCTCGAGTTGCGCTATACGCTTGCGTGGATTTCTATTGTCTCTCTGTCTTTTCCAACGTTTTAGTAGGCTGGCACGCGCTTCCCACATGTGGAGGAGTTTGGAGTCAGTCGTCTGGTGCGGCTCCTCAGTCGGCGTCTCTCACCGTGGTGGTCTTGACGTCCTCTTTAAGTGCAGCAATCCACTCCGTTAGGTTGTTTATCTGACTGGGGGCAGTTTGCTCTCGTAAGCGTCTGAACCTATCCCAATCGGTGATGCGTGTGCGCATGTGGTGCAGTTTGTGAAATGTGTCAAATGCTGTAGCTATTATGTAATGGTCGCTCTCTAGTGTGTTTCTCGTGTTGGACCAGCAGGCGTCGCTGTTTTTTGGTCAGTGTGAGATCGGGCGATGTATCTGCGCTAATGCTGTTGCCGACCCGCGTGATTTCTTGGGGATCGTTAAGAATTGTGAGGCGCAGGTTCTGGATAGACTGCCACAGTTTTGTACCCTTGGGGTTGTTCTTCCGATAACCCCAAGCCGAATGGTGGGCATTAAAATCGCCCACCACAAGGAGCTGCGTTCCTGCGGCGAGACGAGTTGCTTTGCACAGTAGGTCGGGAATTCCTGACCCTCTGTCTTTCGGTGAACTGTATAGGTTGAGAATGAAAAGATTTGCACCCCGCCGGGGTGGTGCAGTAGTTACGGCGCTCGACTACTGTTCCCAGGGACGCGGGAGCGAATCCCGGCCTCGGCGGCCGCTTTTCGATGGAGGTGAAAAGCAAGGCGCCCGTGTGCTGTGCGATGTCAGTGCACGTTAAAAAACCCCAGGTGGTCGAAATTTCCGAAGTCCTCCACTACGGCGTCTCTCATAGCCTGAGTCGCTTTGGGACGTCAAACCCCACAAACCAAACCAAACCAAAAGATTTGCCTCACCCTTTTTTCTGGGCTGCACAATTTCAAGTAGCGTGTACTGTTCGCTAGAACTGTCTATGGTGTATTGTATAGCAGTAATGTTGCGTTGAACAAATGTCGCTGTGAATGGGACTGTCGCCGTCGTCCCTGCGTTCGAGGGGGGAGTAAATTCTTTTAGCCCGGTAATTTCGCCGGACCGCTAGCTTCTTGAAGGGCTATTACGTCCGGTTGTTTAGGTAAGCTTTGGATGTGAAACAACAGGTTACTCCGTTTGTTGCGGAATCCCCTGCAGTTCCACTGCCATACCTCAATTTGCTGGCTAGGGGCCATTTTGAGACATGAGAGGAATAATTACGGGCACGGTCGCGGATGTCGGCATTACATTACGGCTTGCCTCCAAGGCCGCGAGACGCTGCACTACGTGCTGAAAAAAAAAAACCAGCGATGTTTGAACCCAGCTCAGTTAATTCGCGCGTGAGAACGTTAACCTTTTCCTCGAGTCCGCTAAATTTATTCTCGAGTGGGCTCAATTCTGCTCTTAGCTTGTCTGCTGACTTAGATTTGGTAGTGGGTTGCGGGTTGTCATCTTTAGACGCTTCTGCAGTGCTTTTCGATCCGGAACCCTCGTCGGAAGGAGCCGGTCATTTCAGGTTAATGCGGCTGTCCGTCTCCATTGCATTACTGGTGGAGGGTACGGGGCGCACGGGGTACTGGTGTAGTTGTTTTTACGAAAGGAAAAAAAAGAGGGAGAGAAAGACGCGCGCCGTAACAACAGCCGTCGTCCACCACCGAAGCAGTGGCGGGTGCAATGACGGCCTACAACAGATAAAATTCAATAACAGATAAAAAAGATAAAAAAAAGACTGTCCCCGCACAAGCGGCGGTGACCTACCTACCTGTCCCAGCACCATCAGGGCCAGGATCAGCCACCCTTCCGTCCTAGTTAAAGGTCCCCAGGTGGTCTAAATTATTTCGTAGCCCTCTCACTACGGCTCTTCTTTCTCTCCTTACACTTTCACTCCCAAACTCCTGCCTTCACTTTCGGCTCGGGTCATGTAGGTGTCCGCAGTATGTGTCACGCATACTATGCCTTTCCTTTCCCATGAGCCAATTATTATCCACAGTACCATTATTTTTGTCTTGGAACTTTTTCATTTGCTTACTTGAGCATTCGAGGTTAGCTCCAATCATCTATACCTATCAAGAAAACAGCCATACACTCTCTAATGAAGCCATCTGTATGAAAATTCTCAACGATGCTCTAAGTAAAGTCTGTTAAAACTGCTGAATATCTTCTCACACTAAGCGAGTGCACATGCCACAGTTCATAAGCATGTCCTTGAGTTAGAGCCCAATACATGGTCGGATTTCCTCGGCATGGGGTATGTGAGCATTTCCCTCCGTTAACTACGTGGCGGCAGACTTGAGATGCCTGTCGTAATTTATTAGAATCTACCTCGTTTATACTGTTTTCCCTGCTCTGGGGAATCATGTTATTTTTAGTTTATTATGCATATGTAACCTATAGTATTTTGTATAGTGCTTTGTTTTGTGAGTAATGTGCGCTTTTGTATGTGTGTATGCACCCAATAAATTCTCTTTATGTGTTAACCGCGTACGTTTTTAGTTTGGTCATTTCCCATCACCATGTGTCAATGAATAATGTCTAATAAAACATTTTCTAAACACTGCATATGGAGTCATCTATGTAGCACATACCTTGAAATAAGCCGATGCTGATGTAGAGATCAATGTTTGGGTTTGCTCCAGAAAAGAAGTGTTCTTAAAGAGCGTCATCTCTTCTCACGTTTAGCAATTTCGCCTTGTGGCCCAGGTCTGTCACGGGTTTATTAAATACTCGAGTAAGAATTTCTGAACACCTGGAGCAGTGTTTACCGTGGTGGGTTGCCACCCATGCTGGCAGCCACCCAGAAGGTCTGCCTAGGTTAAAGTGGACTAGTATATGCTCAATAGGCTGACTGAGAGCCATCCACTGTCGCAGCTTATCTCTCACCCGCGAGATGAAGTCTCCATTAGAAGCAACAGCTTAAGATTTGCTCTTTTAGGCTGTGCGAAATGTAGGCAGTCGCCGCTTTAGAAGCGATCTAATGTGTGAAATGCTCATTCGTCAGTATTTTTCACTTGACTTTTTAGGTCGTAAGACTTCTTTTTCTTGCAAATCTGGCGACGACGCTTTCGATTAAATTGCGCCCGTTATCAGCGGAATCTCGCCAGATTGTCATTGAGGGAAAATAGCACTCATTAAACTAAAGCTGTCGTAATTTGCTGCATTTACAAGGTGAGGTATATTTTCACGGGCGTAATTCAATTATAGGCCGACGTGTTTATAACAGATCACTTCCCTTTTTGCAAAAGCCAGCAGTTGTACTGAACAGGAGCTAGTGCACGGCCGTGCCTTTTTGCAGCACTTACATTACGGCAATTAGACATGTTTACTGTTACATTTTCCTTAAAGCTACAAATTTCATGCTCTCGCTGCGCATCACGTGGAAGAACAAAATGGGGAGGGCGATTTGAAAGGAAGGCCAAGGAGCAAATATTGTTTAAGTTGTGCAGAAATCTTTGAAAGTAGTGGTTTGGTTTGATTAATAGGGTTTAACCCAACGAGACTCATGGTATAAGAGACGTTGTGGTGGGCTCCAGAAATTTCATCGCATTGCTTCACAGAGGCATTGCCTTCCGCCTCCATCAAAAACTGCCGTCGTTGCCGGGATACGATTCCACATCCTTGGGTTCACTATAACATATAATCGGCATTTTATTTTTCTGCCTTTTCACAGACTGATGGGGTTGCAGTCAATATAATGTTTTTAGGAACATTTCATGGAACTAAAAGTGTGAAGAAAAAAGCAATGTTGGTTGCAAAATCTCAAGAAACCTATTTTCTTGAGCAGTACAATGCAACAAACTTCACCAAGGGCAAGCACATCTCAGTAGCAGCATCTCGGCTTCATGTGCTTTGCCTTTGATTATATTTGATTATTTGATTATATTTGAAGAAAGAGTCGAAGCATGGCTGGAGCAGCCAACCTCTTGCCCAAATCTGTCTTTGAGAGATGTCAGCCCACCTAAATGCTGTCCGAGTGCAACTGTTCACAGGAGAAGCATCCTGTGAGCAAGACCTCAAGCTTCTTGCAAAACCAACGGTCAGTCTGATAGAGAAGCCCTCTATTGTCACAAAACTGCGTCAGCCGCGCAAGCTGGGAAGTTTCACCTTAGGCAGGCATAGAGAGAAGAGTCAAATAGTCTTGGCAACTGGTTTTAACTATGCCCTTTCTTGTTACACAGCCAGCAATGTGAAACATGTTTCTGGAGTCACTCCTAGCAGTGTGCTGATTGTGATCTTGGGAGAAAGGAAGCGCAGTGTCTGTGTTTGCAGTAGCACTTGCTACCACCTGCGTGCCTGTTTAATTCGGCACACCGTGTTGTATGCTATGAACTTCCAGTAGGGAGCCTAACATATGTCCTGCTAACTGTTACCTTGACTGACTCTTTTGACTAGTCCATAAAATGACAGGCAGTTAACGATAATCGAACTCAGTTTACATTAGATGGTCGTTAGGGCCAGATGATTGATGATTCCGAAAAGGTTTTCAAGAGGGTCCTGGCTAGTTTTTGATGTCGTTATAGGTACCTAAATTCTAATTTTCAGTCAAATAATTTAGCAAAACAAGGGTATTTGAAATGGTTGCACGTAGGCCAGTTGAAATAGACTAGCTCAGAAAGCCACCTGCCCATTTTGAAGCTTTTCCTGACAGTGGTCACGCTTTGCACATAGCTGTGATTTCTGTATCAGCCAGTTTTTACGTTTATATAAAACGTAAGATCTTCGTAGGGAGTATATCGCGCTGCTTGGTGTTGCGTGTAAAATGGCACCACGCCATTTTCAATCACTGTTTGGCGCCCGGATGTAAACGGCCATATTCGAGTGAAAGGTGTGCTAAAGCCGTCGTTGTTCGCTGGGAACAGTTGCCCTGCAGCGTTTTTTTATTTCATTTTAAAGCGTAGGAAGAGCATGCAAAAATAATAATAATAATTATAATCAATCTTTATTTAATGTGCGCAGAACAACCATGCGGTCTTCGTGCTGCAGCACAAAACGAAATGCACACAAAAGTTTTACACATACAGATCGAACACGAAAGTAGTAACAAATATCACACGAAATGAAACTTGGACGAAAATAGTCACAGAGAGAAAGAAATCAATGAGTAGCATGTCTTGTATACACGTTGAGAGAATTCTAAAGCACATCA
The DNA here is from genome assembly GCA_023969395.1 of Amblyomma maculatum. NCBI lineage: Eukaryota > Metazoa > Arthropoda > Arachnida > Ixodida > Ixodidae > Amblyomma > Amblyomma maculatum. Next base: position 546,259 of record JAJIZL010017422.1, read on the forward strand.
CGAAAAAAAACAACAACCAATAGATAGAAAAACAACAACAAATAGCTGTCATTGACTATAGTAATATAGAAATATACATGAAATAAACAACCACTCGAGGCGCAACAGGTGTGTGGTATCTAAAATACAGGCTAGAAATACAGGGAAATACAATAAAGAAATAGAGTAGAACGTGGAACAGTATGATTCGAATATAATGTTTAAAGTTAAAATATAAATAAGAAACGGATAAAAAGCAGCTCAAGATACAAACAGCATTGAACAGGAGAAAAAAGTAAAAAGTGAAGTAAATACAGTATTTAGGCTACAATGTCGAAGTTATATGTGATAAAATACTGTTTACAATATAATGCTTCGAACATCCAATATAAATGAAGAGAGTGAGATTTCGAAGATGTAAATGTGAAGACATAAAGAGTTAAACAACATCTGCATTCTGTCAAGAGGAGAATGGGAATAAAGAAACGAAGAAACTTGAAACGGTCTGAATTCCCTCATGCTCTTTCGCGGAACACGCAGTAAGATGTACTCTAAGAGCTGAGGGCACATAATGTGGCCACGAAGGAGCTTGTACAGAAAAATTATATCTACTCTGGCACGACGGCAGTTAAGAGAAGGATTTAGTGGGGTGCTCCTGTTGGAGTGCGAGGAGGAAGTTGTGCCAGGAAAGCAATATCGAAATATTCGTAAAAAATAATAATAATGATAATTATTATCATTATAGAGAGGTTGAATACAAACAGGACTTATGATATTGTTTCCGCGTAAGTCCTGCATGTTTTCTTAAACTATCGATAATCTAGTCATTGCGAGGTGATCTGCATTGGGGATTTAGTTATTTATGTAAATGCAAAGATACTATTTTCTCCCTCATAATATGGAGACTATGTGGGAAACATGTGGTCCTAATACACTTCCTCGCGTTTTAAACTATTTCATCTGAAGCCTGCTGGGCTCACTGTAATTCTACCTTTTTGACAGTTAATCCATCATCTATTATCTTTCCTTCTACATAATTTTTATTGCTGTTTTTAATATTATTCTCATCTTTTCATTATCATTTTCTCGGCCACTGATCTCATCGCAGCACTCTAAAAGGCTGTTAGTGGGTGCCTGTCAATAAATAAATTAACATAAATAAATATTTAACTAAACAAATATGTGTTCAAGTTTACGTTTCAGCAACCCTTGAAAGCGGTTAGGAGATGCTAGTAGGAGGTTAATGCGCAAGTTCAGGTTCAGTCGGCCTTAAGAACGCTAAAAAAGATCAAATCATTCGCACTCGTGAGTACCAAATACGTCCCCTTTTCTTATTGAGAACGTACGTGGCAGGGACACGGCACAAGCTTCTAAAGAAGAAAAAGAAGCCTATTATTAGGGTTGCTAGAAACTAATGCACAAAATGAATACTATATTTTGGTGTAATTAAGATCAGTTGGCAAATGTGGCGGGCAGTCCGCTAGTAATATACAAGCTATGGTATATTAAAGATGTATTTAAATATATATATATATATATATATATATATACACCATGGAGTCACTAACCCATCACCTGCAAACATCCCTTACTAAATATGGATATACAGAGAGAATGAACAAAAAGCAATTACGTTCCTTTGAATGCTGGTTGCATTATGTGAAACAAAGTATTATTTAAAGTGTCAAATTTACTGTCATGCTCTTGTCTTCATACTGATTACTAGCGAAAGTTACACTGCTTGTATTATGCTGCTGCTAATTATTTGGTCTCTTCGGCGTCGTAAAGCTTTTGTGTAACGTTTAGCCCAAGAAACTATCCGTTTTCTAGAAAATAAAATTGTATTGTAGTGTACAGTATTGCGCTGCACGTTAAGACTTTTTTCTGATACTTTATATGTTACGACATAGCCCAAGAAGCAAAAGTGATAGCTTGTTCTCGTGTAAAGCACAACGCTCGCTGTAACCACTGCAGTATCGATGAATAAAAAGCTGTCTAAATTATTGTAGGCGTGGCTAACCTTTTACCAAGGCATTTGATTCACAAAAAGTGCTATATTTTACCACTCTGTTCTTTACTTTTATTTTGGCAGGGGAACGAGACGGCTTGAATAGGCCGCACGGATACGTTAATGACGCGATGCTGCATATAACAGCCTCCAGCCGATGTCAGAGTTGTAACGAGTAGTTTAGCAATGTTTGTGTACTGTTCTCATGAAATTACGTGAAGATTCATAGCGTGCAATGGTGTCCGCGCTCTTCCTGCAATATATTATTTGACATCTTTAAAAATGTCAAAAGAAAGGATACAGAGAAGATAATAGGCACACATAACGAGCGGGATAAGACCTGTGCTTTAGCCCAAATTATTCCGGGCTCCTCACTTGCCGCCTCTCCACTGCCGTCGCCTATTAGCTCAGGCCTGATACTAGGAAGCACCACAGCTGGCGGTTTTGGTGTCCTTTTCGCCGTCTTACTCTTCTTGGGAAAGGTTTTGTCCTGGAAATCAGGTCAAAAAACTTATCTTTCTGTTTTAAAAGCATTATGGGAGAGCCTGCGAGGTTTCAGCCCTTAATTTACGCCTTTAAGGTTATGACGCGATGACACTAATGGCATACATCTGCTGGCTAATTGCAGATCCTTGTTTGTACACATGCAATTGGCTGCTGGCTTAATCATTATTCCCTTTATTTGTTTTCATTAACCGCGTGTACGCACCAGCATGCAGTTAAAAGTTGACATCATATGAGAAAGATTAACCAGAATACATGTATACAAAGCTCCGCACTATCAAGCCATAGTACCTTGCTTGCGTGGCCTGGGGTTGCGTGCGTGCCTCGGGATTCTAAGGGTCTCGGTCTGTACAAGCGGATTGCTAATCATTTATATCGTCAGAAAAGGCAGAATGCAGACGATCCGTGCTAGGTGGCTATCAGTTCGCGAATACATGCTGTTCAATGCAATTCGGAAACAGTTGAATTCTATTCGAAAACAGTTCAATTAAATACGGATGCAGGTCTGTTCAATTACCACCTCACCTTCCCATTTCAACATATTGACCCTTGTCTGCAGATGTTATCAACTACACCATGCCATGTGGTCTCGTGACGTCATCCAGCCCGCCGACCAATTAGTGCCTGGCCATGTCACCTGCATCTTCCAGAAGCATATGCGCGTAATTGTTACATCACATTAAATATGTGTGATGCTCATTTTAAGCTCTAATTAGAACCTTTATTAGCCCTGCCACGGATGCGCAGTGGCGAGTACTATACAGCACGGAAGAATTGAATTCGGGCTTCCACTGGAGTGGCACAAAGGAACATTCATTCGCTCCGACTTTCGGAGAACAAAATAGAAACTCGAAGCACACCTGAAGCTTTTCAGTTTGCTTAAGTATTATGGTTGCGCAACTACTGCAGCTCACGAAGATTTTGCATTTCTTTCTCTATGTATTTGAGGGGCAATAGAAGGGCATAAATTGCGTAAACAGCGTCTCCTCGAAACGTTTTGCGGGTAGCCCGCTTATCCGTGTTAACACGGTACAATCAAGCCCTAAACTCAAACCTTCCCGAACGCAAATAGAGTGCTCGTACACTGGACGGCACAGATTCATCGTAGCACAGATCCAGGCAACCAAGACTTTATTAAACGAGTTTTGTGCACGAGGGCTCGATCTAACCGGAAACCGAGAGTTTCTCGAACCAGCTCTTCTCCTTGGTCTCTACGTAAAGCTTGTAGTAGGAGTAGGCGAAGTGGAAGGCGTGGATGCCGCCAGTGGACAGGCCGATCAGCTGCGCAAAGATACCAAAGACACAGTGAACTTTACTGCAACAATCAGCGTCATCATCACTGTCATTTTCGGCCCCATGCACTGATAGAAAATGGTCACTCTTACCTGTTTCCAATTAATACCGTCCTGTGCCAATTACATACAGCATCTTATCCGCAAACTTCCTAATATCGTAAGCTCGCTTGAGTCTCTTCCGACGCTTATACTACGTTTGCCTCGTTTGGAATCGATTGCATTGCCCTTACATTACATTACATTGATTACATTAAGAGATAGGAAGCGTGCAGAGTGGGTCAGAGAAATAACTCAAGTTACCGACATTCTAGTGGGAATTAAAAAGAAGAAATGGACATGGGCAGGACATGTAGTGCGAAGAGAGGATAACCGATGGTCGCTTAGGGTAACAAACTGGATTCCAAGGGAAGGAAAGCGTAGCAGGGGGCGGCAGAAAGTTAGGTGGGCGGATGAGGTTAAGAAGTTCGCAGGGGTCAAGTGGATGCAGCTAGCACAGAACCGGGTTAAATGGAGAAATATGGGAGAGGCCTTCGCCCTGCAGTGGGTATCTTCAGGCTGATGATGATGATGATGATGACATTGCCCTGAGGGCCCATATGTGCTACCCTCATTATATTGTTACCTGGAAACGCGGGACCCTGACGAAGACGACGACCGAGGAACACGGGCGCGACAAAGCGTTGAAAAAGAGGACGACGCTCTGACAGAGTGGACACTGCACGGCTACTGAAGTCTCAGCGTCGAGTTCAGCCCATCTCGCGGTGCTGTTACATTAAGTACATCCCCGTAACATGTTGGCGGAGGTCGCGGATTCGACACAATCTGACGCTGGATCTCCGCAGTGGCCGTCACCTCGGAACCGTCACGATGACAACCGACGCGGCTCCATCTACCTCCGCAATTCCAACTGTCGTCGTAGCCCACCCCCGTGACCCTGGCCCATTCTGCGGTACAGATGAGGTCGATGTCGAGGACTGGCTTTCGCTTTATGAGCGTGTTAGCCAGCACAACAGGTGGGACGCCACGCTGATGCTGGCCAATGTCATCTTCTACCTTACTGGCACGGCACGGGTTTGGTTCGAAACGCATGAAGCAGAAATACCCTCCTGGGATATTTGCAAGCAAAAACTCCGTGACTTGTTCGGAAAACCGGTTGGCCGTCAACTCGCCGCCAAGAGGGACCTCGCCAAACGTGCCCAGACATCTACCGAACCTTATATTACGTATATACAAGACGTTCTGGCCCTCTGCCGAAGAGTTGATAAAGACATGCCAGAACCTGATAAGGTGGGGCACATCCTCAAAGGCATAGCCGACGATGCCTTCAATCTTCTACTCTGTCGGGACTGTGCTACGGTTGACTCAGTTTTGCAGGTTTGTCGCCATTTCGAGCAGCCCAAACACAGACGCATTGCACATCGCTTCGATCGGCTCCCCAACACTGCCCCTACCTCCACGTGCGAGGATCTGCCGACCCTAAGGCAACCGTCCAACACTGAAAATGTGACACGCATCGTGCGTCGTGAACTAGAAGCGCTCGCTCATGCTGCATCCAACCCGCCCTCCTCGGACAGCAACCTAGCGACGATATCCCTCATTCAAGCCGTCGTCCGTCAAGAGGTTGCCAACTTGGGCGTGCCCTGTAGCCACACCGTGGAACACCACAGTTCGAGCCCCGTCCCTCCTATGGTCGCCCCCACTACACTCCGCAACACCTACGCGCCACGCTACCGATACCGCAATCCTGATGAGTGGCGCACCCCTGATGACAGGCCGATCTGTTTCACGTGCTCGCGTATTGGCCACATCGCTCGCCACTGCCGCAGCCGCTGGACATCCCCACCTCGACGTTTTCCTTACGTTGACCGCTACTCCAATTACGGTCACCCCCATTTCATGCCTCGTTATGAGCCGCCCCGCACCGATACTACTCCGCTTCCTCCTGTGTCCAGTCGGTCTCCTTCCCCGCCAGCCCGCCGTTCCCGTTCACCTCTTCCTAGCCGCAGTTCCTCGCCGTACTCTGGCGGCCGCTTCACGGGAAACTAGCCAATGCAGCTCCCGGAGGTGACGCTGCATTGGTACCCCGACCTGGAAATCCTCTACTGCCCATTTCTTCGCCCTGTAACCTCCTCTCCCGGTTCGTGGATGGTGTTCCCGTCTCCGCCCTCATTGACACTGGTGCCCAAGTCTCGATCATGAGCTCATCGTTTTGCCGCCGCCTCAAGAAAGTACAGACCCCCGCCGCTTCGCCCACCGTTCGTGTTGCCGATAGAAGTACTGCTGTCGTCACTGGGCAGTGCACTGCCCGAGTCACCCTTGCCGGTCATCACATCCCTGTTTTGTTCACCGTCCTCAACCAGTGCCCTCACAATGTGATCCTCGGCCTTGACTTTTTAACGGCCCACTCTGCCCTTATCGACTGCTCCAGCGGCCTTCTTCGTTTGGACCTACCTGTCTGCTCAGAACATCCTCCATCTGCACCCCGCCTTCGCTCCACTGAGTTCGCTCGCCTGCCCCCTGACTCTGCTGTTTACCTACCTCTGTCACCTTTCCCGCCTGTGCCTGACGGTGACTATCTTGCTTGCCCTATCACCGAGATCTTTCTTGACCGCAACGTCGTTCTTCCTCATCTCATCGTGCGCGTTACACAGAACAGCACCTACCTTCCTATCCTGAACTTGTCTGTCACCCCAAGTTCTCCCCGAAGGAATATCCCTTGCTACCTTGTCCCCTCTCACAGACTGCACCATTTGTGCACTCACTCCTGGCCCACATTCAAGCGTCCTTGCAACACCTGTACTCTCCACCACAATTACTGACCCTATTTCCGCCATGATTGCCTCTGACCTCAGCCCCGAACACACTCAGGACCTGCACAACCTTTTGTTATCCTTCTCCGTCATTTTTGACTTTGCTGCCGGTTCTCTGGGCCAAACATCAGTTGTGACTCACCGCATTGACACCGGCGATGCAAAGCCTGTACATCGGAGGCCTTATCGTGTGTCCCTTTCTGAGCGCTAAGTCATCCAGCAGGAGGTCGACAAGATGTTGAGCAACGATATCATCGAACCTTCGAACAGCCCCTGGGCATCTCCTGTCGTGCTCGTTAGAAAGAAAGACAATACTTGTCGCTTTTGTGTCGACTATCGGCATCTGAACAAGATTACAAGGAAAGATGTTTACCCGCTGCCGCGAATAGACGATGCCTTGGACTGTTTACATGGAGCCCGCTACTTTTCCTCCATCGACCTTCGTAGTGGCTACTGGCAAATCTCTGTTGACGAACAAGACCGCGAGAAGACAGCTTTTGTCACACCCGATGGACTTTACCAATTTAACGTTATGCCTTTTGGACTTTGCAACGCCCCTGCTACGTTTGAACGAATGATGGACTCCTTACTCCGCGGCTTCAAATGGACGACTTGTCTATGTTACTTGGATGACGTGATTGTCTTCTCGCCCTCGTTCGAAAGCCATCTTCGTCGCCTTTCTTCCATCTTGGCACTTTTCCGCCGTGCCGGACTTCAACTGAACTCAAAGAAGTGCAGTTTTGGTCGCCGCGAACTTAAAGTGCTTGGCCATTGGTGAATGCCACCGGAGTGCAACCCGATCCCGACAAAGTTCGCGCTGTCAGTGCGTTTCCATGTCCCCGTTCACCCCGTGATGTCCGCAGCTTTATAGGACTGTGTTCTTATTTTCGCCGGTTTGTCCCGAACTTTGCCGCTGTTGCTCGTCCTCTCACCAATCTGCTGAAGAAAGGCGTTCCTTTCTCATGGGGACCAGAACAGGCTAGCGCATTCTCCACCCTCATCGCTATTCTCACCAATCCTCCTGTGTTGGCCCATTTCAACCCGTCTGCCCCAACGGAACTTCGCACCGACGCCAGTGGCCACGGGATTGGTGTCATTCCTGCACAGCGACAACACGGCCAACATTGCGTTATTGCCTACGCCAGTCGTCTCCTATCATCAGCAGAACAGAACTATTCTATTACGGAACGGGAGTGCCTGGCTCTCGTTTGGGCCGTTGGAAAATTCAGACCCTACTTGTTTGGCCGACCCTTCACTGTAATTACCGATCACCACGCCTTATGTTGGCTCTCTTCCCTCAAGGATCCTGCTGGCCGCCTCGGCCGCTGGGCACTGCGCTTGCAGGAGTATACCTTTTCCGTTGTATACAAATCCGGTCGGCTCCACCAGGATGCAGACTGTCTGTCCCGTTATCCCGTCGATCCCCCTTCCTCTACTGACCATGAGTCGGACCCCTGTGTCTTCTCTATATCGGACTTTTCCCACATAGCCGACGAACAGCGGTTGGACCCAACCCTCAGTTCTCTTATCGACCGCCTCCGCACACACAGCCGTGACTCCTCCCTCGCCCTGTTCTTCCTCCATGGGAATACGCTGTACCGCCGCAACATGCGACCTGATGGCGCTGAGCACTTGCTGGTCGTTCCCCAACACCTACGCTCTGCCGTTCTCGAACAAATGCACGACGCCCCTACAGCTGGTCATCTTGGCCTCTCACGCACATACGACCGCGTGCGCCGGCGTTTCTTCTGGCCTGGACTCTACCGTTCTGTCCAACGTTATGTAGCCGCTTGCGACCTCTGTCAACGCCGGAAGAAACCCCCTATGCTACCACCTGGACACCTGCAGCCGATTGCTACCCCGACTGAGCCATTTTCTCGTGTTGGCCTTGACCTCCTAGGGCCCTTCCCCGAGTCCTTGTCAGGAAACAAATGGATCGCTGTGGTCACCGATTATGCCACGCGGTACGTGATCACTCGCGCCATTCCAACCAGCTGCGCCACAGACGTTGCTGACTTCCTTTTGTACGACGTCATACTACACCATGGTGCCCCCCGTCAACTACTTACCGACCGTGGCCGCTGTTTTCTTTCCCGAGTTGTTGAGGAAATACTTCGTTCTTGCTCCGTTCGGCACAAGTTCACCACTGCGTATCACCCTCAGACGAACGGCCTTACGGAGCGTCTTAACCGCACACTCACCGACATGCTCGCAATGTACGTATCCGACAGTCATCGCGACTGGGATATTAGTCTGCCATTTGTCACCTTTGCATATAACTCTTCGCGTCATGACACTGCTGGGTACTCTCCATTCTATCTTCTCTTTGGAAGAGACCCCTTACTGCCTTTCGACACTTTGCTTTCCGCCGCTGGCCCCGTCACAACCTATGCCCGCGATACCATCGCCCGAGCCGACGCTGCTCGCCAGATTGCTCGTCACAATCTCACCATCTCTCAAGAAGCTCAAAGACGCCGCTACGACGCTCACCACCGCGATGTGCACTATCCTCCCGGATCTCTGGTGTTGCTCTGGCTTCCGTGGCGTCGTGTGGGGTTGTGTCAAAAACTTCTGCCCCACTACACAGGTCCTTACCGTGTACTACGCCCAGTGACCGACGTGACCTATGAGATTTCACCGCTCCACCCAAAGTCACCGACTGCTACACCCACTTCCGAAATCGTACATGTCGCCCGCCTAAAGCCATATTACTCCCCCTCCACATCGCACGCCTAATACGCACCGGGACGTCGCCTTTTGCCGAGGGGGGTAGTGTTACCTGGAAACGCGGGACCCTGACGAAGACGACGACCGAGGAACACGGGCACGACAAAGCGTTGAAAAAGAGGACGACGCTCTGACAGAGTGGACACTGCACGGCTACTGAAGTCTCAGCGTCGAGTTCAGCCCATCTCGCGGTGCTGTTACATTAAGTACATCCCCGTAACAATATTACAGCGCGAAAAACTGGCAGCCCTGCGGTACCTTGGTAGCCGAACTCTCCACGCGTAAAGCTTCCAGTGTTTCACCCTATCGTCAGATGTCATCCTTTATCTCACCTACCAGAGTTGTCCTAAGGACATTTAATCAGGCTACCTGCATCTAAAAAGCAATAAACACCGCATAAATATTTATTTAGGCGTCTCATGACACAGCCAATCAGAGCTAAAAGTAGCAAAGCTTGGCGAACGAGTCCTAACTATATACTTCTGCAAGTATATCTGTGAAAAGAAAGCATAAACAGCAGGGTAAAATAAGGGAAGACTTGAAAAAGCAAAACTAAACGCGTGCTAAATGGTATTTCCGCATACATGTTAGTGATTATCTACGCTTAACCGTCGCTTATATTCTTTTTTTCGGGTTTACAGAGGCTTTTAGCTTTACGTATATCCGCTAGATTTCAGGTTTCCACATGGTTTAGATTTTCTCGCACAGCGAGAGCATACGATAGGGCTGCAAAACACTCGAGACGATGTTTGAATTGGTATTTTGTTATGGCTGAACAAAAACAATAAGAAGACATGATCATTAACTATGCATCTCGCACCAGAGTCAGCTGGTCATCCAGCTGATTCTAGCTAAGCCCAGCGCATTATTCACTTCAAGCGCAAGTTAGGATACTGTGACCTTATAATTTCCTTAAATATCTAAATCACGATTACAAGCTAAATTCAATTTCGTACTTTTGTTTCTTTCGGATCATATTTGTCACTATATGTCATTGTGTTACCAAATAGTGCATATTCAAAACTTCAAAGAAATAATACCTTAAGGGGTCATGCCATGGTCATCCAATATATTCCAGTTTTGTATTCTGGCAGATAATATTGGACCTTATTATTCTATTTCCGAAATTTGTGCGCCCATTTCGAAATAAGTGGTTGAAATTGACACCTTGAAGCTCCTCTCACCGGCAGCGATCGCCATGTTGAAATGCTTGGTGACGTCATAGAGCGACACCGACCACCGCCGGCCACTGGCCGGCGTTGATAAGCTGCCGATACAATGTACTGTGTTCGCTCTTGCTAACATGACTCCCTATAAGTGCACTCAGCATGTTTCCGAAAACAGAACACGGATTGTAGTGAATCGCGATTTAGCTCTTGTCCAGGCACCCACGTTCGGTGCGACCGCCTCCATCTTCCGATGGCAGCACTGCCCCCAACGCCGTAAACACCGCCGCCCCGGCCGTGCCTTCCGCGGAAGCCATACGCGACAGCGATACGGCGAATCCCTTGCGCCAGAGTCAGGAAAGCACACTAAAATTTCTTTTTCTCGCAATGATAATCAGCCCTCGAAAAAGTAATTCCAAAAATGAATGCTTCTTGCGAATGCCGACCCATACGGTGGGAGCTGCGCACAGACGGTGAGGTGCCAGCACGCTAGCTCCGCTGCAAAGGCGTCGCAGAAAATAATTTCCTTAACTGCGAAGCACTGTGGTGAGAATAAAGAAATTTCATGATCGAGTAATTCATTTACTAAAACGTCTTGCTGATATATTACAAAGTGCCGTCCGCTTTGGCTTCGATGTGATAGAAGTAATTTAGGCGTAGCGACCATTAGGGATAAGCAGATTGCCAGAGCACCGCCCTCCTTCGCCCTCGCGAGCGCCGTTGCAGTAAGCTTGTGTTATCTGATGCTGTAATCCTAGTAAGCTTATCGCCTACTTTCATGATGCGGCTTTGGGCCTGACAACGAGCATCGCACACGATGTTGCTAAGACGCGACGGCCGGGATTATGGCTGCCTCGATGTAGTGAGCCGCGCCCAGTATACACTACGCTGCTGCGCTCTCGGGTGGTATCTGAAGATCGTACAAAAGCGCCGTCGGACGGCACTATATACATTGTGCATTTTTTGCGTTGCTTGTGAGACGTGTTTCAGTGTCCAATGTGTACGCTGTTTGAGCAGGTCAGCTTATGCGCCTTTCGTACTGATGCGCCGACGTGCACCTGAATCCCACCCACAGATGTCGCTATTCCTTAGATCAAAAGCACTAACAGAGATCGACGAAAAACTCAGTTTACATAACCGCGGTAAGCGGCGGGACTTCTGTTTGCCCGACAATACCGCCGCTTCGCGTAACCGCGGTTGGCGCTGCTCGTGCATAGAACATGGAAAAGACGACGCGGCGTCGGCCTATGTCGTCACCAGCTGCACCGGTTGCCAGATCAGGAAGCTCTTCACAAAGAAACAAAAATACTAGTTTTAAAATATCTGCAGCTCCGGTGCAGCTGAAACTTTGAAGTTTACTTTCTTTGCACATCAGGAATCAGATTCAATAAACAGTTTATATTAGATATTTGGTGTGATGTACTATTTAAAAAATTATGCATATTAAAACTTAATCTCCCCGAAGTCATACCCCAATTTTCGTAAAGAACAGAACGATACACGCCACAAAGTAGACTTATGCTTACAAGCTTTGAGGTGTGGGCTAGTTGGTCGTTTATGATGAAGTATTACACACAGCGAATAACTGTGTGCGCGTGTGTGTGTCCCCTACCTTCGTTCTCCTCCTTCGCGCTGTTTCAATTTTCTGCTGATTGTTTTCATGCATGACTCGGCATCTTACCAAGATTTTGCTCACGCTAGCATAAGATAGTATAGTAATAACGTATTTAATAGTGTTAACGCCGAGTTCATAAACATATGGGCGATGCGTCTAAAGAGGGTATGGGCAGTGTTGGAGGGGCAGATTCGTTGTAGAGGGTATTTTCGCCATTTTTGACACATTCGAATTTCGAAATTCTGGCCAATTTTGAGATACTGTAAATACTTTCTAACGACATGCTCTGCGGGAACTGTGTGTGGGCGCGTTTTTAAAATCATAGGCCTATTATCTGTTACGCATTAAATCTAAAAGCAGCGTCCTGCCCGCATCGCCGGGGAAAAGAGACGGTGAAAGTCTGCCTATTCTTAAAACATAACAGCTACTTCCGAAAAGAAGTTTTAGTGAAGTATTCTTATCAAGGAAGCCGTACAGGTGTGCTATATGGATGGGAATGTGTGACTACTTTAGAACTGGTATCTACTTTGCATTACATTGGACTAATTAGAGTCTTGCATTAAAGCTGAAATAGAGGAGCCATACGCACCATTACCTCAACCAATTGATTTTAAAGCGGTGTTGCTCTCACTGCGGCCGATGTTGGAGACTAGTCCAGTGAGTGTCTATTTGGTCTTGTCTACTTTCTTATACATTTAAGCAAAGATCTCCCGTTTGTGGCATTGAATGGACAGACCAGCAGTACTCACCGAGTCAAGCGAAACCTCATGGGTTGCTCGCACGATAAGCAAGCAGCTCAAGATGTAAGCGACGGCACCCGTTCCTTGGAAGAGGACGTACTGCACAGGAAAACATCACACGCAGGCAAAGCAGACGCAGAAGCGTCACTGGTAATGAAGCCATAAGCGACGGTAAACGAGAAGGTTATGAAATTCTCAAACTGAAACATATTGTTTCAAAGAAAACATATCGAGTTCTGCATCGCCGCACACTGCAACAATTGTGTTGAACCTTGAGCAGGTTACAAGTCAGCGCACAAGGCTGTGGGGTATGCAAAATGTTCCGGAAGCAATGCTGATGGAAACACCAAAAACTAAAAGAGGTATACTGGCTCTCGTTACATCCTGCTGTTGATGGAAGGCAGCAAGCCAAATGAAGTAAGGGGCGCAGCTGAAACCATCCTTTCCTCGCTGACAAGCAATTAGGTAAAATGACTCGCCTCCTTCGCCTGAGCATACATACATCTAAAGATGAATTAGCCTATAAGGGAGTAAAAATGAGAAACTGCCCTGTAGCGATATTCGTATAAGCAGAAAATTGTTTTCAAGCTCCGGAGTGGACCTTTGTCGCTATATATAAGGAATACTAACTGTTCAGAAAGAGCGGCATATTAATAGTGTGACGACATTCATGTGAAGTACGTAAAACTACAAAATACATTTACTGACGACACTAAATATATTCAGGTTCGCAATCAGAGGAGATTGAAACGTCGGTTAAGATCTTAGTTACTGCGAGAGCTCCGCGTGTTTTGATGTAAGGGTCCACTTCTGCCGCCGAGAATAGGTATTCCGCTTTTTTGTGATAAAAACTTCCGCGTGAGGCGCATACACAGCTTCTAATAGGGAGTGCGATAGAGGGCACGTGCCAGCCTTCTTACTTCGTCCTAGGTTTATTTGTGTTTAGGTTACAGGTACCCGAGGCAGGCAAATACGTTATTCTGCCGTCTCACTCCATGTTCCCTTCGTAGTCTCAAGAACATTGTGGTCCCTCTTCTACCGTGACTACAGCTAAAGGTGATTTGTTGGAAAAAGTAAGAGCTTATTAAGTGCAGAATAGAGTGCCAGCAATGGCTCTTGACAGACGTTTGCGAATATACTTAGAGGTTTTATATTTTCCAGCGGCGGCTCTATCAGGGATTTTCTATAGGCGTCAGCGGTGTTCGTGGCATTCCGAATTCTCATGCTGCTCAGGCCAGGCCAAATCATGGGGCAGGGAGCAAAGCACTGTCCGAAATGTGTCGTCCAAGGTCACCACGGCCTTGGCAGGTATACCAATGGATGCGAGTGCGTTCATATGGGCCAGTAGTATAAAAATAGCAGCAATTTATTCGTGTTCCCGCCTACCTAATCACCCATATGTCTGCCCCAAAATAAAGTCTGTCGACTGAAGAATCGGAGTTTTCTGCCTGAAAAGTGACTTTGATACTGACTACCAAAGTGACTAATAAGTATGGTGGCGATGTTAAACTGTAGTAAACTATTAAATTTATTGAACAAATCTAGTTCTCTAACCACCCTTGTTCAACATGCACAACGAATGTTATAGATCGTTACAATCTAAATTCACCTATTACGGGGATGTCTACTAAATTCTATGCTTCAAGGGCGCAATTTCCCCACACCGCCACACTCCGAAAATCCTAGTTCTCTACTCTTTGAGGCAAGAGAATGCAAAATTGATTGATTGCTTGGTTTTTTATCATCGTATACAAGATCTAGGTTGAGAATACTTTATTTAATCCAAAATTTAGGTCAGATGCCCATGCAGCTATCGTCATCACCCGACGTTTACCACTGCACGGCTAAGACCTCTCAAATAACCCTCCAACTCTGTCACCCTTAGCCTCTATCGGTTACCTGCCTTCGCACTGACGTTGTAAATGCTCAGTTTTTCTAATTTATTTCGACTAGAATGTCATTAGCTCACGTTTTCTCTCAATCCCATAGTGCTCACTTCCTGTTCATAATCATTAATCTTATCTTTCTTCATAAGCAACGCCCCAATACAACACCAACTCACATATACTTCGGTATTTCATTTACTGAAGATCTTTCTTGGTCAACTCACGTCACAAACATTAGCAGTGAAGCTAACCGTGCTTTAGGTTACATCAAACAAACCTTATGACTTGCTCCACCTAATGTAAAAGTGCTAAAATTTTAACCGTTATACAACCGAAAATTCAATATTTCTGTTCGATCTGTCACCCACAAGAAATTAACCTCACAAAAACGCTCATCAGAAGCCGCTCATCTCAATCGAGCACCTATATCTGCACAAATGAAATCTTTGTTCAAAGACCGGAGCAGTGCCGCTGGAGTTCTGATTCACAGTGAATAGCTGTACGCTATTCCGATCATTCTTTGTGGTAGCCTGTTGTTAGCCCACCCCTCTCATGCAACACCCTTGTGGGCCTTCGAGGTACTAAAATATAAAATAAATGAAATACTTAGCAGGGTTGTGAACTTTAATATAAAATGAATTGTTTTCGTCAATATCCAAGTGTAAGCCGCGTAAGTAAGCACCGGTATGATGCAACCTATTTTTTCTCTCTCTCTCCTAAAGGGGCAGACCACTGGCCAAAATATTATATGAGATTGTAGCAGTGTGATATGCTAAAAGTTTATACAGAAACTCCTAGCTCAGCAAGAATGTAGAACCGTGCTCCAAAGCAGGCCGGATATAGTGCCCATAAGCATCGCGCAAACTGCTTTCTCACTGACGTAGAAGAGTGCTGGCAGGTAGTGGGCTGACGTGGCACTCAGCATGCTGGACAGCATCATATAGAGGCCGTTCAAGCCGAAGGTGAATGCCGACCCGGACAGGAGACGAGTCGAGCTAGCGGCTCTGTAGTCCGTGCCCGTGACCATGTACACGCCGAAGCCACCCACCTGCGATGATTGCCCGCACGGTAAAGACTAGGCTACAACAGCTCATTCTATGCACTAACCACAATCACAATCACCTGTTTGTAAAGTAAAAAAAAGCTCCCCAACTTAAGACACACCATATTCCGTACCATACGCAGCCAAGTACCATGCACTCTCATCTTCCCAGTCTCAGAGTGCAGTATTCGGTCCTTCAACACCTTAACTGTCTTTCTACAGCAGCTCTTAAAGGCTTTCTGAATATCCTTGGTACATACCATCGTTTATAGATCTTTTTCAATTCTGGAACTGCACTTCCAAAGGCGGCACCGCTTTGCTCTTAGGCCCTGAGATGGCGCTGCTGTCGAAGTTTGCGCAATGCCGGCTTTGCGCCCGTACGGCATCGCTATTACTAGTAGCTGGATACATTTATTTGATGTTTTTTACCCAAATATCCTGTTTTTATTTATGAGTATATCTGGAGCCTCGGCTGAACTTCAAATGTTACCCTGTAGTTCAGCGTGGGCATCGGCATTGTCCATGAATTATTAATCGACGACCTGCAAGTAACCTGTGCTGACGGGCGTTATTTTTCGAGTGCAAAATTTCCAAAATAATCACTCATACAATAAGTAGCATCCCTAGCCCAAGTTTTTTGAGAATGTTTTAGATTTGAGCAGCCCTATTTCAATGCATTTTGAACAATATTGTTCCAGCAGGCACCGGCGTAACATGAGAAGAGACACTTCTCTCCGTTACCCAATGTCCGTTTGTCTTGAAACTGTGAGAGAACTTTACCCAGGTGAGAAAAATTGTTGCGAATAACATGAAGGGTGTGCAACACACACTTCTGAGAAGAGAAAATTCTTAAATTCTGTAAATATAAAATAACCGAACAAGTGATCAAAGTCTAGCAGGTGGCATGGTCCTTCAGGCGTGATGCAGTTCCTAGCTTATGTCCCAAGTCTATTGTACCTCTGTCTAAATCAAGAACGGCAAAAATCACAAAAAGACAGCAAAGTTACAAGAGCAGCACAACACAAAGCGACGTGCGGAAGATACCGTGTAAATTGGCTGAGTGAACTTCAGTCAACTGGTATAAAAATTGCCACAATATGGTTCCTAGCGATCAGTAGCTCTGGATGAACGTGGACATTGACAATAGGTTGATTTTTTAAAAGGCAGGAATATTACTAACAGATTGTTGCGGGGCCCCTAATGTCATGAGTTGCGGGATATCTGCCTGCGGACAACTAGTGTTGACTTTGCCCATATCGATCTGGCAATTAATTCGCTAAGATATGTAGAGGCGATTGTGCACGATTTGAAAACTATACAGGCTTGTTGGACTCATAACCATGGAGGGATTGCCTAGCATAAAGAGAGTGAATTTCTTTATTACAGAGAAAAGTGGTGTAAAATGTTTGAAAATGCGAAGGCCCTGAAAAGGAAAAGTGCGCTAGAACCCACGAAGAAAGCTCGGCTTGCAGACCCGCATTTGGCGAAGAGGCTGGCTGATTCGTGCCGCTTTACGCAGCCAAAACATTCATATTTTTGTTATTCACATCAAGAATTTAGGAGAGGTTGGGTCAGAACACATGTCAGACAGGTATGCTTACCTTTCAAAAAAAGCTTAATAATAAATGATGTAATAACAACCCCTGTCCACTGCACGCTTAGCATTAAATATCGCGCGTTACCATCAAAGCTGGAGCGGAACTGCGCATGCGCGCCTTGATATCAACGCATACTCAGTTCCGCGAAGGAGACCGCGCTGACCTACGCACACGTCGAGCGCTAAAATATCACTTCCCTTTTTTCTTTTCTACAAAAATGCAATTCGTGTCTGCATGAGATCTTTTGGTGGCAAAACAAGCCTTACCGTGAGCTTGGAGGAGGAATACTAATATAATGTTTAGTGCACTGTTTTCGCAGCCCACGTCGTCGTGCTTCAGCACGAACTTGAGGGCTGTCGTGTGCACGACGTCGATGTCATCGCGAAAATACTACGATTAGCCCATCACTTATGAGGACGTCCATGAGGTGATCGACGACTACCCCTCAGCAGTACCCCCGTCAACTCATCACACAAGAACAAACTGACAGTGTCAGAAGCTGATCGATGACATGGCTAGAGCGCGCACTATTCCACCGTGCACGAATTGAATGTGTGTGGCCTGGGCAAAGACGGATGTGGCACGAATTCTCTAACGTGTGCGATGGCTGTGGCGGGATATAAACTATCGGCTACTGCATTGCGCCGCGCTATCCGAAGCACGCCGCGATTGCTGGCTGCTTACAGAGCGCAGGGTCTAATCTCGGATAGCGTTTCTCTGCTCCCCTGGCAGCCGGGTAGTGTGCGCGTCCGCGAGCGAACACACGTGATCCTGTGTGAATACACTGACAATGACAATGACAGAGCATGCGTGGATCGTCCTTTGTACTTTCCGGATTCCTCTCTCGGATGCGACTACCTCAACCACCGGGACCAATTTCGCTGCCGCGCTCTCCCCCTGTCTTACCGTCCCTCTCGGTCACCCGCAACGCTTTTCAAGTGAGGGAGAGATATCACTACACAACTGGTACAAAGCGGCCGTGACTGCTATTGTGGAGACCCGCCCGATGTGCCAAGTGTTTAGCAGACATTCGCAAGCGGACCTCAAGCAATCTACTTTACTATACCGTAGTGTCTATATATCTCTTTTTATTTTTATTTTTACCTGTCCTGTCTTTTCTTCCTGTCGCTCACCTTCTTGATGTCCTCTACCGCTTACTCACTATCCCTTAATTCTGCCGCACCCAGTTGAGGTGCATCTTATATCAGGTAGCAGATACCGACTCTGTCAAACATCTTTTTCTGCCTTTTTGATATTGAATACGTTGCAGGAAGCTAACCGAGCGTCTGTTCTCCATATATTTCAAAGAATATCAGTTGACTGCATGGCTAGGACGACAAAGAAAATGTAAATTGCTTTTCACGAACCCGCATCAGGGAAGATTTTGTCCATGAATGCACATCATCCGCAAAAAAACCACAGGAAAAACTTCGATTGTTACACCATTCTTGTCTGACGCCGCGGCGTGGCTATACTCCCAGCCAGCGAGATCTATCCACGCGCACCAAGCGCCTACACCTACGACGACGTCCGGAAGGACATGAAAACAGCTATGAGTCGGCACACGGTCACGTTATATATACTCACTATTTCCAAAAAGTTCAACAACCCGTTGACTGTGCTGACATAGTCATCAAAATTTATCTCCAGGATAGGACGCCTTCTCTTGAAATTCACCGCTGATGCTCCGTAACCTGCAGTAAAGAGAAAACTAGAAGTTGTTAAAAGAGCCGACAGTTGAACAAAAATTGGTGGCATATTAAGGAATACTAAAACAACTTGTATGATGTTGTAAAAATACAGCACTGTAAAATGCAAAAATTTAGGATTTTAAATCTGCGTTAAATAAGCAAATGTCACATCTTGCTTTATAATCATGCTGACGCGCACCTTTAGCGCAGCGCGTATTGCGTTGTTTTACAGAAGCGTTTGCGGAAAAGTAAAACAAAACGAAAAACACAATAAATTCTTATAGGGATTCAAAGCCTAACACAGTTAATTTAGCATTACCTACAGTACAGAATACTAGCGTACAATCTCCAGCGATCAGTCGTAATTAGGCCGTACGTAAGCGCCCCTGAAGCGGTATTTGAGGGAACATTCCTATGCAGGGCAAGGAATTCATAGAGGTACATTTCTCTGATTTGAAAGGAAGTAACCTCTGTCATCAGGGCTGTGCAATCTATCAACAAATGAGACTTCAATTTGTCAGTGTGTCCTCTCGACAAATGATTGTGCAGGACATTTACGACGCCACTTGGTGAGTCCTGAGCTACAGTAGATGTCCTCATTAACTAGCTGTCTACCATCCTCTAATCACGCGCATTTGTTTGCACGTTTATAGCTTCTATAACCGTTAGGTGCATCATGCAGAGAGAGTAAACAGTGAGGGACATCAATTCTATTATGTATATGCGCAATGCCAACTCATCTCTTCCTGTCCCGCCATCTCTCTGGAGTCACCTCACCTAGAAAAGGTTCACAGCTAGAGCCACCTATGCAACAGCAGCTAAGGCTGAATCCCGAATTAACCTCAATTCCTTCTCCGTTCCTAATTAGGCTGGTCTATGTCCTTAGATTCAGCAATCGTGACAGCCACAGAATTATGCCACGGCAATCAAAGAAGCCAAAATTGCAGAGATATTTCGGGATGGTTCTCCAATTGACGAAATTTATTGCATGCTTTTCGTAACTCACAATCCTTCTTTCTCAGCTACTAAAGACGGTGATCCACTGCATTGGGCTGAGCAACACGCCGACGCGTAAAAGTCAAGCTCGTGAAGTCAAGGTTGATTACTACAAAAAATGTGAACCCGACTTCATATGAATCCGCATAAAACTACACAGTGAACCTGACTTGGTTCAAGATTGCAACTAGCAATTCCAGATGCCTTGCTAACAGCTCGCGACAAGCAAACAATAATAGAAACAGCAGATCATGACCCTGAACTTATGTTTTCAAGTCTGCTTCAATCAACCAGAAACAAAGACATCGCGAGATCCGACGCTTCTGGAATTAGCCTAATACATCAAATAACTTCAGCCAACGGAAGGCTTCCTGTATTATAGCCAGCGCTTGCTTATGACAACCGTAGGGCAGAAAATGCGCTTTTTGCCCTCCACAAAGCAAAATGTGGATTTTTTTTTTTGTGCGCAAGAGTTCGCCAAGCCACAGTGTATGCTGGCCGACATTAAAACGGCATAAGTAGACCTTTTTCAAGGACTGCCACTTATGTCCAACATATCAAATTGACAATCCACACCATCCTGTCCAGGGCCCAACTTTTGCTCATCTAACTTTCCAGCGATTCTTCATTAACTTCTTACGTCTGAATGAAAAGACGTACCAGCTGATTTTCGGTTACATTTCCAAGTATATAGAGGTCCGACATCTGAGTACGACCGTGGAAAGTTCACTGACGAAGGCATTGAAAAAAAAAATTTTTCTGGCTTGGCATGCCAACGAGAGTCGTGAGAGATCAAGGAGCACCTTTTGACAGCGGCGAGCTCAAAATTCTTCCATGATTGGAAGATGATTCACCAGCTATCTTCTCCTTTGTACTTCCGTAGCAATGGTCAAGCGGAAAGATCCATACACACCATCAAGTCAGTTGTGACGAAGGCAACCGAGGGCGCTAAGGGCTCACAGTTAAGCGCCTCAACAATCGCTCCCCACTAATTCCAGGAGGAAAGTCCCCACCTGAGCTTCAGCTTGGTAGAAAGCTGCGTACATTCCTACCAACACTACCATGTGTCTTGAAATCATGCTTTCCGAGCGATCCTCATCTGAATCTTCTGCATTAAAAGCTGAAACAATACAGCCATGCTAACCTGCACATAAGGAACACTTGCCCGCTTGTTTGCCTCTGAATTAATCGCAACTGGTAAAGAAACCGAAGTAACAACGTTGACCATGACTCGCCTTTGATTTTCAACCCTGATTCACATGTTACATCGAAGGGGGAAGCTTCTGCTACCGAAATATTGCCAAGACGACGGAGTGCGATCAACTCAAGCACTCAACAGAATCCAGAATATCCGTCGTTCTAGTCACATCAAGTACCTCATCACTCCCCTTATACTACTCGGTCAAGAGGAACATCCAAGCCACATGGGTGTTATTCAAGCCCGAATTGTGACTTGAAATTACCTGGTATCAGGTATGCAACCTTACGCATTTCCTTTAAAAATGGGCTTATACACACAACAGCAACTCGTATTTTTTCCTGTCGCACGTTTCTCCGCAGTCACCTCACATAGCAACGCTTCAAAGCTAACGCCCCGCGTAACAGCGACCCAGAGTGAATCCTGAATAATAACTGTGTCACACGACACGACACGGCAGTAGTTGCAACTGAGCCCCAGCCTGCTAGACTCGAAGCCGAATCATCAAGCGCGCTTTAGTGTTCGAGCACATTCCAGAGTGGGCATCGATACCCTCATCACCGAGCTCTGAGAATAAAACAATGAATGCAATAATGCCCCATATGTTACAACATAATGTACAAACGGCATGGTAGAGCAATGAGCATTGCGCTTGTTCATAATAAGGTAGCTTTCTTATAGTCTAGACATCACACTTGGCCCCACCTAACGAACACAAATGAGACTTCTGCGGTCACTGAAAACGCCCGTGTAGCACAGATACTTCAACCTTTCTTGAAACCTTAATGCAGGTCGAATTCAGTGAGGATCGAAAATGTTTCTGCGACACAGTTGTAAACCTCAGTTCATTTACAATACTTAGCTGGGCCGGTCCGTGGTGTCACTCTCTCCGACAACTAAACATAGCATGTGCTACAAAGCTGAAAACGTGAGTAAACAGTGTTTCTCTTTCGATTTTTTGCATTTTATTCTTTATAGTAGCACGGAGCCTGCGCCAGACCTCGCAAAATCTGAGGCGAAATTCGATGTGACAAAGGCAACCCCCCCGTGTCCAAGGGACATATTTGGGAGAATTAGAAACGACTTGAGTCATGCATCGCACAGGGAGCATCACTGCTTTCCCAGTCAGGATGTAGTCCTAATTCCTTATCGTCGTCATTGTAAGTAGGCAGAACACAGCCGCGGTCGCCTCGCTCTTTTTGTGTTTAGGGCCCTATACTAGTTATTCTTCGGCAGGCAGTTCAAGAATAGTGATTAGCTGCTCGCATGGCTTACATCTGTGATGAGTATTGCGCGTGTTTTGCTAACTGCGTTGTGGGGTGAAAAGAAGAGGCCGGAAAATTCGCAAACGTGCTCTTCTTGACGTTCCTGTAATGAATGCACGCGTGATGACTTCCAGAGAAACGCATAAATAGGTATAGTACTTGCGCTCGTGAGATTCATCTTCGCAAATGTCCTCCTTGCCCGCTCTTCAGCGATGTCTGCTTCTTCTTCGGGGAAGCGTGATTCTTTTGCCTCGACGGTAGGGTGCTCTGAGCAGCGTCACCTGGAGAAGCATTGTCAAAATGATTAAGAGCGCATTTAAAGCCTGCAGTTCCCGTCGCTTCTATGGCGCATTGGACTAACACTGCATATCTCAGCAGCGAAACATCTCTTCAAATCCTCTGAATGCACTTGTTTTTTAAATTCACAGCACTGAACTAGATTGATCACATTTTTTAATTTGGTGTGTTTCCCTTTATCCTGCATCATGTTATGTTTTTTTTTTAAGTTTTTAATAGCCGCTAAACCAGTCGTGAATAGAGCCAGGAGGTGACAGTATGGCAAAGGTTACATTATGCAATTACCTTCATGGTAATCTTTTCCTGCCTTCAGTGAGTGTACGTTACCTTTAGGTTGCGTTCAGAGGCACCTCTAAGCAACAACCGCCGTAAACTCACGGAGAGACAACCAGTGAGGATAAATAAGTTATGGGACCCTATCGTTGAGAGAATAGAATTACGCTTGTGGACATGACGAGGCGCCTGAGTGGATTTTGGATTTGGATTAGGACATGTGACGTCTCTTTTCCAATGAGTGGTCCTTAGAAAAAAGTATTAAGCAAAAGCTTATGGCTAAATTTAAGTAGACAACGCGAAAACATGAGACTACTCCATAGATGTCTGAAAACCTCAAGCACAACAGATACAGATATAAAACACGCGACGGTGTCGAGGTCATTTTTAAGGCGTAGGTTACGCGCAGTTACCGATCTTTCAGTGATTTCTTTCAAAACTGACACTCCAAGTAGTAAAGGAGGATACTTATAGCCATTGCTAACGCTGTATGACGCGAAGGTGTCCATGGTATTTTGAAAGGCGAAGTCCCAGGATGCGAGCCCTATGGGCAGTCACGTTGAGAAAAAGAAGGCACGGGACTGGAAGGCTGTGTGTCAATGTTGTATATTGGTGGGGACTTGTAGCGGTAAAAATGAAGTACTATATGTGCGTAGAAGTGAAGCATCATAAGAACCGAGCGCCACAGCTCTTCGCACCCCACATGGGAAGAAGAATAAGAGGGCGGCGCGGAAGCTCCTGATGTCTAGGCACGGTCAAGGATATATGAAACATGCCGACCAAGCTGATGAAGAGAGTAGTCAACCATTCCGCGTGAAAAACTTCCGCAACTGTCCCGGCTGAATTAAGTAGGTCGGTAACTACCTGTGCCAGTGAACAATGGCGATGAGAATGCAGACTCCCTTCCAGGTCCAAACTTTGTGCAACAATTAGCACGCCTTTCATTTAGCTGCTATTATCCGCCAAGCTTTTTTACTGTCTGGGGTTACGGAGCAGCCTACCGGCCACAGACAAAGAGGGAAGACAAATAGTATATGAACCGACGTGTAAGAATATTTTTTGTACAGTTTCGAAAATCTCTAAAGTAATGAATTCAAAAGAGATATTTCAGGAACTCTCTGAAGCGATGAACGCCATATCATAAGGCTAATTATCGTGAACTCGCTAGTTAGTTTTTAAGTCACTAAGTCCGGTTGTTATTGCAAATAAGGAGATTGAAGACGGGAGCAAGGTGAATCCACGTTAGTCATTGAAACTACGGGAAAGTAATTTCCAAAAGTCCTGTGATAAATGCTATTCCGGCTGTTTCTTTTTTTCTGGAAAAATCGCGACTAAGTGTAGGCTTGCAGGAAATTTGTTGCAGACGCAATGTTCATTGGTGACGTCTTGCAGTGACTGAGGCGCCCAGTCCGGTTTGTCAGAGATAAGGCGCCACGTAATGCAAAATAGTTTGCTTCGCAGCTTGCTCCATTGAACAGCCCAGTCATTACCATCTTCATAGGGATTATTTTTATGAGCTACGGAATGAAATGAATTGCATAAACGATACCCCACAGTGGAGCAGGCAGATTGAAGTTTTGTGCCATAGTTGTTATAGTCACTAGTGACAACACGTAAGCAACGAACACAGGTTTTCAAACTTGTCAAATAACGGGTAGTTTGGTTTTAAAAACTAACTTGTAGCATCGTATTATTGACGGCTTCTTATTAAGCGTAGTGTCACTAACTACCGACCTGCGCTAATAAAAATGTGAATAAGAAGGGCTCAGTTAGATAATTGTATAGTTAGAAGAGTTGCAGTAAAAAGTAATAACGAAGGTTGAGACAGATTCTGTCCGTTATCAAGCTATCAAGCCTCCGGGTCCACGGGATGAAGTGAACGAAAGGTGAATTTTTACATTATTTACAACCATGGTACAAGGCAAAGCGATGTTGGCACGGAGACCGAAAGCTACTGGCTACTAGCGACTGTCTTCACACAGGGATAGCCAGGAAGGCTCCGCCCCGTACGCCCCAGGCGAGCAGCACTGTACTTGACAACGCGTATTGCCGTTCCCCAAAAACTCCAGCAATAAAGTTTGCAGTCGCGTCACTAAAATATAAAACTCAACCTTAAATTTTGTTCGAGCATAAAGCGCAGTACAGAAACTGGAATGCACTTTAATAAAATACTTTTCTGGATTAAAATACACACAGTAAGAGCTTAATACATCAGTGGCATCCATCGTGCCATCTTTGGTACGTTGAATAAGGTGAACCTATTTATCGGCGCGGCGTAATTCCGTTAGAACAGTTAAAAGCGAGTTAAACAGCGATTGTTGTTGAGAGGTGTCTATGAACGCAACCTAAAGGTAAATACACTCATTGAGGGCAGAAATTGATTACGATTACAGTAATTGTATAGTGTAACCGTTGTCATACCGTCACATCCTGGCTGTGTTCGCGTCTAGGTTTGTTGCTATTCAGACGCGGGTGCCCGACGGGGTGAGTCACTGGATACGTACCAGGCCATTACCACGTATTAAAAAGAGCTCAGGGCTAGCCTTCCTCCTCCGCACGCTTCGCTCAACAGAGAACAGACTACCGCATGGCGGCGACTGCAAACGCGGTCGTAGCCGCACCCGGGGATGTATGCAAAAATCTTTTTAGACTTAGTAAACCCGTACTGCCAACTCTGCGGCGAGTCTGCCACCTTAGAGCATATAATCTGGGACTCCGAGGAGGATCCGCTTCCGGAAGATCTAGTACCATCTCCCTCACTGGAAAACTGGGACGCTGTTCTCGCCAGCCAGGACCCAGACGTCCAGTCCCGGGCCTCGGCAAGAGCGCAAGAGGTCGCTGACAGACTTTGACTGCCGGCCACCTGGAGCAGCTGAATGCAGCCCAAGGCAAAAACAATCTAAATCGCTGACGAATAAGGTTTTTGCTCTCTCTCTTGCCTCCATAAAATGTCCACCCCAGCTCATTGACTTCCACTCAACAGTTGCTGTATAACCTCCTAGCGGGGGAGGGGGGGGGGGGTGGAGGTCGCAGTCTCTCAGCGAAGTTGTTGCAGTCACTGGTTCTTTATATGACTCCTTTTACACCAATAGGAGTCGCAAAATGGCAGAAAATAGTCAAACTGTCGTGATTCCCATCGTCCAACTCCCTTTCTTTTAAGAGTGCAGCATCTTCCAATAATCCTCAATCAATCACACATGTTCTGTGCACAGAATCTTGCCGACAAAGCTTAGTAAGCCTTTTGCCCTAATAAACAAAAATGTGCTAACTACAGATGTCTGCAGGAAACACTAGATGCAATTGCCTGGCTACAAGGTACGAATAAAGAAGCAAATCTTGAAGATTAATACGATTTGTCTTTGTGCTGCCCGCATAATCCTGTGTGGAAGAGAAGGAAGAAGTCGGTCACCGCGAGCTGCGTGTAATCTGCTCCGGAAGGTCCAGGTCCAGTATTGAGGTGAGCACCGGATCCTTTCTGTTGTGGCGTCTGCTTACAAATTTAATGCGTAGAACATGGGCCCACAGTTCTCAAGAAGGCGATACAGGAGAAAGTCAGCGGCTGTTGAGCCGCCGCTAAATCATATTAACGCGAGTTGTTTGCGATCTTTTCATAGCGAGGTTAAGCTGTACTGGGTATAGAAATACTCTAGGTAGATTCTAGGCTGCCGGTACCCTTAGGCTGAGGCTAATTATATTTGTACACAGAATATCATCTCATGGATGGCCCCACTGGAACATTGCCACAAGTTAACCTTAGTGTTAGGCTGCTGCCCCAAGGTCTTGCTACTGAATAACGCCTGCGGCTGTCGCGTTTTGATGGATTTCAAATGCAAAGACCCCCGGTGACTTCGCGGAGCCATATCTCTGCTGTTGGAGCCCTGCATTATGGCGTGCTTCTCAGCTCATTCCTAGGTTTGTGACGTTGTGGATTCCACGTTGCCATAATATACGATGACTTCAGGCTGGAATCTACATACAAGCGGCTCGCAAATACCGAAAAACTTGACTTTGCTCTGTCATTAGGCGTGACCTGCCAATCAGGGACGTGCCACGGAGCATGGGTTGCCCATTTTTGTTTATTGGCGCAATGTTTATACAGTGCCAAGAAAGAACGTTTTTTATCGTTGAATCCCATGTCCTTTTCTGCGGCCAGTTGTACCCTATCCTAGTATATATTGTATCGTATCGAACGTGGCACGAGCCACGCGTCGAAAAAGCGCGTGACGTAAACAATGTTCGTTGCACGCACAGGAAGCACACCCTCTCCCAGTTGCGGTATATAGCGATTGATGAATAAGCCTGCGTCTGGTTGTTCCCATTGCTCACGGCTTGCCATGTCCTGTCTGCGTTCCTCGACGATACATGGTGTCAGAAGTGGCATCACAGTCGACGCCCTGCCTTGGTAAATCGAAGATGTTTTCATTGCAATGGACTTATTGAAGCCATCGGGTTCGCTTAGGACTGATGGAGAAATTGCGAAGACAAGCAGGCAGTTCAAATGATGCTTGTCGTCGTCAATTACTTCAGCAAGTTTATGCCGTCATTAACGCAGAGGACAACGCTTCTCAGAAGTCTTATCAAGCAAAATGCTCTCTTTGACTGGACGTGAAATCACGCACAAGAATGGAAGCAGCTTGCGACAGTCTAAGTAAAGAGCCTCTACTAGCCGTGTCCGACCCGACAAAAGCAACTAAAGTGTCTTTTGACGCGTCACAAAATGGAATCGGCGCCGCGCTGTTGCAGGGCCACGGTAACGCACGGAAGCCGGTTGCGTACGCTTCACGTGCCCTTACGGAACCTGAGCAGCGTTACTCGCAAATTAATAAGGAGGCAATGGCTGTGGTACATGGTTGTGAAAAGTTCGATCACTTGGTATACAGTCGTGCGGTGATTGCTGAAACGGATCATCATCCTTTGATAGCTATATCGCAGAAGGCTATTGGGGACATGCCCCTGAAGTTACAGCGGTTCTTTCTGCGCTTCCTTCGCTATGACGTACAATTGAAATTCATTCCAGGCAAAGAACGTTTTCTGGCTGACATGCTGTCGCGGGCAACAACCGGGTCGAGCACAATCAACGTCGTAAACAACGACATTAAAGTACAGGCAGTAAGAGTTGTTTCTTCCCTCGTCACCGACAGTACCTGGAGGAGGTTAGCCAAGGAAACTAACCGCAACGGTGAACTAAAGCAAGAACTCACGAACTTGGAGGCAGAAAGAGCGCTTACAGACCGATAGAAGTCACTTGAAGGAGAGCTTTCCCAAGTGAAGGGGATCTTGTTAAAGGAGTCCAAAGCGATAATTCCAAACAGTTTCAGAACAGAAATGCTGGAAAGAATTCATCAAGGACAACTGGGCGTCACCAAATGCAAACAAAGGGCAAGGCGCCTCGTATTCTGGCCGGGGATCAACTCGGACATAGAAGCTTTCGCCCAAGCATGCTCTGTATGCAAGATGTATGCTTACCGAGAGCCTCCAGAACTCTTGATGTTGCGCCCAAAGCCTGAAGACCCATGGTATCGTGTCGGTAATGACGTCTTTCAGCATGGTGGATGGGCCTACCTGTGCGTCTACGATGCTTTATATAACTTTCCGGAAGTTGAGTTGCTCAAGGACACGTCCTCAAAAGCCGTTATTAAAGCAACAAATGCGATTTTTGTTAGGTATGGTATGCCAGCTGACCTCTGCTCGGACAATGGCCCACAATTTGCTAGCCACGATTTTTCATCTTCTGCCCGCATTTACGATTTCATCCATATCACTTCCAGTCCGACTTACCCCCAATCCAATGGTCTGGCAGAAACGGGGATTGAAATATTTAAACGAATTTTAAAGAAAACTAGTGCATTGAACCAAGAATTTTGGCTGGGTCTCCTTGCATATAGGTCTATATATTTGGAATTCGGGCTATCACCTGGTGAAGTGCTATAAGGGAGGAGATTACGAACAACATTGCCTGATTTGCGGCAGCGCCCGGTTCACAATGTGCAGAAGCGTCGACAGACAGGTCGTTCTAGCCGACAACTTCCAACGCTCAACCCTGGAGACATTGTTAGCGTCGAGAAAGGGGCATGGGCCACTAAAGCACAGGTCTCTAAATTTTCAAGGTATCCGTGATCGTACGAAGTCATTGCAAAAAACGGAACAATCCTACGTCGCAATCGACAGCACCTACTGCAAACAAAGGAGTTTTTTCGAAGAAGCTCTTGGGACATCGGTTCCGATGCCAGCCAGGAAGGTGATCAAAGTTCCACTTCAGCACCATGCAGCTACAATGACGCAGAGCATCCGACAACTCCTGAAAACAGACATACCACACACAACGTTCCCGTCAGCGTCCCCCAGCATAATCAACCTTCACCTTCTCCAAGAAGGTCATCGAGGGCCGCAACAGAGGTTGACTTATAACCGGAACTTTGAACAAGGGCCATAGCCTGCGGTCTCTTCTACAGTGTGATGTGTGTGATTTCTTTAGTAAACAAGGGATGATGTGGCGCGATCCACACGTCGATAAAGCGCGTGACGTCAACAAGGTGCGTTCCACGTACAGGAAGCACACCCTCTCCCAGTTGCGGTACATAAGCGATTAATGAATAAACCTGCGTCTGGTTGTTTCCCTTGCTCACGGCCTGCCATGTCCTGTCTGCGTTCCTCAACGATACATATGTAACGTTTTGTCGACTACGATGGCAGCTGTTAGAGCGATAACCAACGCTTTTCTTAGCATCCGACAGTGCCTGCAGAACCCCCTCACAGCTTATCGTCGTGCATCTCGTTTGCCGAACACATCGTAACAACGGCGATGATGGACTACGACGAAGAGCACCAAATTATATTAGCAGGCATGCCGATACTTAAAACCACGTGGTGGACAATTAACACTTGTTATTTGGGTATTAGGTGCATATTTTGTGGTAACAATTTTGCTCACAACAAGGCTGACACCGAAAGCGCGTCGTCCTATGTGCCTTCAGTAAATTGCTGCTAAAGGCCTCGTACTCACACAAGCACTCACGAACACCTTTGGTATTTCATTTAATTAGACGACTGTGGCGGAAAACATTCTAAATCCTCGCTGCATATTCTAATAGAAAGGAGTGAAAATAGTGCCGGTCCTACGACTCCCACTTTGCCATTCTACAAACACCGCTTTGTACGATGCCCACAGTAGTGCTAATTTTCTCTCCTCACCCGCATTCGTAAAGTGTATGGAACCGGTTAGGGCCCACCCGCGGGGGTGCAGTGCGTGCCGAAGTACCCGGGTTAGATCCCGACCACCGGTGGCTGCGTTTAATGGAGGCGAAACAAAGTGGCGCCCGTGTGCTGTGCGATGTAGGTGCATGCTAAAGATCTCCAGGTGGTCGAAATTACTCCGGAGCCCTCCACTCTGGCGCCTCTTTCTCTCTTTTGTCTTTCACTCTCACCTTCCTCTTTTTCCTTATGGTGCTGTTCAGGTGTCCGCAGAAGAAGTTACCCGGGTACGAACCCGACCACGGCGGCTGCGTTTCGATAGAGGCGAAACGAAGAGGCGTCCGTGTGCTGTGCGATGTCAGCGCACGTTAAAGATCCCCAGGTGGTCGAAATTACTCCGTAGCCCTCCACTACGGCTCCACTTTCTCTCTTTCCACTTTCTCTCCCACCTTCCTCCCTTCCATTACGGCGCGGTTGAGGTGTCCACAGAAAACAAGTGTGACAGTTAATCCAATCCGCAGAACAAGTGTGGCAGATAGTGCACCTTTCCTTTCCTGCGAACCAACTATTATTATTATGAAACAGGTTAGAATATGGCGAAAACTTTTTCTTAACAACTATGCACCAAAATATTTGGAAGAGCTAAATGACTTAGCACAGCATCAAACCTGACATTCTATTCAACCGGCTCTTTTGTTACAGCACGGCAGTGATTGATTTTGAGTTCATTGGTGGGACTTAGAAAGGCCCAGCCACTGCCTAACTTTCTGCGGGCATCTCAGTCATGCTGTCAGCAAAAGGGACGAAAGGGGGAGTAAAAGCTGGAAAAGGATAAAGTTGCCGGCGGGCATATGGCTGCATAATAATTCCGACTGGACAGATCATTTTATAACGAGAAGTGACATTGTGCTGCACAGGTGCGACTTTTGCGTTTCGCAACCAGCGAAACCTGGTATCAAAGTGGGATTATCAATCTGGCAGCAGTGAGAACTGAGCCCATGCGCGGTGTATAAGGCCAAGATAATGATGGAGAACCCGCATTGTGACTCCTGCGAGATACGCACATCTTCCACGCTAATTTCCCGCTCTTTGAGTTCCTTAAAATGCAGCGTATTTCTTTTACAGCCTTTACTCCTCCCGTTCCTCGCTAGGACGACGAGCTCTACCATATCAGCTTCTACCTGCACTCCGGTCTACCGCTCTCTTGTTCAAGGATGTATCACGTCGCAGAGGCATTCGGAGTGTTCGATAGGCGCCGTCCCATCTTCCAGATATCCTTCGACGACTACATCGGGACAATCAATGGTCTCTTCAATTTCCTTGAACTGGTAAGGCTTTCTCTGCAGAACCTATTGTTTCATCACTTAGCGTGCTTTAGTTGCAGCCAGCAGGCAGGAAACCATTTTAGCCTATACTTGCATAGAGTGAGTTCTGAAATGGCGTTTGTTTGGAAGAACAATTACTGGCTGCGGCCAAGTTGATAAGTCGACTTGACATTATTTCACCACATAGAATCCCGGTTTGGGTTTGGAGTAGTTGTAATTAGCTTTATAACCCATATTGCCGAATCGACACAGAAGCACAAATGCAGAGAGAACATGCGTTTTTTTTTTCGGAAAACGATTTGCAAGTTATCTCCTGTACCATGTACATCAGCGTCAATATTGACTTTTTTTT
The DNA here is from genome assembly GCA_023969395.1 of Amblyomma maculatum. Lineage (NCBI taxonomy): Eukaryota > Metazoa > Arthropoda > Arachnida > Ixodida > Ixodidae > Amblyomma > Amblyomma maculatum. The sequence goes on from JAJIZL010017422.1 coordinate 578,217, forward strand.
TGCGCTGATCAACGCAAATCATACGGTACGGTTTACAGAAACTTAGCCATGAGCAGTGGGAGGCGAAGCTGGCTCACACAGAGCTCCCCCTTCAACGCCAGCTGATCGGTCAGGTCTGGATGGCTATATTCGCCAAAGGTGTCCCGGACCTGGCTGAACAACCCGCGTAATTACTTTTTATAAATAAAATTTATTCTCTCTCTCTCGGCAAAAAGCATTGAGCACATTGAATAGAAAGTCGTGGGAAAGGCGCCGATCCGGTGACTTTCTTGGAGTTTCCGCTCTTTTTCTATTTCATTTGATTTGATATAGGTAGGAGGTTTAACACCCAAATCTACTATGGTTATAAGGGACAGCATATGTTATGGTGGTTTCGCTTTCATCGCTAGAGGCTGCCGCGGTCTCTCGCGCGTTCGATGGGTTCAGCGGTCAAACCTCTAACCACTAAGCCATCGCAGTAGGGGTTTGTGCTTTGATTATACATAATGCCAAGCACAAAGCAATGCCTCTGGAAGACCTAGAAGGCTTACTACGGCTCGTAGGAACACACTGCCGCAGTCTCTCTCCTCCACTGATAATCAGTGGTCTCAACTCGAGAGCAGTGGAGTCAAGAAGTTGCTTTCTTATGTGAAGCTGAAAACAAAAATAAATTGGCTTGGGCTTAGCTTTGGTTAAGCCTGGTAGGTTGCGAAAGCAATACATATTGGCAGTGCCTTAGCACGGTTTGTGGCTCTTCACTGGCGAATGAACACGTGGATACAGAGTCAGCTTCGCAGTTCAAAGCATCCATCATGCTTCAGTCTGGATTATCGTCAGATGAGCAGGATTCACGAGAAGATAAACGCGTCCGCCTAGCTCATCTTGAGCACGCCGTCGAGCGAGATGTTGTTCATCTCGCCTAGCAGCAGCGAGGCGACGCATCTTCTCTTGCCGAGGAATGGCGACTAACTTGTTGTTGTTGTGGTTGTAGGAAGAAGGAAAAGAAAATGCATGGGCCTGCTACTGGCTCTGTAGCTGAGCCACCTCCGCTGCCTCGTGCAGACAGGAGAAAGTAGAAAAAAGTGGGAAGGCTCATGGCCATGAACTGGGGTAAAGGGGAGTAGACAGAATCTTCATTGTTTGCACAGGTCGTCACTCAAATCATATTGCTCTGACCAGGCCCCTAAGGGAGCCATACTCGGCAAATATCATCTGTGTGTTAGCATCAGTTTCTAGAAGGGAAAAGAAAGACGCGCGCCGCAACAGCCGTCGTCCACCACCTTAGCGGTGGCGGGTGCAATGACGGCCTACAACAGATAATTTGGCGGCTCACTAGCCCCCACCACAAGTGGCGTTGATCTACCGTCCCAGCCCCGCAGGGCCAGGAACAGCCACCCATTACCACCTCTACCACTGACTTCGGTGAACGCGAGTATATAAACACGGCTCCGCCACCTATCTCTTTATTGTGACGTCAAAGCGAGCACAGCGCCTCCAACAGAAGGAACGCAATGCGCCGCGTGCTTACACGTGGCTACCGGCCGCCGCTATGCGACGACTCGACTTGCTAGCCCGTCTCTCGCTCCTGGTATGACGTCAGAGGCCTAGCGCGCAGCGCCTCTAGCGGGAGGAGGGTGGCGCGCCATGGCTACCGGCCGTCGCTACGGGACTACTCGACTTGGTAGCCCGTCTCTTACCCTAGTATGACGTCAGAGGTCGTTCTAAAGATCAAACGGGACTACCGGCCGCCGCTACGCGAAAGGCCGTTCATGAGCGTAGTACTGCTTTTGCAATAATAAATCGTTGGCCAATTGAGTCAATAAAAGAGCAAGAAAAGAAAAATTTATAAAGGCAAATTATACCTTGGTAATATTTCGTGAGAATATGGTGACCTTACCGTTCGCCCATGTTTTGGCTTTGAATGACGTGACTTTTGCACCCTTTTCCTTGCTGGTGTTCATTAACATATTATTGAGACCTTACAAAACAAACGTAAATGAAGCGTTTCAGGGGTAAAGAATTGTGAAATGAAAAAATTAGAGGGTCTCTTAGATGCCTCTTAAGAGGAGAATGTCGAAAACCTACCTTTCCTATCCCATAATTTGCCTTCCATCGTTAGCCTCTTGTCGGCATTCGTTGCAGTGCTACATACAAATATAATTGGTTTAAAGGAAAGTACACCGTGAAGGAAAGGAATGACGTTGTATCTATCACACTTGGACGGTACAATCGCTCCTGTCGCGTGGCGCTCCTTGGCGCGCGTTCAAGTGTAACATTGCAGATGGAAGGGACGCATCTCGCCTCGGCCAATCAGATCGCTGCAAAAGCGGGACACACTTTGTCTACGACAGCATGAGCCATTAATGGTTTTCGCCCTAATAACAACCCTGATTACATGGATTTATTAAGGCGAAAGCCTTTAATGGCTCATGCTGTCGTGGACAAAGTCTCTCCTGCTTTTGCGTTGTCCTGATTGGCCGAGGCGGGTTGCGTCCCTGCCGTCTGCAAATGCAGGTCCTTGTGGCAGTTCCTGGCCCTACGGGGTTGGAACGGTGGGTCAACGCCGCTCGCGGCGGGGGCTAGCCAGCCACCGAATTTTGATCTGTTGTAGGCCGTCATTGCACCCGCCACCGCTTCGGTGATGCTGGTCGACGGTCGTTGTTGCGGTGCGCGTCTTTCTCTCCCTCTTTCTTTTCTCTGTTCTCTATTTTCTCTTCTGTCTGCACGAGGCAGCGGAGGTGGCTCAGCTACAGAGCCAATACCAGGCCCGTGCATTTTCTTTTCCTTCTTCTTACAGCCACAACAACAACCACACTTGAAAGCGCGCCAAGGAAGGCTACGCGACAGGAGCGATGGTGTACCATCCAAACAGACTTGCCGGAGAAAGTGTGGTAGCTACTCCGCCTTCCCTTTCCTGTGAACCAATTATAATTATATGTAGCACTGCAACGAATCCCGATAAGAACTATGCGAGGCAAATTATAGGATAGAAAGGGTAGGCTTTCGCCATTCTCCTCTTAAGAGACATCTAAGAGACCCTCTAATTTTTTGCACTGTACTCACATATAACCAAAGCAAACTTATAAGGGAGCTGGCCTTAAAGCGAAGCTGAAAAAAAGCGTTTAGAACATTTTAAGAGATGCATGCATTAGAATGTATGAAACTTGAGGATTAAGCTCCCGAAGTGGTTTTGCGCTGCTCTTTTTTAGACATCATGCATAAGCTCTTCCGAGATCACTGCAAAATCTGCCCTGAAGAAATGCATAAGCCTGAGCGTCGCTGTGTTGTCCTCGAGATTTATCAGCGAGATTCCGCGAGTGACAGATACTGCGGCTTCCCTTTCTTAAAAACAATTTAGGGGTGGTGCAGTGGTAAGACGCCCGACTACTGTGCCGGTGGAGTACACGGGTTTGATCCCGTCCGCGGCGGCTGCGTTTCGATGGAGGCGAAACGAAGAGACATCCGTGTGCTGCGCGATGTCAGCGCAGGTTAAAGGTCCCCAGGTGGTCGAAATTACTCCATTCCTCCACTTCGGTTGCTCATTCTATCTTTTCACTTTCACTCCAACCTTCCTCTCCTACAGCGCGGACCAATGTCCGCAGAAACAAGTGTGACAGATACTTCGCCTTTCCCTTCCTGTCAACCAATTATTATTATTATTATTATTATTATTATTATTATTATTATTATTATTTTTATTATTATTATTAATATTATTATTATAACCGGTGAACACTGACTCGTTCAACAGTGCTGACTGTATTCGACAAGGAGCATGCGATGTACCGTGGGCAGCAGCAGTTCGTTTATTACCTCACCTCACACATTCCCACCCATTTGTGCGTGCAAGTCACGCCCTTCCCGCTCGTTCACATTCAAACATTTCAAATTTCTCGCCACCGGAAGTCAAGCCAACATCAGTGGAAGTCAAGTACCACGTCAGCGCCTTTGGACGTCGACATTGCCCCTTCCGCCTATTTCGACGTCTGACTGATTGAATTGGCTCTAATTACTTACCTAATTAGCCCACATTAACAATTTTGCCAATTGCAAATCTCTCATTAACACTCTATGCGATGATACCATTCTTTTCCGATATACAAGTAGTTCATCTTTTATAAATCCGAGAGTCATGCCCACGCGACACCCGTCTACATAACCAAACAATGTTTACTCATTAATAATTATTACTGTCGCGACAACTTAGGCTTCTTCTCACAGCAGCGAAGCAATGCGGAGAACCATAACGATGGCATCATTGTCGGAGACATTTCCAGTTTACCCTGCTCTCATCCTGTTCCTCTCCTGAGTCGCCCGATGCCACCAAGCAGCGACTCACGGCATTTACCTTCGTTAGCTTCGGTTTTCTTTGTCAGCATTGGCTCACGCAACGTAAAAGAAGCAGTATCTCTCACACTTCGTCTGTGGACACCTGACCGCGCCGTAAGGGAAGATGATTTTGGTTTGGTTTGGTTTGTGGGGTTTAACGTCCCAAAGCGACTCAGGCTATGAGAGACGCCGTAGTGGAGGACTCCGTAAATTTCGACCGCCTGGGGTTCTTTAACGTGCACTGACATCGCACAGCACACGGGCACCTTGCTTTTCGCCACCATCGAAAAGCGGCCGCTGAGGCCGGGATTCGATCCCGCGTCCTTGGGCACAGTAGTCGAGCGCCGTAACCACTGCACCACCTCGGCGGGGCTTAAGCCGGGAATTAAATTCGAAAAGCAAAGTGCCCTAGTCGAGGGCTATGGTGTATTCCGACCACCACGGAATCTGACGTGCACTGACATTGCACAGCATACAGATGCCTCTTAGTTTAGCCTCCTTCAAAACGCAGTCGTTCACAGTTGGATTCAAACCGGGACACTCAGGCACAGTAGTCGCGAATCTTAACCACTGCACCACCGTAGCGGGGCTACTCAGTATATGTTTATGGTTTTGAAATGCATCACATCTGCAGATAACATCATCATCAACGTGACGACTGCCCACCATGGGCTGCGGAGAACGGTGAATGATTAAACAGCTTTGTTTAAATAACGATAATGTGGTTAATTTAAATGCTTGCACAATACTACTTGGCGTGATTTACCATCAGTCTTTGCTGATTCGACTCATTTAAATTAGTTGATTTCTAAATCCGTTTCAGCTACCTTTATTGCTTGTATATACTGATTTCTCGATAAAGAGCTGTGATTGCACAAATTATCTAATGCACAGAAATAATTTGCTTCCTCTTTATTTGCTGTATGGCTCATTGCACCGAGCATGTACACAACAGATTTCCATTTCGTAGCATAGATGGTCCTCTGGTTCATGACGCATCACGTAGATAATGTGCCGATGCTTCTGCAGAGTGTCCGCCTGTACAAACAATAATTTCAGCTGCCAGGTAATTTCTTATTGCTAATATGAAATTTGAGTCAGATGTTTAGCAATCCAATCCAGTCTATATTGGAAAAATGACACTGGCGATAACGGACAGTGTACTCAACGAATACTGTGCATATGGCAGGTGTGCATTTACAACTAAAACACTTCCAGGAAACCTTGCAAATATTTTACCTTGAGTTGAATATATTGTGGTAGAAGAAAGTCTGAATATGTCAGGAATACCCCACACGTGCAAAGCGGATCGAGTAAAAGAAACTGACACTAAGTTGCGTTTGCAAGTTTCATTGGATAATAAAGGGAAGGCTCATCTGGCAATAATTGATGGCTCCAAGCAAAAACACTTGTCACCGCAGTGTGGAGGCTGGATGCTGTACTTCATGCTGGGAAATCCCGAGACCACTTCGCAGCGCTTTCTGGGAGGCACAGCGTACACATATTCCTTCAACGGCCTTTTAGTGATTTTCTCAAGCTTCCTGAGCGCCACCTCCGCCTACTACCTAACGGGCACCTTCTACGTAAGTACATGCTTACCTCCACATCTCTGGGTAGGAAGAACAATCGGACAAAGAAAGAAAAGGGGCACGTAGCTCCGCCGCTTTGTGGTAATATCTCCTGTCGAACGGCAGTGCTCGACTAATAAAACACCTGCATGTCCTTGCGCCCATATTATGGTAGGGAGGCGAGCACAAGCATTGGCCAGTCAAAATATGTGGTGAGAGGGGTTTTTAACAAATGTAGGAGATATTTGCCTGATAGTGATCCAGACATGGTACTACTGATGAAAGGGGAAAAGAAGCGAAAGAAATTAGAAGGACGCTTAAGTCTTTTCTCCAGGGCAGGCGAAGCTTGAGACTTTTGAACACTGCCTTTTATTTGGCCAAATCTTTATATTTGTTGCTTATGCTGGATTCCGGGGAAATGAAAAAGCTGTATCTGCCAACTTCTCAGTGAACATGTGTACCGCGTAGTAAGAGAAGGGACATCATCTGATCTATAGGCCTCCATTTTTTTACCCCATTTCGAACACGTCTGAAAAAAAGATGCGACAAACCCGGAGCCGAAACTGGAACGGGGAGGGGGGGGGGGCGGCTTTGGCTTTTCGGCACAGCGAGCTGTGCACTCTCTCAAGTATAAAAAGGATGCAGTAAAATTCCTATATTATACTCGCGCGCACAAACACACTAGCACACAATTCAGTTTCAGTCTCCATCAAACCTGTGACCGAACAGACTGCAAGCTATGCCTTCTGGCTAGATAAAAAGGAATGTTGTGTATAAATGTTTTTAGGACTGAGATTAATGCCATGCTTTGTTACTTCGAAGGCCGATTTGCCACCCTATTTTCTTCACCTTTTCTGCCCAAGGCGGTTGCAAGAGCTCTTTGCTTGTTAACACAGCTTTTGAGACATCGTTCTCCGGCACCAAAGCAGGCATATTGAATGCCTAAAAGTAGAAATGTTATGACGGTTCCCAGAATTAGCCTCGCACGCGCTTTGCATCAGAACACCATCGGGTTGTGCGGAAAGTGACAGTACAGTACTCGAGAGTGTGAAGAGAAAACGGGCAAAGGAGGAAAGGTTGCTAACCGCCTTTATAAAACAAATAATGTACACACTATGAACATTCAACTATGCCGCATATGACAGTGGACATAACTGCAAGCGTTCTTGGCAGCAAACGTCCGATGTCTTTGAAACAAATCATGAATTTTGGTCTGCAGATCGGGAACTAGTGTTTTACACGATGCATTTTAATTTTACATACTTCGGATACCGAGGGGACTTCCCATACCTTTGGAATAGATTGATTGTGGTCATGGCGTGCATAGAGTAGCGATGCATCAAAATGCACGGACCGAATGGGATATTATCGACCTTTATTAGCCTATAACAATTAGGGCAAAATTAAAGGTCAATAAGTCTCCTCCTAGAGATGAGCTACTGTATTTGCTAAAGTGCAAAAATTATGCCACATGTTCTGTGAAGTCACGCTTGCTACTTTCATAAAATATTCTCCTGATAGCTTTTGAACCCATCCTATCGATCAGCTAAATTGAATGGTGAAGTTCATTCAAACTTTATGTACATCGGTACTGAACTGAATAATTTTTCGAGCAGTACTCACAAAAATGCGTTAAGCCAACTACAGTTTTCATGCCGATTCGTTTTCATCTTGTCCTAGAAGGAGTTTACATAACCGCCGAAGGCATACTCTGCCTTTGAGGAAACTAAAAATAAGAAAAGCCAAACAGCCGACCTTGTTACGAATAATTTTCTTAAACGGTACTACGAGATAACTTCTTTCCATCTTCGCAGCACTTTAAAAGACCCCCATTTTCAGTTTCAGTTTAAAAATTATGTAGGGTCATGACATTGCCACACATTATCTCTGGCGAAAAGTTAAAAGCTTGATATGACCGGTCTTAAGGGTTAGCGAGCACGCGATATAACAGGATCCAACACCTAGTAGCCCACATTGTATCAACTATTCTCAATTGGTCAAATTCTTTGTAATATTTAAGAACCATTTCCGACAATATATCAACAAAGGTACAGCTATTATCTCAAACTTATCACTGTTCTGGCCAAAGATAACTTGTACAGATAGATGCAGATTTGCTGGACTTTTCAAAGACTTTGGTTGTGGAGCTAATTCCTTGCTGGTCGAAAGACTAAAACAAATAAGGATAGCCATGCAGCTTTTCGGTGGGTTACAAGCTCGTTTACATTATTGCAAAGTTGTTGAATGAAAAATAATTAGGTCTCATTGCTAATTTGTTCTTCCCGACGTAACAAGAGCTTCAATGATGGGACGTCTTTGTTGCTCATATACATCATCGCCACTTTGCGGGGGTGATGGTGTGAAGCGTTCACTAGAAGAAGCAAACACACTCCGAAAGCTGTCAGGACAAGATGGAGAAGATGATTCATAGAACGTTGTCCCGGAAACTCGGCTATGATCGGGGCTAACACTATCTGGCCCACTCTCGCTGGCTTTGACAAACCCACATGATGTGTCATTGACAGCCGCTGTTTCAGCAAGCCGGAGTCAGAAAGAGCCTATAATTGTTGGAGGAGGCAAACAGTGGTCGATAGCCGGAGAGAGGCTCACATTGCACGTCCTGGTGTGGTGAAAAGTAGGTGGTCAGTGTAGAGACGCAAATATAACACTGGGAGCGCCACGGATGTTTTGGCTCCCAGGGCCGCGAGGTTCGAGGGTTCAGCATGCGCTAGCTTTTTAGCGCATTCGAAGAAAATGTGTGATGCGCTGTCACCTTGAAAGGCCGTGGTCAGCTCTTCAATCACACCATTGCGCACCAGTGCTCAAGATCGTCATGAATTGTGGCGTCAAATCTGGCGAATTTGGAACATTTGAAATGCGTCCCAATTTGGATGCCTTCATCCGCATTTTAACTCCTTATATGCGACAGGGCTGAATATCAGCCACGGCATGAGAGAGGCTGTTCCTGGTGACTAGAAAGTGCTAAACATCTTCAGCAAACTGGGTTTAAAACGACCAACCTTGCCACCTTCGGACATGCGCAAATTCAGTGTGGCTACGTCCCTGGCCTTTCATGCCCATTTCCCTAGGCAACTGAGCTCTTTGAGAAAGAGTCTGTCCCGCCGTCCATTACGAGAATCTGAAGTCTCGAAAACCACTTAGTTTACCTTGTCCACGAAATTATCCCCCGTGGAAAGGGTCTCCTCTTGTTTCTCTAAGCGTAGCATTCTTCTGGCCCAAATAGCTTGTTGGTGAACAATATGGCCCGGTCCAAGCGGTGATATTTGCAAACCAGTTGGTAGTGGATTAGCCAAAGTTCAGCATTGTCATCGGTTGGGCCGAAAATGCCATAGACTTATGCTGATGCAGCGAGTGACCCGTGCCTGATTTTAGAGGCCTCAAGTGACAGCCGTTTCGGTGGTGTGCGAATGATTATAGGTCTTCGCTAGCAATTGCGTTTTGGCCGTGCGGGCAGCATCCCTTCCTTCTTGTTTATATAAAGTTGTTAGCACCCCTATCTGGCAAAGCGTCTCTTCCGTCGATGTCATTGGGGTACATAATAACCCCGCACGCACGCTCCATCAAGTTGTTCACATGGGATTATTTACATGAGGAGCTGGGAAAAATTGAGTACGCTCATGCTTCTCCTTGAGCCTTAAACACTGCCTTTTCATTTCGCGAACTTTAACATGATAGCCTTAAAAGCTTCGTTCACCGCAAACCCGGCATCGGTGTCTGGCCTTGATATTGTGAGCAAAAAACAAGAGTGTGGTGCTAGTAGGCATGGTGCCAGCTGACAGCTGATACGGCTGCGAGCAGATTGGCCATAGGATTGCCTGATGTTACGTTTGGCAGAGAGCGGCCAATTCGGGTCTCTCCTATGGGAGGGTGACATCAGAATGCCTGCACCATCAGGCAATAAATAAAGATACGACTCCTTCACTCTTACGGGGCGCTTCGTAGCATTACCAACAATGCTTGCGTCCCATGCCGGCTTGACAGCAGAGTGGGGCTAATGAATGCAACATGCCAGTCTAAAAGACCTCACACCTTTATTATGAATCTCATGGCCAGCGGGCGAGGCCATTGAAAGCAGTTGTCTAGAATGGGGTGCAATGTACAGGCTAAGCTTTTTTGCACATAATCCATATAATTGTTTTACAATAACTGAGTGTTAATTTCTTCGCCTTTGTTCTCATGCACTTGTTTTCTTCATTGCAGTACGTCCTTTTCCACGGGACAGCTGCCATGATGTACATATTCACCTGCATTATGATCGTCCGAGATTCTAAAGAAGTGGGCGGGCCTCCGGTAAGGAATTCGCTGTTGTTCCATATGCCACCGTTACCGCCAATAACAGCCTGTGGATAAGCAATGGGCTCAGAACATTGTATCCTATGTATTCTGACATCTTTCAGATAATACTCAAAAATATATTTAGCCAGATGGCATTTTTAAGTGTATCAGCTCACCTTAAATGTATAGAACGAGTCGAACCAAGTACTCTGCATGTCTATTGCATTCTGCAAGGTGCAAAAATGAGCAAACAACAACAATTGCTGTATTTTACACCGTTGGCCACATTTATTGTAATGTGCCTGAGAGTCTTAGTACTATACACCTTATCGACGTACCGAATGCTGTTTGCAGGTGGTGGGCCTCATGACGGGAGGCGTACACTCCTTCCATTGCGCCTACGCCACGTACAAGAATTACTACGAGAAATGATAATGGGTCAGCGAGCGTCGCTACAGGCACAGGGCCAAGTTCAAATGCCCACTTCATCGCTTAACTTCACGTTTTCTGTTGAATAAATAGCATATCTCACGCCTCATTCTTGATTGGCTCTTCGCGACACCAAGAGAGAAGGTTTTTGTTTCAACGATTTATTATTTTCCTCATGTGCGTTCAGTTGACAGTGTTCTCCAAAGCAAGACGTAACAAACTATAAGCGGCAATGCAATGCGAGCCCAAAAAAGAAATTTCACCAGCGTCCATAGAAACTGCTCTATAATGCCGGAAGTCGCGGCTACTTGTTCTTTATTCCATTTATATCTTGAGTTTTTCATTTATTTGCTATGTAGGACGGTGGTTTACTCTAAGGTACTGAAACCCGAAGAGCAACGGCGAACACAGCTAGTAGACAGTCAGGTCAAACGCGCGCAGCAATAGCGATATCACCAACTAAAGTTCCACATGCACTTTTTCTCTTCAGAATTGCCCGCGGGAGGAAGAGCAGCCATCCTGGCGACTTACCACGTAAGAAAAATGGCAGGATTGTAATAGAGCTTGAGGAGCTCATCGTGAACAGTTTCGCGTCCGCGCCGGCGGAGATCATCAGATGACGTAAGAGGTTGCATTCCAAAACACGGTATGGGCCATCATGTTTGGGAAAAACTTCGATGACAGTGTAGGAGTATTGGAGGGTATCCACAGCCACACAAGAGTGCCAGACGTACAGGATGGTTTCACTCCAAAACAAGGCATAGGCCATTATATGTGGAAAGAAAATTCGACGATAGTGTAGGAGTATTGGAGGGTATCCACAGCCACACAGGAGTGCTCGACGAGAAGTAAGGTGCCGCGAGTTGGTTTGCAGGTGGTAGTTGAGGCAGTATTGATGTGTTAGTCGTGAGTGCGAGGTCGATTTGTTGAGGAGCGCCCGCATGTTCGACGGCGTGAGAAGAAGGATCAAGTGTAGTCGGATATGTCAGGTTGATAAGGGTGTATGGTGTCGATTGTAGCAGAGGCATGAAGGCCGTAAAGGGGAAAGAGGAGAAAAGCCAGTTGTAAAGTGAGTTGCTATATCGTAAGCGTAAATGACATACTGAAGGGCGAGGTCTCAGTTCGAGTTTTTGTTGGCGACGTACACCCGTGAGAAAAAGTGGTACACTCCAAGCCAACCTAAACGATTGCATATTTTTCAGTATAAAAACAAATGTGACACACAAAATTGCTTGCACAAGATGGGAAGTATATCAACGAGGGTACGTTATGCCTATCTCAGAAATAACCACTTCTCTGTCGGAAAAATCAGGCGGGCAGTTTTCTCGCTGCGCGTGCAGTATACCACTTTTGCTCACGAGAGCATGTTGCCAAGTGTAGGGTTTAAGAATTTAGCGAGACAATTTGGGGTTGATAGGCGGAGGTTGTTGTATAATTGTGTTGCTCATGGTGATGAGAGCTTTGACGTCACCCAAAAAGAACTCATCTGTCACTGAACAGCTCTCGAAGTGCTCCGTGGCAAAGCTCGAATCGCTGCAAAATGAATGAAGCCACTTGTGACGCTGTGGTAGATGAAAGGGCGCTGGTGTCTGCATACCTTGTTTTATGATCAACTGCTAAGAAGCCCCAGCAATTTCCGGATGCAGCGTAGGGAAGTGACCCGTGCAATTCGGTGCCGACGCGGTCGAAAGGTTAAGGTGGTCAGGTTAACGGCAGCAACTCTCCAGCAGAGCGTTCAGGAGATAGTTTGCGGCCATGACCGGGGAGGCATGAGCGAATGTACTTCAGTACGAAACTATATATGTCCCGTCAGTAATAACGCAGCCGGAGAGGCGTGTATGTCTTAAACACACCCGCTTGATCGGGTTGTGGGTGAGCACGGAAATAGATTTGCGCGCGTAGCGGCTGCGAAATGATGAGGCACCACTAACAGCCGTCTGGGCGTTCATTCCAAAAACGCAAATAATGCAACATGTTGCACCGCATTCATTCATTCATTCATTCATTCATTCATTCATTCATTCATTCATTCATTCATTCATTCATTCATTCATTCATTCATTCATTCATTCATTCATAAACTTTTATTCATGAGGATGACATGAGGCCTAGAGGGGAAAGGGGTGGGTTAGGCGAGGTTGAAGGTGCCATACACCGGCATGAAGTCTAGCAGGGTAATAAGCTTGCGCTTTGCTTTGGTATTGGAGGCTCTGCAGTCTTCGTAAGTCTGAATGTGGTGAGCAGATCAATCAGCACGCGCTTAGAACTTGAAACGATCGCCAAGGCGCAGCGCTGTCACATTTCAATTCGCATGCCTTAAGACGCGAGCGGAAGTTGTTGACCCCCAGCTGCTTAGATTGCTTTGATCGCTAGTCATTTTGCCGCTGGGCTCTCTGATAGTATTCGCGTTTTTTCCAATTTCCCTTATTATGTTCCTTCCTCATTATGCTCACAAACAAAATTAGTTTGCAGCCGGTATTTCTAGAATGGCGTCAGTGGACGCGGCTGCAATCTTTCCGTTTGTGCGTTTCTGGTTTAAAAATTTCCTAGAACGCTAAGTTATGTTTAGTTGGGTTAGAAATGCAAATTTTCATACTGCGAACGGTGACTCCTATCCTTTTGTATTGTGTAGTGTCAAGGTGTGCCTTTTCGGAACCGTGTTCTCGGTCTAACTCACCGTTTTGTCCTTCTCCACACATGATATAACTCTTTATATTGATTCTAAGCGGACATGTTGGATTATCGTTGACAGCTGTATACAGTTGAAGTCAGCCTTGAAGGCAGCCTTCCGCCGGAACTTTTCGGGGAAGCTCATCTTTGTGTTTTGCTTCTTTCTATTGATTGGCATTGCATGTGCAACGATATCGTTTGCATGCGATGTCTATGCTGTGTGTTTCGGTTTCATATTCTCGTCATGCGAATGACGTGTATTACGCTACCGTGACGCCTAACTATTCTAGCTGCGCCAATAAATCTTTTTCTGGTCTCTATTTGTTTCCTGTCGGTAACCCAGGCTGCTCACGAGTGTACACCATTATTGCTCCATGCAGACAGTTTTTTTATCAGCTGGAACAAAGCTTGGCTGTTCCAGTGAAGCCGTGCCGTGCCAATATCTTTGACCTTGCTCAATCATGTACCACAGGGGAATTCTGCAGGCGCACCATTGACTGTGAAACTCTTCACAATGACTAACACCTAATTTAGTAGGTTGTAATGCTTTGGTATACCTTTTGTCGAAGTATTTTTCCCTCTATGACTTTTACAAAACCACCGGTTCACGCCAATTTCCCGTTTCACGCACCACTCATCGCACTGATACCGGATATGCACATACAATTCGCCAAAAACCATATCGAGTGACACTGTCTAAACTGCTTCAGAACTGCTTGTGACAAGCTGGCCTCATTTTCAATTTAAAGAAGTGCCATTTTGATGAGCGTCAGCAGTTGATGCTTGGTCTCCTCGTCGATGTTATTCCGGCCTCTTTCTCGCAAGAATGCAGCAGTTTCGACATTTCAACAACCTTAAACATTTAAGGAGATCCAGCTTATTCGAGCCCAGCTCATACTTTCGATGCTTCGTCCCTTGTTTTTCAGACGTCGCCTGCCCGCTGGCACGTTTTCTTCATAACTATACCCATTCCGGTGGACAGCTGTATGCGACTCGTCTTTCAATATTTCCGACAACAGACGTTCCTCCTAACAGTGATTTCGTACTCTAGTCAGCCTCTCAGCGAGAGAACGCAATTGCGACATTACCAAGCAGGAGTATTTCAAGGTTATTTCCACGGTGCAGCTGTTCCTTCGCTACTTTTCCAGACAGCCTTTTGTAGTCATAATTGATCATCATTCTATATGCTAGTTACTAAACCTTCCTCACTCGTCTGGGTGTCGTAACCATAAGAGCTCCGTTTGCAAGAATGCGACTGTACCATTTCATACAAGAGTGGCTGGCGGCACACTGATGCCGCTGCTTCCAGGTTACCACTTGCTACAACAAAATGTGACGCGGAAGCTTCGGCCATTACATCGCAGCTTTATCTGCGAAATTTGCTCATACTCGCGTCTTCCTAAAATATAATACAACGATAGAAATTTCGATTCTATATGAAATGCTACTCAGGATCCTACATTGTACAGCCAGCTTTGCATACCTGACGGCCTTCTATACAAGAATGATACACCGACACCGGCCTCCGGCTCCTTCTGGTAGTCCCTGAATGCATCTATTCATCTGTTCTACGCGTCATCCATGGTTATCCAATTTCGGGACACCTGGGATCTGTAAGAAGCCTGTTCCACACTCAGCAGCGATGCTTTTGACCATGCACGTGCAACAGGGTTGAGCAGTATGTGCCAGCTTCCCTCAGTGCCAGAGTCACGAAAGTGCTAATTGTGTAGCTCCTGGAATGCTTCACTTTGTGGTGATCGGAAGACTATTTGTGAGAAAGCGTGAGTCGACCTTATGAGTTCTTTCCAAAGTCGCACGACTTTGATCGTTGGATTGTTTATGAGTGGACAATCTTACTCGCTACTGTGAGACGGCTGCACATGTTGCAGCAACCACGTGCTAATTGTTTCTTTTCATGCTACATTCCGTCACCTTGCGGCATGGTCCCTTAAAAGTTGTGATAAATGACTGAGACGTCCATTTTATAGTCGATATAGTTGAAATCCTCCGTTTGTTTGCAGCTGATCATAGACATTTGACACCATATCACCCACAAACGAATGGTCTAACACCTATAGATGAATTACGAACATGCTTTGAATGTACTTATATAAACTTGTACTCTGTGCTCCCATTTATCACATACGTCTTCAAAACACCCCCTTCGATGCCTTATTGGCACCATCCTCCCATTTTGTAGCGAGGGCGGTACTACACTAGTAAGGTATCAGTTTGGCGTGGTAAGCTGGAGCCAGAACTCCACATGCACCGTTATCATGGCAGCCAACTGTGCCGATCCGCGGGTGTTCAGCCGCTTTATCGCGCCGGTTTCCAAGGCTGCGGTGACGCTTGACGTCGCGCCTCACGCTCACACATGCGCCGTTATTGTGACAGGTAGCTGTAGCGTTCCACAGGTGTTTAGCAACTTAACCTGGCTATAGAGCTTCGCCAATAAAAAAAAAAACCCTGGGGGTACGCGCTGTGCTAGTGAGGTGCTGAATGGATGATGATGATGAGCGCTTGTACTCGCCCGTGGCACCTTTGCCGGCTACGAGAAGCTGCTTCGGATGACCCTGAAACCGTTGCTTGGCTTAAATAGGCCCGTCAGCGTAAGAATTGAGTTTTGAGATTGAGTTGGTCTACCAGCGACAAACATTCAAGTCTACATTCCCTGTGTCAACGATTGAAACGATGGCAAAAAACTTTACAGGCCACCGAGCATACTTCGTCTCCATCATACCAATGAATGTCGATGAATTATAAGAATAAACTTGGGCTTTACACACGTGGGCTTTACCCAACAGTGTCTTTATTTACGTGTTATAGCCATATTAAAACTTAATTAGAGCTAATCTAACCTAAAGTAGTCCTTGCTACGTGTATCCTAGCCTAACTCAGCTAAGCCACCACCAATTTCTTTCACTGCCGACGATCCGTGTTTAGCAGAATATCTTCACCTGGCTGAAGACTTCTGCCGGATTGTTAGACTGAGGACACTGGCATCAGATGACGCACCGAAGGCTCGATGTGACGGCAACTGTAACCATATTAGCTACATGCCTGGTGACTTTATCTGTCTTTGGGACATGTGGTGAAGTGCGCCTTACAGCAGGAAATGCAGGCACATTACAAGTGATTTTATGTGATGCTAGAGGGAGTAGGCGATCTGAATTACCGGATTGCACGTCTTACAGCCAAAGAACTACGTTCGGCGAAACTTGAGGTTACGCAAGTCGCCTGCTTAAAGAGTTGCCATTCTGCTGACAACAGCAGACTTGCCTCACCCAGAAGACTTTGATTGAGAAGGCAGGCAAATGATACGGACAAGATTACGAAGATGAGGACACTGTGGAGAAGGAGAATGAGAAGAAGGCGTGTGTATGGAGGAGCTGCTTGGTTCCTGTGGGCCGAACCAGTGTCATTACATAATCGAGTCAAGAACTCAAGAATGATATAAACTATACAATTTGATAGCTTTTTTCAATATATCCGGAAATAGATTGGCTTCCCTCCTTGTCCGGCTTCACCCTTCACATTTTAGAAAATTTAACATAAAAGCCTGCAAATCTGGGACATCTTCCGCACGTACCTCAAAGCCGCAACACTGTGTCTAGATATGAGATTACTACACATTAGAGCATTGTCCTGCCCGTTTCAGACTGGCCGAGCCGTTCCAATTGGGATATTCTCACTCCTTCTGCAAGCTAACCCAATCTGTTTTGAACCCCCATTTTCTCAAGCCGCTCC
Organism: Amblyomma maculatum; assembly: GCA_023969395.1. Classification (NCBI taxonomy): domain Eukaryota; kingdom Metazoa; phylum Arthropoda; class Arachnida; order Ixodida; family Ixodidae; genus Amblyomma; species Amblyomma maculatum. The sequence continues at coordinate 595,235 of JAJIZL010017422.1, forward strand.
GTCGACGTGGATATGGGGAGTCCCAGAGCTCGCTTGACGCATTTCCTGAATATTCCGTCTATCTTCTCTATTTCTGCCTTGCTCATTTTAGGTACGGGGTCACGTAGCAGATCCGACTTGTTAAGTACGCCTGTGACATTTTCAGGAGATTCCTTCCTTTTAGTCCTCTTCCCTTCACTGCTACCCTCCTGAATATGCCTTCTACTTGGTCTGCATATGTGGCTAATTTCTTATGGTGTTGGTGTTGTTGCCCTTCTTGTTGATAAACATGCCTAGGATCCTTATTTGCTCGACCCTGGGCACTACCAGGCCTTTCACCTCCACTTTAATTTCTACTATTCTCTTGTTCCTGCCGTCGCTATTATATACAAAAACTCTGACTTTTGCGGGGAACACGACAGGCTTCTTTCGGCCGCATATTTCACCACTACGTCTGCTACCCTTTGCAGACTCCACTCAATTACCGCGTCGCTTCCGCTATTCATCCAGATGTTTATGTCGTCGGCGTATATGCTGAGTTTTATATCAGGGATTTTTTTCTTTTCAGCATGGCCGGGAAACCTCTCATCGCTATGTTAAATAGGAAAGGGAACAGTATGGCTCCTTGCGGGGTACCTTTACTGCCCAACCTTATGCTGGGGGACTCTGCGTCCTGGAATTTCATCACCGCCTTCCTGTCTCGAAGGAAGTCATTGATGTACTCGTATGTTCTCTAGCTCACGTTTACCTCCTCTTGACCTCTGAGCACCGACTCGTGTCGCACGTTGTCGAAGTCCTCTCTTCTCTATAATGTCATATTTTAGTCTGAGCATTACATCCTGCGTGCTGAGCTTATGTCTAAATCCCACCATTTCATGCGGCCACATGTTTCCATCTTCCATGTATCTCGTTAACTTCTTCTGCACCTACGTGCGCCTTGAGTTTCCCCACGCACGACGTCAGCGAGATCGGTCTTAAGTTTTCCCATTTTGATTCCTTCCCCGGCTTGAGGATGAGAACCACCCCTGCCTGTTTCCATTACTCCGGCAATTTACCTTCCTTCCATACTTTGTTATTGTATCGTGCAATCGCCTGTATCGAGTCGTCGTCTAGGTTCCTGAGCATGACATTGGATTTTTTTTCCGGGCCAGGGGCAGAGCTTAGCCCAGAAATAGCTTCTCTGATCTCCGCTACCGTAATGTCCGCGTCCAGCTCCTCATTTTCCTCTCTTCCATATTCTGACTGTCGCACTTCCGTCGCGTCCCCTATGTAAATGTCCCTGAGCTTGACCATCAGCTGTTTGTCCGTCCCCTGGAATGTGCATCTCGCTTTCACTTGGTTGACACTCGCTACCTGTTTGGATTGGCTCGGGTCGAGGAGATGCCTCAGTATATTCCACGTCTTTGCTAGACTCTTGCTCCTTTTCATCTCGTCGCACCTGCTGTACTAATTTTTCTCGTTCAGTTAGATTGCATACCTTTCCATTTCTTTCATGTCTCTGGCTAACGAGCGCCTTAAGTTTTTGTTCCATTTTTGAGATTTCAGTCTCTTCTCGAGCCTTCCCTTCTCTTCCACATATCATTAGTTTGCTGTCCATTATCTCTGGTGCATCTTCCCCTTCGGCTACCGCTTCCGCGTCCCTGGCACCTTCCCTCAGCTGTTTTGCCCAGGCTCCTATGTCTCCAATTTCCTAGCTTAGTGGCTTCTGCGAATCGCCCGGAATTTGTCCCACTCCACAATACTCGCCTGTTTGAGTTTTCTCAGCTTGACTCCTTCTCTCAGCTTTGTGGCTACAATGAAGTGTTCACTGTCGAGATTTTCTATAGTGTTTGTCCATTCTATTCTGCCAGCATTTTTAATGAAGGAGAGGTCCGGCGTGGTGTCTCTGCTTACACTTCTACCTACTCCAGTAGGTGCACAAGGGTCGGTATGCAAGGTTAGTCCGAGGTTTCGGGACTCCTCAAGGAGAAGTCTACCCTGCCCTGGTGTATCGCATTAAAGTTCCCCACAATCACCAACGGGCTTCGCCCTCCAAGTTTGATGGCTTTTCTAAATACCGTTCCGAATTTCATTTTCCTCTGCCTCGGGTTGCTATAGATATTAAGCAGGAATATGTTTTTGCTCTCTTTCGTCCCGTGATTTCTATCAAAACCGCTTCTGCCTCCCGTGCTCACTTCGTGCTCTAGTGTTGCTATATTCCTTTTGACCAGCGTGGCCACTCTGCATTTTTCACCCCTATCGCTACAGAAGCTTTGGTATCCGGCCAGTTTGACATGATTTCCCCTGGTTTCCTGCAGCGCTATAGTAATTGGTTTGTTTTCTCCATGTTCCAAGTGCTGCTGTAATAGCGCTCGTTTCCGTCTGTACCCACGGTAATTCCGTTACCAGATGGTGTCGTTCTGTTTCTTATTTTGATTCCTGCCCATTATTGGCAAAAACTACGCATTTCATTTTCGCCATCCTATCGGTGAGGCCTCTTAATACCACTAGAATCTGGTCCATTGAACCCGTAATGTCTCCTGGATCGTTTAACCTTACATTCATCTGCATTTCCAGCCTATCAAGTTTGCTTCCAAATTTACTCGTTAGCTTCCTCTCAAGCGTCACAAGGGGGTCGGTCGCGCCTGCCTTTTGTTTTATCGGAGGAGGTCTAACCACCTCCGTGTCCATTTTTATTGCGAAACCAATACTGCGCCCGGTTCAGAGTCTTCAGCATAGCGTGGTCCGGTAGTTACGCTTTACACCATGTGACTACTGACGTCATACCAGCGCGAGAGCTGGGCTACCAAGTTGGCTCTTCAGCGTAGCGTGGCTCGTAGCCACACCGGGCATTTCGCGCTTCTCTCACTAGGTGCGCTGTAGTCTAACAGGTAGCGTGGCGTCATAAGCGAGGCGAAAATGGGCTACCAAGTCGGTTCTTCAGCGTAGCGTGGCTCGTAGCCACACCGGGCGCTTCGCGCTTCTCCCACTAAGTGCGCTCGGGTCTAACGGGTGGTAGGGTGCCACGATGCGCCCGCCCTCGGCGGAGGGGGCGCGAGGGCACGCGCTTCGAGGCATCCTGACAGGTGGTGTCATCTTCCATAGGAGACACTTCGCCTCTCTTACTTTCGCAATCTCCTAGGCCACTGTGCTACAGCTACAGCTAGGCTACAGCTAAGCCACTGTGATTTTTTTCCTCTGCATCTTCCATCACCGGTTTTGCCTCCAATGGTTTTTGAGCTACTGCTTGCGTGGGAGACACAGCCGGCCTCGGCTTGTTGTTTACTAATTCTGCTATCATTTTCCTCAACTCCGCAATTTCCGTTCCTTGCCTTCTTAGTTCTGCCTCTTGTTTCCCTATCTTCGCTTTGAACTCTGCATTTTCATTCCTCAACGCTACTGAGCCCCGCCCCAGACCAGAACCTTGAGGGCTTCCCGGAGCTGGACTTGGTCCCGGATATGGGCCTTCTCTTGGGCCCGGTCTTGGGGTGCGCTGCTGTCTTTCCCATCTTCTCGTCTATTTGCATCTTTCATCGCCACGTACGGCCTCCTATGAATCTTCCTACACTTGCTGTCGCCCAGCATGTAGGCTCCCCCGCGCAGCTGGCATCCGGGAGTGCACGCGTGTCCCTGCTCCGGGTTCTCTTCACCGCAGCCACGACACTTTACCTTTGTCCGGTCTGGGCACACGTTGGCTCTGTGTCCCAGTCGGCCGCACGCTACGCATACTTCAAGCTTCTTCTTGCATAACCAGCATTTCTTGAACGATCCCAGGCCACCCACCCTGGCACCTCGCTTCCCTCGAAGAGAATAATCAGCGAGCCGGATTCCCCGAGTCTCCATGGGCCCAATATCGCGGGTTCGCGTCGCAGTTCAATGTTTCGCTGATTAGCTCCATGCTCATGGTCATAGCAATTCCGTGTATGACATCCTTGCCCGCGCCGTCCGGCATCGGTGTATGGTTGTCCACTTCCACTGTCTTCCCTCTGATTGTCAGTTTCTTGACGTCTTGGTACTTCACATCCCTCTCCTCGCTCACTGATGCAACGAGGATGGTTTGTTGCGTCACGTTTATTGAGACCAAGTGTTTCTTCATAAGCACCTTCATGTCCACCTGCTTCTTGCGCTAGTGCGTCTGCAACTTCCGCTTCTTCCACGTTCCCCCACTCGCCGTTATGGCGCTTCTCGCTCTGAATTGTGTAGCTTTATAGCGCCTTTCGATAGGTCGATTATTTACTTTTCTACCGTTTTCTCGGCCAACTTCTTCGGCCTGAATTTTATTAGGCTAGGTTTCCTCTGCGCACTTCCATCGCCGCCATCTTCTTCTGGCACGTACCGTTTGCCTTCTCGTCTATGCAACCGGTTTGAAAACCTGCCTTTTCTGCTTCAGCTTCTGGAGCCGTCATATCGACGCAATTCTGCTCTCGTCCCTTCTCGTCAATAGTCATCTGAGCCAGTTCCGGCGTCTTTCTTGTGTCGGAGAGTCGCCGAGCACACTACGATGTTATGCCTAACGTTAGGCTGAACGCTCGGCTACCACGAGGCGGCACACAAATGGCGATAAAAACCAGAAAATGGGCCTACTGTCAAAAAACCGGTATCCCTCCGAAGCTCCGTTGCTCTGGCGTCTTCTCATATCGGCCCCAGCTCATGAGGCGTTCAGCGGGAACGCACAGGCGCATGCTCTAGCAGAACTTAGCTACCGGGCGGAGCACCCTTCTCAGCCTGCCGCTTCCTCTGACACTCCCCAAGGCACTCATTCACGCCTTGTTAGATACACGGACATCCTCCAGCATTATCGGCTCGAACGGTGTCTATACCCCCCTACACACCGGGCGCGAGGCCGTCCATTGGCGCAAAATACAAACAGGAACCTTTCCAAACCCCATGGCTATATATCAAAATTTTCCCACATCTTATTGCACCTACGTGCAAACGCTGCTCACAACCTGCCACATTCATTCACATGGTGTGTACATGTAGACGACAAACCGCAGACAATACAGCTATAGTGAATGCGTGGGGGTCCCTCCTGCGTACCACCGAGCTCGCCCAACAGCGCCAGCTCACTTTGCGCGCATTGGAGTCCGCAGAGTCCCAAGGATCCCTGCTGACCTTCTCTAAGCAGTGCAATCAGTCTTTCGGCTGGTCCTCCTTCTTTGGGAGTAAATAACGAGTTTATCATCATCATCATCATCTGGCGATCGTCTCTTGAATTCTCAGAGTCGTCCGCCTTCAATATATTCCGTCGTCGATCAAGTTCGCGGGAGCCCATGCGGAGCACGTCCGCCGGCGTCCGATGTCACGACAGGTCATCACTAGAGAAACAAGAAGTGAAAAACATTTGACGTAGAGGATGTGACGTCCCGCAACTGGAAGTGGAGCCGAAAAAGGGCATAGGAAGAGAGTGGCGCGCAATTTGAAAAGAATAAAATGGGTAAACAAGAAGCGAATTAAGCAACTAGAAGCAACCAACAGCAGCATGAGCGCTTTCGCATTACTCCAATGCAGATTCAAATTCAAATTTTATTATGCCAACAAAAGTTTACATGGAGGACAGGAAAAAAAGTTGTCAGAACAGAACAGCTGTCAGATTCTGCAGTGCTCTTTAATTTGTTATGGTTGCATTAAATCGAGGATAAAAAAAGATATCGGCACTGTCTTTGGCCCCACACCTGCTATATTGCTCGTCAATATGAGAAGGCGCTGCTTCACAATATATTTCTCGATGATTGCTAAGGTAAGACATGGTAATACATGCGTTGTGAGACTGCGTATAATGGAGGATAAAAAAATTTGGAGGACGCTTAAGCTTCGCCTTCAAGAGTGAAACGCGATAGCGTTAGTGCACCTCGATCGCACCGCACAACGCTACCGGCACTGGTAGACGGCGCCGCTTCCATCACACGCGTCTCAAGAGCGAGCGCGCAAGGCCCTGCAATACAACACCCGTCGACCTGCCAAGGAGTGTAAGACAATGCGCTACGGCGCAGCAATCATTGATGAGGCGCCCCGCGTCGGACTTTGCGCTCACGAGTCACGTGGTGAGCGCCGAGCAACGCAGCGTTCGGCGCGGCAACGAAACGTGCACCTGAGCAAGCGGAACGAACCAAAGAACTCGGTGTCTCGGAGGGAGAAAGCCGGGCATCGACGCGCCATGAAGGCGGACGCGATCATGGGGCTGACGCCTTGATGAGATCGTCCTCTATCTCGCTTGGGAGCACCACGCAGAAGCATGATTCCTCGGAAGCAGCTCGGCACACATCGCAGGGGACGCTTTCCCAGCAGAAGCGCTACGGCGCAGCGATCACGTCAGAGGCGTCCGGCATCAGACGCTGCACCTAGCAATCGCGCTGTGAGCGGAAAGAGGAGCCGCGTCGCATAAACACCACTGTTCGAGTGACGCACGCTGGATGTTGGAAGGGGAGAGAGCGAGAAAACTTATTAAACGCAAGGGTATTGGGGCATCCTTGCACCGGTACCCGCGCGGCCCGAAGGGGAGAAGCGGGTGAGCGAAGATAGTGATCTAAAGAAAGGAAAGACGCTTGATTCTACAACCCGTGAGGGTGCACGGCGGTCAGGGGCGAGTGGCGCGCCACGTTCGGGGCAGCGCCGCACATTGCGAGGAGGGGTTCTTCTGTGTTTGCCGCAAGATGGCTCTGCATGTGTGCAGACCGCAGAAGAAATGTAGCGGAAACGTACTTCACTACTCGTGTAACTGCGAGCTCTGTAAGTAACATGCTCAAAATTACCGATATACACCGCAGTATAACGTTCTACGGCACGTTTCTAAGGCAACACCGCATTCACTAGAAGCGCTTTTGTACCGCTTTCAATCATCGAACTCGTGGCTGAGCATTCTACTTCCGGCCACCGCAGTGTACGGACGCGGAATCATGAGCTCCGTCGGAGCGGCGATAGCGGCCGTTGCTGGCCGCGGAAACAGGTTTAGCGCCGAAGAAGATAAGGACTACGAGATCGTTTTGCCTACCCTGCCCACCGGACGTGTTGTGTTAAACACGATGTTTTTGCACGGCGACGTGCGTATGAGGCCCTACAGGGTCGAGGACTTCAGGGATGCCCTCGCTAACGTCGGTGCGCTCCCCGACGTCGTGGCGTTGGGGGCGTACCAAATCAACCATGTGTGGGCGGTAACCATGAACAGCACGGAAGCCGCGAAGAAGCTGGCCGCCTTAAAGGAGCTGGAAGTCAAGGGACGCCGCTGCCTCATATTCGACCCTGAAGACCAGCAGGTGAAGCTACGCCTGCACTGGATGCTACACGGTGTCCAAGACGCGGACATCAGGTCTGCTTTCGCGGCGTTCGGAAACGTGACCGAGGTGACACGGGAGCGTTGGCGCGTCGTTGGAATGAAGGAAAAGGGATCCACCACGAGAACAGTGCTGCTCAAGTTGAAGCCAGGTATGAAGGTGGACGACCTGCCCCACCAGCTTCGCGTCGCCGGCGAGTTGGCTCTCGTGGTGGTTCCCGGGCGGCCGATGCAGTGCCTGCGGTGTCACGGCACAGGCCACGTTCGCCGTGACTGCAAGGTGCCCAGGTGCTCCAAGTGCAGGCGCTATGGACACGCGGACGAGGACTGCGTCCGCACCTACGCGTCAGCGACCGGGCTCGGTGCGAAGGACGACAACAGGGAGCTGATGGACGTCGCTGAGGCTGAGGAAGCAGCAAAGGGTGCCGACGTGCTGGACAAGGTTCCCGTGTCGAAGGGCACCTCAGTGACTCCGAGTGGCGACGCCCCCCTTGCCGATAAGCCAGAGCTCGCGCCGGCTACGGTGAATTTCCCACAGCCAAGCGAGGAGACCTCAGCGGACGCGGAGAGCCTGCCGGCTCCCAAGGACGCAGAAGCAAAGGAAGTGAGCGAGGTTCACCGGCACAACTGCGGTGGTCGGACGACCACGGCCGCTACCCCCGGGAAACGCCCACATGCCGACACCAGCACCGGCAGAGACAAGGAGGCAACGCCCACTTCTGAGGAACCACCAGCAAAGGCGCCTCAAACAAGGAGGGCCACGATAAAGCTTCGCTCAAACCTTGCTAGCGAGAGGCGGGCCGGCGACACGGCGCCTCTCGAGCACGGCCAGAAGCTCGAGGAGGACGGAGGCGTCTAGCCTTGTGCTAGGCGCGAGAGGTAAGCACCGTGCTTTCGGTCTCTTCTTCTTATTTAAAAAATGGCTCCTGCATCACCGTTGAAGGTCGCCACGCTAAATGTTAGAGGTCTGGCAGGAAAGAGAAAACAAGGCCAGGTGTACCGACTTTTAACGGAGCATGATATTGATGTATTAGCTGTGCAGGAGACGAAAGTTGACGGTGAGGAAGAGACCGAGAGCATGGTGCAACGTTTCACGCCTAGGTTTTTTTCTGTGGTTAGCCACGCTGTAGGCACATCGGCTGGCTGTGTTCTTTTTGTGAAGAAGTTACCGGGGCTTGAAGTGCTTGGTCATTTTTCTTGTGAGTCGGGCCGGTGTGCACTTCTAGATTTTTCGCTGAATAGCACGGATTGGCGGATTGTCTGTCTCTACGCGCCTAATGTAGCAGATGAAAGGGCGCAGTTTTTCCAAGGCATCCAGCAGCGGCTCTGCACCGATAGACAACTGATCGTCCTAGGTGATTTTAATTGCGTCCTTAGTGCGCGAGACAAGACAAGCCGGCGGCCATACCGAGACGCAAGCACTGAAGTGCTATCGCGAATTGTTGAGGAGTGTAACCTCGAGGATGTGGCAGAGTGTCTCGAGGGAGCCCGCACCGTAAAGCTCACGCATTTCCAGGGTTCGAGCCATGCAAGGCTGGACCGCATTTATGCATCCCTCGACATCTTACCTGAATGCAATAGTTATGAAGTAGAGCCGGTATCGTTTTCAGACCATTGTTTAGTTAAATGTTCTTTTGGATGGGTAAAGAGAGGGAATTCTTTTTCGTGGGAAATGTGGAAATTCAATAATAAACTCTTGCAGGATGAACATTTTACCCGCATAGTAAAAGAAGAAATTGAAAAAATAAACCCAAGTAAAAATATGTACCTTTGGCAACAGTGGGAGCTGTGTAAAGAAACTATAAAAATTAAAGCAATAGAGAGGGCAACATGTATACGGTTTGAGGAAAAGCAGAAAGAGACGGAGTTAAGGACACTGCTCCGTACAGGAAGCTCGAGCGCCGGGGAAATGGATTGAAGATATACGGAAAACAAAGCAAAAACTAGAATTGATAGACGAAGATCGTTATCGAGGTGCGTTAGTGAGGGCAAGGGCAGAAGACACAGCTGCAGGGGAGGCGCCATCAAAACGAGCGCTGGGGTTAGAAAAAGCAAACGCTCAACGGAACCACATCGACCAAATAGATTGGGGCGGTATCTTGGCGGCGGACAACGACCACATCAAAGCAGCGTTCAACGCCCATTACCAAACCCTCTTCGCATCCCACACGGTAGACGCTAACACTTTTAAGAATAAGTTTCTGGCGACGATACCGCGTCTGGACGATGAAGTGAGAGAGAGATTAGAACTAAAGATAACTGAAACAGAAGTGGAGCAGGCTATCGACAGTTTAAATGCCGGTAAATCGCCGGGACCGGATGGGTTCAGCGCAGGTTTTTACAAAGAATTTAAGTACGAAATCACACCTATTTTGAACGCAATTTATAACGATGCCTACACATTAAATGCCCTGCCTCCGTCATATGGGTCATCCCACACCGTACTCATTCCTAAAACTGATGAAATAGACAAATTACGCCTGGTAACATCTTACAGACCCATAGCACTTACAAACGTTGAATATAAAATTTTTATGAAGGTTTTGGCCCGAAGGTTGCAAACGGTTATTAAGGATATAGTAGGACCACACCAAACGTGTGGGATAAAAGGGAGGTCAATAGTGACCAACATTCAAAAGGCGCGAAGTGTCCTTGAGTGTTGTGATGACTGGGATGGTCGGGTCGCCATGCTTCAGATCGACCTCGAAAAAGCATTCGACTGCGTCGATCACGAAATTTTGTTTTCCCTTTTAGAACATGTGAATGTTGGTTCAGTTATATGTAAGGGTGTGGCCCTGGCGTACCGTAACTGCACGACGAGAGTGATTATTAATAAGAGTCTGGGAGCCCCCATTCGACTGCAGCGTTCGGTGCGACAGGGCTGTCCCCTCAGTCCTCTTTTGTTTTGCATTTATATTGAAACATTGTGCATGAAACTTATGAATAATGTCAACATTAGTGCGTTTAGGTTACAAGCAGCCGAAGTGAAGCTGCTCGCCTATGCAGACGACATCGTTATTTTTACGGTTGACCAGGAGAGTATCACCGAGGCTGTCAAATGTATCCGTGAGTTCTCTCAAGTTACCGGTAGCGGGGTGAACTGGGCCAAGTGTCTTGGGCTCTGGCATGGACAGTGGCCATCGAAACCAGATCGCTTTGCCAATGTTACGTGGACAGACACACCGACCAAGTACTTGGGCGTCGAGCTGGGTGCCTACCGCGAAAGCGAGCATTATTGGAAAGGGCAAATGACCGAACTACGGGAGAGAGCCGAGAAGTGGAAAGGCGCAAACATGTCGATTTTTGCCAGAGCTACTGTATGCAATCTTTTTTTTATCAGCAAACTTTGGTACGCAATGCAAGTTTTGAGTTGTTCGCGCGTAAACGTACAGAAGTTACACAGGATTTTCGCCGTTTTTGTTTGGGCAGGTAAATGGGAACGCTGCAGCAGGACGAATTTGTTCCGTCGGGTAAAAGACGGCGGGTTGGGACTCGGCCATCTGTTTTTACGGCAGGTGGTCAACCGGTTTTTGTTTTTTCGGGATGCTTCGGACCCTTTCTTACGCACCGTCTGCCAAGTTAGGCTACGGCGCCTACTGCCGGAGTTTGTTGTCTCCACCGAAGAAGCTACGGGTAGGATTTTTGGTTATTACAGGGAAGTCGTCGCTAGTGTAAGACTTCTTTCAGTGCGTTTTTCTAATGAATATTTGTCCACTGTAAAACGAAAAAAGCTGTATCGCGATTTATGTGACATTGTTTTGCCACAACCCTTGTACAGAACCTTATACAGTGGAGGTCCGGGCAGAGATGTCTTGAAGAGAGTAAAGAAAATGCAGGTGTCGCCAGGAGCTAAGACATTTTTCTTTAAATTACACACCGGAACATTATCAGTAAAGAAGTTTTTGGAGGAAAGGGATTTTTTTTTACCGTGGGGGGCGCACTGTTTAATCTGCAAGCAGCCGGAAACAATAGACCATGTTTTTTTGCATTGTTGGGAAGGGGTTTATTTCTGGGATGTTTTGCAACGTACGATAAAGAAAGAATTTCCACTAGACTCCCACGGCATCCGGTATTTAAGCATTGATAATGAAGATGGCGTTCCGTATGATTTAATCATGCTCATGGGCCTCCACTCTATATGGCGCTCCAGAATGGCGGGCTATCACTGCGACAGGGATGCTCGACCCGCTAGAATATACTTTCGAGAAAGTGTGAATTGGTTTATTGCCATACAGAAAGTGGCTGCTGAACCTCCCGAATGGCTCTCAAGGGTAGAGCCTTTGCTGTCGTTGCGGGAGTTTTAATGTACTGAGACGAAGCCAGCCTGATATTGGCTGATGATGACCTTCCAATATGTACTTTGTTTTGTGTTATTCGTGTTGTGTTCTTGTGAAATGGTATGAACCAAAGCCAGGAAATAAAGAAAAAAAAAAAGAACTCGTGGCTGAGTGGTAGTGTCTCCGTCTCTCACTCCGGAGACCCTGGTTCGATTCCCACCCAGCCCATCTTGGAAGTTGCTTTTTATTTATGAAGTGCATGCCGGGATTTATCGCTCACGGCCAACGCCGCCGACGCCGACGACACCTGCTTTTCTGCGACACGAGCTCCTTAATGCTGTCGCGTTAAAAGGATAGCGGCACTATCTGTCCCCAGACGTACTAAATTAGTTGCCAATACCAGAAGCCGCTTATGCATAATTTGCGTTTCTCGATGGTTACACAAAGAGAAGTTTATTGACTTCCAAACTCACAATACATTGACACTGGACCCATCAATAGATACACTTATATGTAAAGGATACAGAATAATGTGCCGATACAATACAGATGTTGTAAATCGCTTTACATTAACAGTCTTATCTCCGTATCGGAGTCTGCTTACCCTTTTATACAATTTATATCAATTGGTACAAAAAGGGATAAAATATACAATAATAAAGGGAGTACCACTCAAATCTCTCCATCCCCATGCACTAGAGGGTGAAGGGAAAAAAAGGGGGGGGGGATGTACATGCACTGATCCAATGCACACTACTTGTGGTCCTCAATACAACAATGCCGGCATGGTTAGCCCATTTGGTCTCACAACAAAGAACCGTGTGTGCCAGCGCTGCAGAAACCGCGCCTCCCCGTCTACTTCGAGCCGATCTGCCAGGTATTCCCAGAGTAGGAGGCGCAGGCTCTGCAGCGCCGGGTACATGGCTCGTGCCGGCTGCCTGCGTGCTTCCGCCAGGCAGCGGCGCTTCAACAGGACGAAAAGGTGGTAAAGAAACACTGCGTGTAATGCCACACTGCGCCTCAATTGCTCTTCAATGCCAGAGCAGGTAACATCAAAAGCTGCATTCAGTGAGGTTCCGTTTTCAGCCAATTTGTGCATAAAATCCCTAACGGACACCAGGCATTATGTAAAATTGCATAGAGCTCCATGTAGTGCCGACAGCTTTTAGCCAGGTAATTTTCACTTCTCGCTGGTGCTAAGAATCAGAGAAAGCTCCAGGGAGCACTTTGGACCACTAAACTGCGATGAGGCGAAATCCGCTATTGGCTGGTGGCAACTCTTTTATCACTCCAACCTTCCTCCTTTTCCTTACGGCTCAGATAAGGTGGCCCCGCCGGGGTGGTGCAGTGGTAAGACGCCCGACTACTGTGCCGGAGTACCGGGGTTCGAACCCGACCTCGGCGGCTGCGTTTCGGTAGAGGCGAAACGAAAAAAAAACTGATTGATTTATAGGGAGGGACAGGTGCGGTAACTGTCTCCCTTGTTTTCTGTGGACAAAACTGATTTAAACTGATTTATTTATAGGAAGGGAAAGGCGCGGTAACTGTCTCACTTGTTTTTCTGTGGACACCGCAACCGCGCCGTAAGGGAAGGGAGGAAATGGGAGTGAAAGTGGAAAGAGAGAAAGAGGAGCCGTAGTAGAGGGCTACGGAGTAATTTCGACCACCTGGGGATCTTTAACGTGCGCTGACATCGCGCAGCACACGACGCCTCTTCGTTTCGCACCTCAACCGCGCCGTAAGGGAAGAGAGGAAGGTGGGAGTGAAGTGGAAAGAGAGAAAGAGGAGCCGTAGTGGAGGGCTACGGAGTAATTTCGACCACCTGGGGATCTTTAACGTGTGCTGACATCGCATAGCACACGGACGCCTCTTCGTTTCGCCTCCATCGAAACGCAGCCGCCGAGGTCGGGTTCGAACCCGGGTACTACGGTCGGGCGTCTTACCACTTCACCACCCCGGCGGGGCGCGGAACGAAGAGGCGTCCGTGTGCTGTGCAATGTCAGCGCACGTTAAAGATCCCCAGGTGGTCGAAATTACTCCGCAGCCCTCCACTACGGCTTCTCTTTCTTTCTACTTTCACCCCCACCTTCTTCCCTTCCCTTACGGCGCGGTTAAGGTGTCCACAAAAGCAAGTGAGACAGTTACCGCGCCTTTCCCTTCCTATAAAGCAACCAGCAATAAAGCAATCAGTCCGCGAAGAATTGTGAAAGGTACTGCGGCTTTTCTTTCCTGTAAACCAATTTGAAACGCCACTGATGCCTACATACAAACTACGTGCGCCCAACAGTCTCGCGGCAGAAGACCTGATTCCGCTTTACCCTCACTACACCATAATAATACAGCCCTAGTAGTAGTAGTAAAAGAACATTTATTTTAACAGAGGAGTTCGGGGCGCGCAGGCTCCTGGGCCCCCGCACGGCCCCACTACAATCAAACGTTCATGTTCCTACGGTTCATGACGTGGGCAGCTCGGTCTGTGGCGGTCTTTTGCCGGACCGGGTCCTCAGAGCATAGCAGGGTCTCCCATTCCTCCCAGGTGGTGAAGTGCTCCAGACCCCGCGGGGGAGGATCCGCCGGGCATTGGAATATAATGTGGGCGAGGGTGGCAGTGGGGTGGTTGCAAAGGGTGCAGGAGGGGTCGGTGAGAGTGGGGTGGTAACGGGACCTAATGTAAGGAGATGGGAGGGTTCGCGTCTGGAGGCGGCGCCATAGTGTTTGGTGGTGATTGCTGAGGGAGGAGTGAGGTGGGGGGTAGATCTGTCTCTCGACCCGGTAGGCCCGAGTCATCTCTTTAAACGTGTGCATGTGATCCCGGGAGAACTCCGACGTGGGGACCGCCCGTACCCGGCGTATTAGACCTCGGGCTAAGCTGTTGGCGGCCTCGTTGCCAGGGTTCCCCGTGTGCGCAGGCACCCAGATAAGCTCCACGTGGCGGGGCGGGTTGCCAGTGGGCGAGGTCAGTATGCAAAAAGCAGAAACATGAACTCGCCCACGTGCGAAATTTAGTAGTGCAGTTTTTGAGTCTGTGAGTATATATTTAGCTTCCGTGTGGGCAATTGCAAGGGCGATCGCTGCCTCCTCGGCCACTTCTGAGGAGGTAAGGGGGAGAGTTGCAATGGACTGAAGAGTATATTGTTCACCGCGGCTGCCGCCGCCTCATCGCCCGAGCATGCGGCGTCCACCCATACGGCATCCGTCTCGGAGCCGTAATATTTGTGGAGCGCCTTTGCCCGGGCTCGGCGGCGGGGCTCGTGGTGTTGTGGATGGGAGTTTCGGGGAAGGGGTTTGACAAGAAGGTTGGAGTGGATAGGGCGTGGGATGGAGAGGAGTGTGGAGTCGTTAGCTGGGATGTGAACATCGAGAGTTCTGAGGATGTGACGTCCGGTGCCAGTCTGTGTCAATCGGATATACTGGGTCTGTCTGTGGGCCTCCACAAGCTCCCCAACAGTATTGTGGAGACCCAGCTGAAGTAATTTCTCTGTTGAAGTGTTGAGGGGTAGGTGGAGGGCGGTTTTGAACGCGGTACGAAGCATCGCGTCCAAGGTGGAGATCTCTTCACCTCTTAGTCTGAGGTAAGGAAGCGTGTATAAGAATCGGCTGAGGATAAAGGCATGAATGAGACGACATAGATCGTGCTCCCTCATGCCCCTATGTTGGCCCGAAACTCTGCGGATGAGGTGCGAGATCGCACCTTTCACCCGCTGGAGTTCTTTTATTGCGAGGCTGTTTCTACCGTTGCTTTGGATATGAAGCCCCAGTACCCAGAGAGTGTCCACCTCCGTAATGGGGCGATCATCCAAAGCAACGGTTATGGGGGCGCTGGGAAGGTTACGGGTGGTGGGGCGGAGGATCAGGAGCTCGGACGTCTCTGGGGAGCATGAGAGTCCGATGCTTCGTACGTGTTCTTGTGTTAATGTGGCGGCGCTTTGTAGTGTGTCCTCTATGTCGCCATCACTGCCATGGGTGGTCCACAACGTTATGTCATCGGCATAGAGGGTGTGCCGGAGGTGTGGTATCGTGGTAAGTTTGCGGGCTAGTGAGATCATTGTCGCGTTGAACAGGAAAGGGGAGAGGACAGAGCCCTGGGGAGTACCGACCCCTTTAAGGGAGTAAGGAGGTGATGTGTGTGGGCCAAAGTGGACCTCAGCCATGCGGTTGTTAAGGAACGCTCCGATATAGGTGTGCGTACGCACACCCACATCAAGACAGGAGAGGGCTGTCATGATCGCGGTGTGATCCACTCGATCAAATGCTTTAGATAAATCCAAAGCCAGGACGGCCTTTGTATGGCCCGGGATAGCCGGGTCAAAAATGTCGGTGGTGAGCTGCAGCATGGCATCCTGCGCGGACAAACGGGGGCGGAAGCCGACCATGCTGTGGGGGTAGAGGTCATTGTTCGTTATGTGCTGAGTGAGTCTCGCCAGCACGACGCGTTCAAAAAATTTTCCCATGCACGAAGTGAGGGAGATGGGTCGGAGGTTTGCTAGTGTGAGTGGGTTGTTTGGTTTAGGAATAAATATAACTTTGGCATGACGCCAAGACTGGGGGAGGGTACCTTCCGCCCAGCATTTGCTAAAGTAGTCCGCAGTCTGGGTGAACGATTGATCATCCAGGTTGCGAAGCATGGAGTGGGAGATTTTGTCAACACCAAAAGCGGAAGAGGTGCGGAGAGTCAGGAGGGCCGCTCGGACTTCGGCTTCCGTAATCTCAACATCGAGAGTCAAATTTGGTTGGCCTGTATAGGGAGGAAGGGGGTCGGATGTGCCAGGTGATGTATGTGTTTGTTTTAGGTTGTCCAAAAGGACGTCCGGGGTTATGTCCGTGTTGTGTATGAGCCGAGTGACGTGATGTTGCGTAGCTGTTTTGGACTGTAGAGTCGATTAGATGTCGAAGGAGTTGCCAGGCTCGCTTGGTGGACAGATTGCCGGCCATGCTGTCACAAACCTGTCCCCAGTTGGACCAGCAGAGCTAACCTGCATGTTGGGTGATCTGTGACTGCAGTGCAGCCAGCCTCTTTTTCAGCTTGCGGTTAAGTTTGTTCTTTTTCCAGCGCTCTAGGAGGCTGTGATAAGCCTCCAAGAGGTGGGCGAGTCTAGAGTCTAATGTAGGAGTGTCCTGTGTTGTTTCGACGTGTTGGGTGTGTGCGGAGACATCGGTCATGAGTGAGCTCACCCATTGGTCGATGTCTGTGATGGTTGAATCTAGGTAGTCCATTCGCATTTTGCGGATGGCATCCCAGTTTGTTAGCTTGTGTGTAAGGAATTTTTTACGAGGCTGTGTAAACGGTACAGCGAGAAAGATAATGTAGTGGTCGCTGCCTAGTGTATGGTGTGTCCTGTTCCAGGTGATGTCCACGAGGTGGCGGCTGAGTGTCAGATCTGGACTGGTGTCCATGCAGATGCTATTGCCGATTCGCGTGGGAGTGTGAAAATTATTGTGCACAGTGAGACGGAGCCCACGTACCAAGGACCAGAGGCGTTGCCCTCGGCTCGAGTTGGCCCGATAGCCCCAATCTGTGTGTGCACAATTGAAGTACCCCCCAATGATCAATGGATGCTTCCCTGCGAGTCGTTGGAGATCTCGCAGGAGCGTTTCCAGTGAGGACATTGGGCGAGAGGGGGGATGGTATATGTTGGCTATAAAAATAGATGGCAAAGTGTGTGTGTGGTATATAATCTCGGTGATGTACAGAAGCTTGCGGAAAGTATATCCGGAGCCACATAAAAAGCTCAGCAACGAGCAGGCCATCGATCTGAGGCGGCTACAGGTGGGCACCTTCATTAATTCACACATATTACACGCGATGCGACCCACAACGTTGAAAAACGAATGCCGATACTAATATTCCAGAGCACTATACCCATGATGCTGGAAGACCCCTACTTAGTACCACATAACGTGGGTATGCAGCGCACATCAAATACAAACAGTTCCAAATCCAAATGGAAGGCAGTGGGAGGCTTAGCTCGCCAGTTCTGACCCGGAAGCTCAGCTCTACCTGATCTCAAGAACTCGCAAGCTAGCGAATGCTGAGGCCACTAACTGCTCGTCAGCTTTGGCTGAAGAGGCGAAGATAAAAGTCCCTTAACCATTTAATAAAATTTACTCTTTCACTCACTGCCAGTACAAGTTAAATATACCAAGGTGGTCGAATTTTCTCTGCAGCCCTCTATTAGTGTACACTAAAACACCTATTTCTCTCTCTTTTCGCATTCCCTCCCACCTTTCTCCATTTTTTTACCGCGTGGGTCAGTTGTCCAAAGCAAAATGTGTGATAGGTACATTGTCTTTCCCTTCGTATAAAGCAATTTATTACGTATTATTGGATGCACATATGTCTTCATTTCCAACCCCTGTCTCAATGTAGACTCCAGCTTAACTAACGTATGGAAGCTATATAAAAAGTGAAATGCTATGACACCAGGTTGAATATGCGAAGAGATAGGTTACACTTAAGGTTGCACGATATCACATGCGTATTTTCTGACACAGGTTTTCTCAATTCTGGATGACGGCGACGCCCTCACAACCGAAGGAGCTCTATGCGACTCGTGGAATAGATGAAAGTGGGGAACTCTTCGCGTAGGACTAGTAATACGTAACTCAAGTTCGTGCGGATCGGCTTCGTTCTCCTCTGGGCGATCGGGAGCAGCCATAGCGAGCGCACAGATCCTCACGGGATCCGCAAATCGTCATTTTTGAGTGGTCCTCTGAATTTGTTGCCCTTTTTCAGTGCCCAATCGACGAAAAAGAAAGAAGAGATCACGAGGACAATATTTAATCTGCAAATGAAGCTCTGTGTTTGCATTCTTTCTACTTCGAACGGCTGACGCAACACGCGGCTGAGTTAGGCCTACCGCGGCAAACCGATGTCCAAGGGGCATCCCTCCGGGACCCCCGGTGCTACCTGCAGCCGTATAAATGCTGCGAAGCACGGATGTCATGCAAACAACCACAAAACATGTACGTAGTCAATGGTACACGAGAAAGAAGGAAAGATGCATTGGACAGGAGAAGAGCTGACAAAACCTACTAACTAGCGAGCCCACGGAAGGCTAGCCGATAAAAGATAAGCGGCGAAGTGCGTCGGGCCTGAGCAGACGCGGATTCCAGACGAAGCAGAGAGTTATTCGTCCAGGCCTACTCACACTCGCGAAAACGGATCCGCATGACTGAATGAAGTCATCAAACCGTCAGCGGGTATAAAGCCCCTAGAAAAAAAGAGGATACAGTAACTTCGAACATGAATTAACACTCCATTCTCGTCATCACTAAGAGCGCGGAGAGAAAGCTCGAATATGCAAGCGCGACAAGCATCATAACAGAAGGAAAGAAAGTGAAGACATTTCTCTACGTGGGCAGCAGCGGCTCTGAAACTGGATGTCTGTAAACGATGTGCGTTGATGTAATAGTCCAGGCATAACTTATGGGAGCAGCTTCTAGGTCAGTATTTGATTTAACGTTAGCAGCAAATGGATTAAGGGTCTCATCATGGGCTACGGTGGATTGTGGTACATCTAGCGACCACTTCCCAGTTACGTTTAATATAAATCCGCTCCTCTTAGAGTAATTACTTGTGAACAAAAATTTGTCAACAATGAACTCTTTAAAAAGCTTGTGAATTCCTCCTTTTCCTCCATATCATCATCTGAGCATTCTGAACATGCTCGACAAGCACTCTCTTTTCGGTTATATGCCACTGAGCGTTCAGTGTTCACTGTGAAATCGTCTGTTCCTTACAAAATGTCGTGATGATGGGGGAACGAAAAATGTGAAAAAGTGTGATACCCAGAACTGTGGCGCAACAAACACAAACACAAGCGAAGAGACACAACACCGTCATAGAAAAGCTGCATAGAAGAGCCTTTCCCATAACCAGTGTCAACAAAATTGGATGAATTGTAAATTTTATGTGGCTTCATTTAAAAAAAAAATATTCGTATAGCAAAGGATGAGTATAAAGCTAATATGAATATTTATCTCTCTAATCCAGTTAATCGGAAGGTATTGTACAGATTCATGGAATGGACCCAAAGTTCATCTCCACCACATGTAACAGAGTCAGAGGTGGTATCACCCCATGAAGCAAAATATAAACTTGAACAGATTGCGAACGACCTTGCTATTTGCTTTCAAGCACAAACGATGGTTCAGTTACTTCGACCTACGCTATGTGCTGATTTCATTGCGGTTGAGCCATCGGAATTGTATATTATAGTGGCTGGTCTGAAATATGCAGCTCCTGGATAAGACGGTATTACAGTTGCTATGCTGAAAGCTTTATTGCAAGACCACAACTCGGATGTGTTGATTACTGCAAATTTTTCCCTGGAAACTGCTTGGTTACCTGGAGACTGGAAGGTTGCTAAAATTATACTAATTCTCAAAGATCCGAAAAAAAAGTTTTATTTTAGGTAATATTCGGCCATTTTTCTAAATTCAAACTCAGTGAAACTTATTGAACGCATAGTTCACCTGCGCCTCACAAATCATGTCATGACTCTGAATGCATTTAGTGGGGTTCGACAAGGGGTTCGATTTGGAAAGTAGAATTAGGTTTGCAGTGAAGAAGAAAGAAGTGTCGGCATTGGTTACTTTGGATATCGCCAAAGCGTATGACAGTGTAGAACACTCTATACTGTTGAATAAGATAAGCCAAGTTAGGCCACCTTTTTACATTTTTGTATGGCTAAAAGAATTCTTAAGAAATAGAAAATTTTTCTGCACTAGAGGTTCTTTAACTTCTGAAACTTATTACCAAACTAGAGACGTGCCTCAGGAATCGGTGCTATTTCCATTGCTATTTAATATATTAATGAGGGATATTCCTGTTCATCCAAATATAAAAGTGTACGTGTGTGCAGATTATAATGCCTTTTTCTCTTCTGCACAAGGTGTTCATTCTTTATACCAGTTATTGCAAGCCTACTTGAATGCCCTTGAAGTTTGGCTGGGTAAAGTAAAATTAATTCTTAACGTGGAATAAACCCTCAGTACTCGGTTTCCCACCGGCACGCCCCTTTTATACCTCCCTTGCGTATTGCGGTTCACAAATCCCACAGGTTGAATCCCTAAAGTACTTGGGCGTATTATACCACTCCCAATTAGACTGGCGGCCTCATATCAAAAGCAATTGCCAGAAAGGTGAGCGAGCCCTTGGTCGCCTGATTAGAATTAGCCATAAGAAATTTCGTATGCGCAGAGATACTGTTTTGTTTCTCTATAAAACTTATGTGAGACCAATTCTGTAGTTCGGCTGTGTTCTTTTCTCGGGCAGTCCTAAATACAAACTACGACCTTTGTTGCTACTGGAGAGGCACGCTTTACGACTATGTCTGGGGTTGCCAAAATCAGTTTCAAAAGCAGTCCTCTATTTAGAGGCCCATGTACGGGACTTGAACTCTCGGTTTGAGCTCCTCACTGTGCAAACATTGTTAAGAGCACTGGAACTTCTGTCTGGAGTGGCTTCTCCCATTTTTATTACACACCAAGCTCAGTTTCTAGATTATCATTGGCCGCAATATAAGGAACCAAAATTTATATTTACTCAGTCCTTGCTGTCCAAAATTACAATTTCACTTATTTCAGCAAGACGTGTTGGCAATGTTCAAGCTACTTCCGCACTGTTCTTTGACCAGTCGTTGCCATCTAATGCAAATCCCTTGACTACCACCGTAATAAATGGCCACCTTGAAGATTATCTATTACAGTATTCACAACACATATCCATTTATACAGATGCCTCGAAACGGGATGAAAAAGCAGCAATAGGTATTTATTCCCAGGCACTCGATTGGAGTTTTCACTGCTGAATTGCTTCCAATTGGTTTGGCTGTTCAAAAAGTTCAAAAAGTGGGCAGATGCGGCTATGCACCAAGCACACAGGAAGAGAGCTGCCGCAATACTGAAAGATTGTTCTCTGCCAAGGCATGAGGAACATGTATAGGTGATATCATGCGCGAGCACGAGGCACTCACATGACCATCGGCAGAGCGGGCTCCAGTATAAACACAACGCAGAACCTGTCGCTCACTCTCGAAGGATCACATTACAGCATGGTACGCATAATATATCACACACTTCCTGCATCCTAGCCGGCGCTCTCAAGTTACGCCCCAGCAGTAGCCATTTCGCTCTCGTTATAACCCATATTCCAGCGGTGTTTCATGTATAATCTGCAAATGTCGGGTGTGGCACACGTTAAATCCTAAGAAAGGTGTAGAAAACATTATTTTTCAAGAAAGCTGAGATACAAGCGCGACAACGTATCTGTGTAACTACTCCAAATGGAAGTTATTGAACTACAGTTAACAGAGAATCATTGAACACAGCATCCATTAGCATTGTAGAAATGATTATTCATTTTGCGGCGAATTTCGGAAAAATAAATCGGTATGCGAAGTACCAAATGAACGAAATGGACTAATTGAGGATAGGTTTACTCGTTCAATTGTATTGCTAAGGAAATTGTCTAGAACAAAGATTCTGCGGCTCCTTTTCTATCACTATCGGTGTGGCATTAGAAGGGCACCCAATGCATAAACAGCGTCGCTTCGAAGAGCTTGTTGCAGGCCGTCCGCGTATCCGGGGTAATGCGCTACGCTGGCTCCCCAACAGCCAACTTACCCGAACGCAAATCGAGTAATTGCAGTTAAGGACACTGGAATGGCAATTTTATATCACGGCACGGATCCAACCAGCCAAGACTTTATTAAATGCACGCTGCGCACTACGCCTTGATCTACCAGGGAGCCTAGAGTTTCTCGAACCAGTTCTTCTCTCTTGGCTCTGCGTACAGCTTGTAGTAGGAGTAGGCACAGTGAAAGGCGTGGATGCCGCCCGTGAACAGGCCGATAAGCTGCGGATATTGAAAAACGGATAAACGGAACTGTACTAATAAGCATCAGCGTCATCATCCCCCACATTGTTAACCCCGTGCACAGCAAGAAAAAGTCATTCCCAGCAACCGCCGATTAATGTTATGCGCCACATCCAGCTGTCGTAAGGGCCCATATATGCTTCCCGCATTGTCTTACAGCGCAAATAACTGGCAGCCTAGTACGTGAAGCAACCGACTGCGTCATTTTGACTGCCGGGCATTTAGGTTTGCGCTTAATATGTCAGCTTCTTCATCTTTTCTCATAAGATGAATTAACATCAATAAATTGGCGTCCTGCACGCTCAAAATACACAGCACCAGTTAAGAATTACAGGACTGCGCTTAAGTCTGCTTAAGAGCGCAAATGTTGAAAGCCACTTTACAGGACTGTTTTCATTGATTGCGTCACATTGTCTTACTAATATCACTATTGCTACCATCATCATTATCAACTACATGTCTAGTCATTATCATTTCTTACTATCACCAACAAAAGTACATCTGACTGCATAGTCACTGTCATCGATACTATCATTCTTAGTGTAGACAATGATATTATGATCTATTTCTCACGAGTCTGGCGTGGAGGAGTTGTTTGTGTACTCGGCTGGGAATGGGAAGGATAGTGTTTCGATTTCCGGTGGAGACAAGTACCCCTAGGAAGGACGCATTCTGATGAAACTTTCTGCGGACGCCACGCCCTAGCCAGGAAATTCTTTCACCTTAATACTTAGCTAACTGTGTCAAGGCATCGTAAGAAATCTAAAAAGAAATTAATCTTAACTAAGCGCGTGCTACATAATGCTTCTGAATATATATTCATTAAAAAGCCAAAACTAATAACGAAATATTTAACGATGGAAGAAATGGAAAGGTACTGGTAAACAAATTGTAAACTTTGTTTCTGCATGTATTGCGCAGATTATCCACGTTAAGCTGCCGCTCATGTTTATCAGATTTACGGAGTTTAGTTTTATGTATATAAGGTAGGCTGCAGGTTTCCTGTCTCTTGCAGGTTTTCTCGCGATAGCGAGGGCATGCCAAACAGCGGGGGACGAAGCTAAAATGGGTACTTGTTTACGAGAGCGTCCACTAAACTATTAACTACTCGTCACCGCTACTCTGAGCGCTGACATGTGGTTGGAAACAAAAGCACCAAGCAGCGGCGATCATGAACTCTGCTCTGCGCGCCAGGAGAAGCTGGTCATTCAGCCGATCATAGGTTTATACCTAGCGCTTCACCCACTTGAGTGTGAATTAGGGTAACGTGATCTTGTCAGGTGCTCACTTATCCATAGGTGATTCTACAATAAATTCTATGTCTGGGTTACGTGCCTTCTTGCTCATCAATGTCCCAAAACTTTGTTATGTAAGCAAATCAGTGCATCTCCAGAATTTTAAAGAATCAATGATTACAAAATTAAACAAAATAAATTGACTCAACGGGGTCATGCCAGAGTTGCACCAAAATTGCTCGATCTCTTCCATTAAACTGATTTCTGTGATCTACGTGAGTATCCGGATATCTTCTTCGCAAGATTGTTCTTACGCTAGCGTATAGTTTGCATACAAATGTTTGAAATTTCGCCTCTTGTATAAGCGATATTTGAGGCTATTAATGCCGACCGCATAAAAATACGTGAGCGCTGCGCCTAAAAAGGGTATGCGCAGCGTTGGAGAGGTAGATTTGTTAGAAAGGCTAAGAAACAATTCCAAAAGTGCATGCAGCCTCCGAATTATGCATGAAGTCGCTTAGGTATACCAAATTTTGAGGGGACCTACCTAAATTTTCAGTCACCATTGAGTTTGAGACGGTTAAATTAGGTTGGGCGTCAATTTTGTTCCAATGGCATGAAGCCACATTCGATGGTCCAGGGGAGGGGGTTGCAAAGGTTTCAGCACAACTTAATTGAAATAAATTTGGAAATCACCACTCAGTCGTTCTCAGTCTAATTAGGTTAGACACCAATTCAGGTCAAATTTTGGGGGTCCAGGGGACAAATTTTGTGTGGAGATTGACATTAGCAGATGACAGTTTAATTCGCAGTACTCATTAAATTGGACACTAAACAAACCGAGTTTCTTCGGTGCCGAGAGCTAATTTTGGGATCGGAAAGACAGAATCTGTGCACGCTTTCTGCCGATATGCTCTGCTGAAACGTTGTGTGGACGCCTTGTTTTTGTACTTCCGCATGAAAAATAAAAAAAGCGTCCTGCCCACATCACTGGGGAATACAGACGGTGGAAGCCTTCCTATATTTAATACATGATTGCAGCTCGCGAAGGGCATTTTAGTGACGCTTTCCTATCAAGGCAGCTATATAATCCTGCAATTTGGATAATAACGAAAAATTTAATGAGAATTTAAACAAGTAATCTAAATTTAATGACTACCATTTAAATTGACTCTGTGATACATTGAAAGAATGTAGATCCTTGCATTCAAGCAGAACAAAAGGAGCTATATGCAGCCATAAATCAACCAGTTCATGTGAAAGCGGTGTAGTTTTCACTGCGGCCGAAGTCGTTTGGCTCTCTATTTGTTCATGCCTACTTTCTTGCCCCGCCATGGTGTTGCAGTGGTTATGGCGCTCGATTACTGTGCCCAAGGATGTGGAGTCGATTGCCGGCCGCGGGGTCAATTGCCGGCCGCGGGAGGCCGCTTTTCGATGGTGGCGAGAAGCAAGGCGCCCGTCTGCTGTGCGATGTTAAGGAACCCTAAACGGTCGAAATTTCTGAAGCCCTCCACTACGTCGTCTCTCATAGCCTGAGTCGCTTTGGAACGTTAAACCCCCCCACACCAAACTATACCAAACCATGTGTACTCTCTTATATGTTTAAGCAAAGACCACCGGTGCATGCCGTGAATGGACAAGCCATTAGTACTCACAGCTTGAATCGACAGCTCGTGGGTTGCTCGCACGTGAAACAAGCAGCTCAAGATGTAGGCGGCAGCGCCCGTTCCTTGGAAGAGGACATACTGCACACGAACAGATCAGACGCAGACAAAGATGGCGTACAAGCGTCACTGATAACGAAGGCATGAGCGACGTTCAACTAAAAGGTACGAAATTCGGAAGATGAAACATGCTGCTTCATGCAAAATATTGTGCACTCTACAGTAACACAGGCTGCAATTATCGCATGTTGATTCATGAGCGGGTGAAAACTCAGCGCACATGAATATGGGGTATCCAAAATATCTCGGAACAAATGCTACTTAACAAAAAAAAATCTAGAGGAGATATCCAGGCTATCATCACACCCTGCTGTTGCTGTAAGGCAGGAGTTCAATATAAGCAAAGATTGGAACCGAAACCATGGTCAGCTCGCTCATTAGCAATTAGACAAAAATGTCTCGTCTTCTCTGCCTGTAAGGCCCGTGCTCTGTTCGGCCTCAGCGTTTGTTGGGTTGTCTTTACAAGTTTCTGTGCCGGACCCCCATGCCTGTGTTTATGTATATACGTATACTTGAGTTTTCGAACCATTTCTCAGCTGGGTGTCCTAGTGTTGAACAGCGTGTCGCGTTCTGGTTCCTAGAAGGAGATCATTAGCTCTAAAATGCGAGCTCTTCCATCGGGCCTCCTTGGAGTTTACTTTCCCTGTGCTACTGGCGACAGGAGAAGTGCTCTCCTTCTGCCTCGACTCGGACCCTCATTAGCGCGGTCTCCAGCTGTCCCGTCGCCCGAATGGGAGCGGCCGGAGGCCATAAAACCTGCGAAGGGGGGTCAGGCTTTCGTCGCACTGCTCTGTGATGTGTAGCGCATATCTGGTACACTTTACGAAGGTTTCCGAAGAGGGAGTTTGCGGTTGATGTATTTTTATTTTGACTTGTGGATAGGGGCACGCTCTGGGCTCATCTCAGGAGCGCGGGACTGCGCCCCAATCTCTTTTGCTGGAGCTACTCCTTGCGATAGTGCGCTCGCGCTGACCGAGCGCTGGGAGTAGCGGTTGCTTTAGAGCTGGTGCAAGAGGCGCCAGCTAGACTGCGCGGACGCGGAGTGCCTTGTTTCTCCGCTTTAGAGGTTGGCGCGTGCCGATCACGGCCAGTTTTCGTTCATCTCTGATTGTTGCTCCCTTGAGGAAGCAAATCCGCCTTGACTCTTGTATCGCCTTCTTGTATATAGTCTGTATGAAGTTCTCCTGTTCATTGAGAAGCTGCTCCACCATGTGTCATTTGTCTCTGACGGTTTACCACCGGGGAGACGACGAATTTTACTCTGCCTGAACATACATATGCATGAATATGTATGCTCAGACAGAGAAGACGAATACAGCTAGCTAACTTATTCTACCATCCAACTTCTAGTTCCCTTCGTTGTCTCAAGAACTTTGTGGCCACTCTCGTACAGTGACACCGCTGAAAGGTGAGTTGCTGTTAAATCTGAGTTCATTATGTGTAGGATAAAGTACTGGCATAGCTCTTCACAAGCAATGACAAAGATCCTCAAAGATTTGTCTTCTGCCGCGGAGACACTATCAGTGCCTTTCTATAGGCGCCGGTTGCCGTCGTGGCATCCTGATTTCATCCTCTGCTCAAGCCAAGCCGAAGCGTATGGGGCATGGAGTACAGCCGACACCACCGAGATTTTAAAAAGGCCTTTGCATCACCTGCTCTCCCATCAGAGAACGCCATGACAAGCGGATGAGCGACAAAGGATCAGCCACTGAATCTGCGCGTACAGGCTTGGGTAAAAGGGCGAGATGACATCATGTGACTCGACACAGATTCGCGCTCGCACCTTCATTTGCTCGTACTTTATCGCCATCCGCCTGTCGTGACGTAGGCTGCTGGAGTGCGCAGGCCTTGTTAAAATCTCGGTGGTGTCGGTACAGCGCCGTCGGCAATTCCCTCTCTATGGTCATCGTGTCCCTTGGCATAGGTGTACTAGTAGATGTGAGTGGACCAATAGTAATAATATGACTTTATAGTGTTCCCGCCTAGCCCTTCGCCCTCCGCTGTGCCCCAAAATAAAGTCTGCCGAATGTAGAATCGATATTTCCACCCTAAACGGCGGCGTTGATAACAAGGTGGCCTCATGGATATTGTGTTGCGAAAACGAAACCAGGCGGCCTCAAGTCGGAAGGCAAGCCAGGTCTAGCAGGTTTCAAGAACGAAACCTCCGAGCGCCGCTTTGGCCGTCAGTCGACCTATGTAACCTGAAATATACGGATGTCGTCTGTACTCTATAACTAAGTTGCCTAATTTTAACGAACGCGACATATTGTGGCGATGTTTTGCCGTAGTGACCTAATTAGTTTACATAAACTACCATACTACAAAACTTTCTAATTACCTTAGTTTACCGCAGTAGCTGTTATAGTTTCCTACAATCTAATTTGACCTACATGAAACCTAATTTCACCTATATGGGGCGACAGCTAAACGTTCTGCTTCAAAGCCTAAATTGTCCACACTTGCAATATTTTTAGTATCCATGTTCTCGACTTCCCGTGACATGAGATTGCTTGATTGACTGCTTGCGCAATTTTTCATCATACAATACAGGTTACAGGCTCAGAATGCTTTATTTCATGCGAATATACCGTGATCATCCGCAGCCTCACGGTTACAACTGCAACTGCCTCTCCCATATTCCTCCAGTTAACCAGGTCCTGTGCTAGCCACGGCCCGCTTATTCCCACAAACATGCTGACCTCATACACACACTTTTTCCCGCCCTCACCTCACCAATTTGTTGCCCCTAGCTCCCATCGGTTGTCCTCTCTTGGCGCTACAAGTCGAACTCAGGCCTAGTTCTTTTTGTATTTTCGACTAAAATATGATTAACTCCCGCTTTCTCTCCGACCATTTGCAGCCGCTTCTTCTTTTTAATTGTTACGCTCATTGGCGTCCTTTGCCTTGTGAAAATGGAGTTAAATCCTTTTTTTGATCTTTCCAGCATATGCCCCATATGTGAGCACAAGATACAGCAGACATATTAAAATCTCTTTAGAGAGACTCTGGCAAAACGCTATTTGTGATATGAGAGCACCTCAAAATGCGCTCCACCGCATTCCGAGCCTTCTGTATTTCTTGGTCAGGATTGAGTCCTTGCTTGTAATAAATAAAAGCACCTATTAAGGAATTTGAGCATCTTGCTACCAGTCGTAAATTGCTGTTTCCTTCCGAAGTGCTGAATGTTCTTTTATTTATACTTGGCAATGCACGCTTATCAGCAAATAGCACAGTAGTAAGTTACACTTCATTTTCTCATTCTCAACCAGCTCCACTTCAGGTCTCCGAACGTCTCCTATGAACATGGAATGAAATATCCCTGGAGGGTCTTCTAACGCTGCCTGGCGGTTTTATTACGTTCTAGTGGATGGCGAGGTTGGCAGTGGGCCAATATAGACACATATGATTTATTTCTCTGCACACTGGCTCCGCAATGCTTACATCACTGCTGAGGTTTCGAATCACTGAGACACTTTCTCGTAAGTTATGAAAGCTATGTACGTGGGCAAGTTTGTGCGTTCTCCTCTATATCACCTCTTTAGTAGTATGTTTGGTGCATTCTCCAGGAGCCTTTACGAAATTCTGTCTAGACATGTGATTGACTGAAGTGCAAATTGTTCTGATCCAGTTGGCGAGCAAATGAGTAAGCTATGTATTCATCGGATACTAAGCCAGTCGGTCTGTATTTTTTCGACTCTTTGACGTCATCATAATATAGATCTTCGCAGCCTCTGTGAAACAAAATGATGTCTTAGAAACAAAGAGTGACTGACACAAGGGTATCTTAGGCCATATTGTTATGTTGCTGAGATCAAAAACGTCGGTACCACTGCTGTGCACATCCTCTGCACATGCCTGCTAACCATACCAGCAGCCATTATAGAAAAGCGTGTTCTGACACTAATGCTTACCAAATGGATTGCGGGCTCTTAAGACAACTTATAATTCTGTGCATCCATTCTTGTTGTCTTTAGGCCCACTATACTTAGTGTACTATACAGGTCACCAGCTAATGGATATAAGGCAATGATGGGCTTGTTACTAGACAACACACGAACAGTGCCAGTAGCCGTAACACAAGTGGCAAAATTACTCTTTGATATGTTGATCCATACGAAAGAAAGCATCACGGAACTTGTCTGGGATGTCGAAACGCAAACAACATGCTACGGGCGGCGCAGTATAGGGCGGCGCAGGCTATTTGACCCTATTCTTCCTTTGGTATTTATTTATCTTGTAGGTAGGTATCCTTGAGTGTTTTGACCAGCGCCTCTCATCCATAGCGGTGGCGTTGAACGTAGTGTATTAACGCACGTGCCATACAGAACGCAAATTTACATACGAGACGCGTATCAACTCTGCAATCACCCTCTCAGGTGCGGATGGAATGAAGGCTGCGATAATGCAGTCCCTCATGAGGCTATCAGGTACAAGATTTTTCTGAATGACGGGTACGTTGTGAGACGCACACAAAAGGTGCCAACAGCGCCTAACACCAAGAAAAATGATGAGGGCTTTTTACTTTTAAAGAACAGTATAATAATGATGATAGTTACATTTTTAAGATAACAATATTGATGTGATTTTAAACTATAGACCATGAAAGAAAGGACACAGTTTACGAGAGGTCATTATTTTACCCCATATGGATCTGGTAATTATGGCTGTGTTATGTCAGTAGGCTGGCAATTACTGAGCTAGAACAAGTGTTTTTTTTTTTTTTGCAGCAGCAGCAGCAGCGATCGAGGATGGGCATATAAAAGCCCAGGGCAGTAACTAGCGCGCAAAAAATATCTCCTACCTCGCAAGTGGTCCAGCTAACTGCTTGGGCGACATTACCGTTACTATATTGTTGAATACTAGCGCGATTTCGGTGATGCTATCTACCGCTAAGCTCGGGTATAGCTGAGGCCAGCGCTTTCTTTCATTATTGCCCTGTCATGACGACTGTTATTTCTATAAGCATGAAGCTTAAGATCAGGTAGCTTAGAACACCAAAAACGTTCTCTCCCTAAACTGCTGTCAGTGATTGCTGAAATTAGTTGTTTATTTTGCTTTGTGTGCATTATTCCTGACTGTGCCGTTATGAAAATAGAAGGCTATCCGACCACCTTTTCACAGTTTAGCAATTTGCACATGCCTTTTTCAGCTCCGGGGAGATTACGCGCGTTATATGCCCACATTTCACGCAGAATTTTGTAGCTGGGCGAAATGTAGAACCCTGCTCCAAAGCTGACCGGATATACGGCGCGCAAGCGTTCTGCGAACTGCTTTTTCACTGACGTAGAAAAGAGCCGGCAGGTAGTGGGCCGATGTGGCACTCAGCATGCTGGAAAGCATCATGTAGAGGCTGTTGAAGCCGAAGGTGAAGGCCCACCCCGCCAAAAAGCGAGCCGAGCTCGTGTCCCTGCTGTCCATGCTCGTTATGCCGTACACGAAGAGGCCGCCCACCTGCAATGATTACCAGAAAGTTGACCATACTACATCTGATCATTCTGGGAGCGATCATCATCATCATCACCTCCTTATGCAGGAAGAGCCTCGCCAGCCTAAGTTTTCGATAAACCACAATCCTTGCCGTACGCATCCACCTGTATACACGAGCTTCCTTCAGTCCCTAAGTATCTTTACTCTCTCTCTACAGCAGCTCCCAAAGGCTTTCTGGATATCCTAAGTACTGCGAGCTGGAATATACAGTGTAGCGGTCGAAAGTATATCTTATGGGGCGCCTGCTTTCGCAAATAACCAACGAGTGGCGGCGCTGGTGTCGGCTACTATTGAACTCGTTTGCCCGCCTTGCAACGGCCTTTCTTTGTCAGTGTGCAAACAGCATCGCTAACTTGTTCGGCGCCGCGTGGCTGGAAAGAAAACAACAAAATATTCGTTTTCGCTTTGGCAGCCAGCACTCCTATTGTTTTGAGAGCAAAAGAGCAGCTGCTCAAGTGCTACTGCACCCCAAAGGTTTCTCACTCGAAATTGGCTCGAAACGAAATACGTTTCTTGGTACAAACGGATGCCCTCATGCTCTACACTGTACATTGTAATTCACTGTATCTTCGGCATTCGCGCAGCCCCTGGGCGCTCAATCGGATGATGAGACCCAGAATGGTGTGCACTACGGGCTGAAAAAACAAACTGTCTTCAACTTCAACAGCAGTGCCATCGACATATACAGAAGCTCACCAAAGTAAACTGATCAGGTGGTTTCCTTTCAACGTTTTAACCTGTTTCCTAACGGAAATTGGCAGCTGTGGTATAACGTGGCTGGTAATAGATACGAGTTCATTTTCTCATTGTCAAGCAGTGCTTCTTCATGTCCGATAGAAAAGGCGCTATTGCAGCTAGATTGTGATAGCCCTCTTCTTTTATTTACGTCCGCACCTGTAGCCAGGTTTCAGCAAGCGGAATTGCAAAGTACTATCGCGTGGAGTGTAATTTCGCTGCATACTGTTCAGAAGAGAAACTTTCTGAGCGCAAAAAAGGATTCGTTATAGTACTGGCTTCCTCTAGCTCTCTGCAATAAATAGTTACTGTGATTTTATGAGGTCATGGTGCACTGGTTTTATACAAGGCGGCCTTCACCGGCGTCTACTCCTTTAAACACAGAATGAATGAGCGTGTTTCGTGGTGAAGGAACAGAATAGATATAAGATGTATCACTTTGCCATAATCCATAATGTGCTAAAATTCAGTTTGTTAGCAATATTAATGAACGTGTGATTAATTAATAATTTGCAAGACCCTCCATCATCGAAGCATTCATTGGGGTTTAAAGATATTACTGATAA
The DNA here is from genome assembly GCA_023969395.1 of Amblyomma maculatum. Taxonomy (NCBI): domain Eukaryota; kingdom Metazoa; phylum Arthropoda; class Arachnida; order Ixodida; family Ixodidae; genus Amblyomma; species Amblyomma maculatum. Next base: position 627,366 of record JAJIZL010017422.1, read on the forward strand.
AAATGCAGAAGCGACGACATCTACTAGAACAGTGAATATTTTGTAAGAAATAAGTTATGTACAGAAGACTTTAGAAAAATAAGTAATAATAGCCTAACTGTAACGGGGTTGGAGTTGATAATAACTTGTGTTTAAGAAAGCGACACAATATTAGCGACAAATTAATGAATGGGATGGCTTATATATTCCGACGGTCAGAGTCGTAGCAATGGAGGAGAGGTGAGGTTGTTTCTGCATCAGAATGCAACTGGAATAGACTGAATACTGCTCCCCCCCCCCCTCCTTCCTGCCTTATTTTCACCATGTTTCCTGGCTACGCCACTACCAACGGCACTTTAAAAACCCCGTAACGACTTGTACCAGCACTAAGGGAGCTTACGACGTGTTATCGACCTTATTCTTAAGAACTTGTTATTAATGAGCCAATAAAACACCAGTGTGGATTTGAATGGAAAGAAATAGCAACTGAGGGTAGCAGAATAAGTCATGGGTGTGAAGAAGATTTAGAGGGGATAGCGTCGTCACATCTGTTCCCGGACAGGGCTGATTCTAGATTATAGGCGTATAACGATAATTTCACAAAATGTCCAGTTCAAAAAAATTTCAAAAAGCAAACTTAAAGTATATCATTCTTGTCTGAAGCCTCAGCGAAGTTAAGCTCGCAGCGAGGTCTTTCCACTCACACCAGTCGCGTAGATCATAAAACTCTCTCGGCGTGTCGTGAGAACAGTTATAGGTCGGCACACTGAGACCGCATATATACTCACTATCTCCAAGAAGTTCAGGAACCCGTTGACTGTGCTCACGTAATCGTCGAAGCTTATGTGAAGGATGGGCCGCTCTTTCTTGAAGCCCACAGCTGACACTCCGTATTCTGCAGTAACGACAGGAACAGAAGTTGGTAAAGGAGCCTACATTTGTGCAAAACATGTCGGAGTATTATGGAAGAATACAACAACTTGAATCATGCTGTAAGGGTCGAGCACTGCGATGTCCAAGAAACGGGAAATTGAAAACTGCGTAAAACAAGCAGATATGACATCGAGCTTTAGAATTTTGTTAATGCGAAGCTTTAGCGCAACCTTTATTGTGGTACGTTGTACGGAAGTCGTTGTGGAAACGTAAAACCAATCGAAAAACATACTGAAATCTGTTACAGTTTCTCACATTTTCTTACAGCTTAAGTCGTTTAAATTGGCGTTGCCTACAGCTTTGCTTTCTAACCTGGAATCTGCAGCGCCAACCATAAGGAACCCTGAAACGGTACTTGAGGGTATATTCGAATGCATTGAATCCATAGAGGGGTCTTTGTGAGTATTCGGGACAAACTTGAACGCTTGAGCTGAGTTTATTATTTAGAAAAAAAAATTGAATTCTGGACCTGGCGACCAATCACAATCAAAATAGGCGACGTATCGCGCACGAACCTCACAGGTGACATCTTCGGGGCTTGGGTGCACCCAGTCATTGGACACTCAGAATTGGGTGGCGGAATGGAGCGTTGCGGGGCGCCGCTGCGACAAAGGAGGTTATAATGACTTCTAGAAGAACGGCTGACTTGACGAATTGGTGAGCCGTGACGAACAGTAATATAAGAGCTCAACAAAAACTTGACAAAGAGGAGAAGAGGACAACAACGGCGCTGTCACGTTTTTGTTGCGCTCTTATGTTACTTTTCATTATAATAACCTCCTTTGTCGCGATTTGTTCTCTTCATTTCTTTAAGCGAGCTGGCGTTCGGTGAATGAAAGTGGAGAGGAGGTGAATCATTTTGAATCGCCTTTATGTTCCGTGCTAAGGAAGCTAGTAAAAACTTTTGCTTTGCCCACAGGTTTGCTGGGATGCCTATCACTCGTGTGTGTTTTCTAGTTTTAATAACAAGCTTTGATTTGGGACCTTTGTTTGTGTATCCAAAGAAATACTCAATAAATTTCATTTGGTTGTAGTTGTCATTGAAATTTAAAATTTTCCTATAGGAAATTTTTCAGGGGGAGGGGGTGCTAAAGCTTTCCCCCTCCCCCCTCCACCCCCGAGCTACTATAGGCGCCTATATAATTCTATATATGCCGAATCGTTCGGAAGGGAAGAGCATTTTTACCTAGCTTCAAGGACCTACTAAATAAACTTGATTTGAAGCCAGTTCAATTTAAGGGAACGGCAATTGGTGGCAGCATACTTATATTTTAAATGTTCGACATTTTCTATACCTTATACAAAACCTCTGCTTTCACTGCCAGTATATCACCTCTTTCTCATTGGGACTCTGCAATCTATCAGCAGGGGCTAACAAAAATGTTTGCTTTCGACAATGATTTCGCAAAACATTTACGGCTGCAGTTGGGCAATGCTGAGTTACGCCCATCTCTTCCACAATGCTCTTCCATTCACACATTGACCGCATTTGTTAGCACGTTTGCGGCATGGTGAACTATTACGTTCGTGATGCTTTGAGAGTAAACATGGAAACACATCAGATATGTTGAAAATGCAGTAAGTTTCTGTTCTCCGATTTTTACATTATTATCCCTTATAGTAGTATTGGGTCAGCGCCGGACCCCACAAGAACTCAAACAGAATAGATAGGTATAGGCGAAATATTGATGTCTGAGGGACATCTAATGGACGGCCTTAGTAGAATTCGAAACGACTTGAGTCTTTCACACTACTAAACTACAGAGAGCCCACTTGCTGGCTCGATTAGAATGCCGGCCTAATGCTTTGCCGCCACCATTCTATTTGTAGACCACAGCATCGTCTATATCGGTCCTTCTGTGCTTTGAGCTGCATGCTACAGTTCATTCATCCAGTAGTAATTCTCAAGAACGACGATTGGCTGCTCTCAATGTTTACACCTTCGTTCAGCGCTCCGCGTTCATTGATAACATCGCAGCGGAGTAAAGAGAAAAGGCAGGATGAGCTCGCATACGAGCTCATATTGACTTTAGTGCATCGTGTGCACATGATGAATTCCAAGAGATTGCATAAATAAGTACAGTACTTGCGCCTGTGATGTTCATCTTCTCAACCGCCTTCCTGGTCTACTTTTTAGTGATGTCGTCGGCTTCTTCTTCGTGGCACTCCAAAGCACCTCATGGATTTTGGATTTGGGTTAGGATATGTGACTTCCTTTTTTTTTGTCACGGGTAGTTCTTGCGAAACCCAACTGACTTCCAGAATAGGGAGGCCGATCACCAAGTTTTATTTCAAAATGGAATGTTTTCATCATCATTGCGGAAACGAACTTTCACAAGTTTTCCAGCCGATGTATGTAGGGTAGTAATTATTGCCTGTGACAATGAATAATAATGATGACGATGAAGACTTCCTCACAGCTGCTAATACAGTGTGTAACAAGTAGCGCAACTTTAATTTGAGTTGCTATTATCCGCCAAGCTTGCTTGCTGACTTTCGTACGTGGCAGCCTACCGGCCAGTGGCAAAGAAAGAAGCCGAACAAAATTTGAACCACTGCGTTATATTACGTGTTCTATGAACACTTTCAAAAGCTCACCAGGTGAAAGGCATATCTGGCTTAAAAAAGAAATTTCGAACAGAATTGCTGTTCGGAATAATTGGTCTCCAAGTGGCCGCCAATCGGTATGAAATGGAAGTTCATTCACGGGGCCTGGAAATGGAAGTTCATTCACACACACACACACACACACACACACACACACACACACACACA
>JAJIZL010017422.1:636052-700751 GCA_023969395.1 Amblyomma maculatum
ATATCTCCCCTGATGGGGCTGGGGCAGGTTGGTCACCGCCGCATGCGGCGGTGGCTTGCCTGTCACCGAATTTTTATTTGTTGTAAGCCGTCATTGCACCTGCCACCGCTTAGGTGGTGGACGGCGACTGTTGTTGCGGCGTGCGTCTTTCTCTCCTTCTTCCTTTTCTTTCTTCTCTATTTTCTCTTCTGTCTGCACGAACCCGACCTCGGCGGCTGCGTTTCGATGGAGGCGAAACGAAGAGGCGTTCGTGTGCTGTGCGATGTCAACGCACGTTAAAGATCCCCAGGTGGTCGAAATTACTCCGTAGCCCTCCACTACGGCTCCTCTTTCTCTCTTTCCACTTTCACTTCCCCCTTCTTCCCTTCCCTTTCGGCGCGGTTGAGGTGTCCACAGAAAACAAGTGAGGCAGTTACCGTGCCTTTCCCTTCCTAGTAATCAATCAATCAGGCAGCGGAGGTGGCTCAGCTACAGAGCCAGTAGCAGGCGCGTGCATTTTCTTTTCCTTCTTCCTACAGCCACAACAACAACAACGCACAGCACACGGACGCCTCTTGGTTTCGCCTCCATCGAAACGCAGCCGTCGAGGTCGGGTTCGAACCCGGGTACTCTTCATAAACTAAGACAGCACTTTGCTGTTTTCACGGTTGCTTCCGCATCTTCAACCATGTGAGCTATCGCTCCTATTATCTCCGCGCTTCCAGCAGCCAAGCATGTCAGTCAAGCAAACAGGCGCCGAGGCGGGATTTCATTCCAGCCTGATACGTTAGTTTGATGATTGGACAAAACAACTGTAGTGAGGCAGATCATATGATGATGATGATGATCTGCAAGTCTTTAGCTACGAGACACTGAGGCCAGACAGAAGCAAAACTTTATAATGGTTTTAATCAAAGAAATATATTGATTTATATACCAGTTCAAAAGGGATAAAAGACAGGCTGTTTCGGAAGCACGCGCTGAGAAAGGACCAGAAATGGCCGGAACTTTTCCTAGGAATCCTCTGTGGTCAGCGAAGTCATGCAGTTTCCCGTAGTATGTTCCGGAGATCGAAGGTGAGCAACCCCCTCCAGAATTCTTGAAGCACTTGTGGTAAAAGCAGCCTTAGTGAACTGAAGATACCTCCCAGTACATCGCCAGCACCATCCAGACGTAGCCAGTGAGTCTCCACATCCGGGAACTTCGGTCCACTGTGATAGACCAGCTTCGTTGCATTGTCGCCGCTGCTTTCATCCACCTTCGGGAGAAAATTAATTTTATTGTTTAAAGACAGTGCTTATTGACATATATATTGCCCCTTTTCTGCTCGGTATTCTTCCCTTAAAGGCCGGTCATGCCACTGTCCATCAATATATTACAGCTTACTAGTGTGGCAGATAATACTGGACTTTAAATTTAAGCGCCCTAGCCACATTCCTTACTTCGAAATAAGTGGCTGAAGTTAACACCGCGAAGCTCCTCCCACTGACAGTGATCGCCATGTTGAAATGCTTTGTGACGTCATAGAGCGACACAGGCCACCGCATCGTCTACTGCCGGGCCGGCGCGAATAAGCTGCCGAAACAGTGTTCTGTGTACGCGCTTGCTAACATGAATCCCAATAGGTGTACTAAGCATATTTCTGGACACAGAACACACGCTGTAGTGAAGCGCTATTTACTTCTTGTGGACGCGACCGCCGCCATCGTCCAATGGGATCACTGCCCCTGCGCCGTAAACACCGGCGTGCCGTCCGCACCGGCCGTGCCTTCCACGGCAGCCGGCCGCGCCAGCGATACGAGATCTCTTGCGCCAGTGTCAGAAAAACATGCTAAAATTTGTTTTTCTCGTAATATTAATAGGCCCTCGAAAAAGGCATTTAAAAATAAATGATTCTTGTGAAATGCCGATCCCATACGTTGGGCGTTTTTGCTCACAGCCAGTGAGGTGCCCGTGTTCTTGTATACGCTAGATTCGCTGCTAAGGCGTCGCCAAAAATAATCATTTCCTTTGCTACGAAACAGTGGAGTTGAGAGTACAGAAGTTACAAGATCGAGTGGTCCATTTACTAAAAAGCCTCGCTGGTCTATTACAAAGTGCCGCCCGCTGTGAATTCGATGCGAAGTAATGAAGCCCTAGCGACGATTAGGGAGAAGCAGGAATCCAGAGCGCCGTCGTCCTTAGAGTCCTTCGCGCTCGCGGGCGCGAGTGACTCGAAGGACGACGGCGCTCCGGATGTCTCCTTCTCCCTAATCGTCGCCAGGGGGAGCCATTGATGTAAGCTTGCGGCGTCCAGTGCTGTAAGCTTCATGAGTTGATTGTCTACTTTCATGATGCGGCTACGACCAGACTTGGCCGTTCCATCTTAGTAGCATCGTTTGCGCTGCTCATTAACAGCGCAAACGATGCTACTAAGATGGAACGGCCGGGGTATTGGCTGCCTCGATGTAGTGCGTCACCCCCAAATACAATACGCTGCTGCGCTGTCGGCGGTACCCGAAGACTGTGCAAAAGTGCCGTCGGGCGCCATTAAGTACATTGCGCATTTTATGCGTTGCTTGTGAGACGTGTTTCAGTGTGCAATGAGTACGTGTTTCGAGCGGGTCAGCTGGGGCGCCTTACTTACTCGGGCTCCGACGTGCACCTGAATCCCGCCCACAAGATACCGCTATTCCCTAGGTTAAATTTGCTAACAAAAATCGACGAGAAGTTCAGTTTGCGGTAACCTCAATAAATGGCATGACTGCTGTTTGGCCAACATTACCACGGTTTCGCGTAACCGCGGATGACGCTGCTCGCGCACAAAACATTTCACCGGCTGCGCGGGTCTCCAGATCAGCAAGCTGTTCACGAATAAACGAAAATACCAGTTTTAAGACTATCTGCTGCTCTGATGCAGCTGAAATGTTGAGGTTTTGTTGCTTGGCACATTAAGATAAGATGCAATAAATAGTTTATATTTCGAAATTGGTATCATGACCCTTTAAGGTGAGCATGCAGAAACAGAGAAAGTGGAAAGTGTTTTCTCTTCACCAGTGAAGGGTGAAGGGCGGTAGTCCGATTACTAGAGTATGGGAAATATCTTTGTCGTATCCAAGATACCTGAAGTGTACCGTCATTGCAAATGGTTTGTCAGGAAAACAGTCTTCAAAGTCGAAGGAAATTATAATACTTTCCAAAAATGCAACCTATAGTTTTAAATGGTGACATGAACTTCAGCTCTCACATTCCTTGCAGACAAATCATCAATTGGCGTAAGGTGACCTTGCTTGCCCTATTAAACTATGGACCACGCAGAAAACTCTCCATTTTTGATGGAAGTTGCTGTGGCAAGCGGCACTCCACAATCCTAGAAAGCCAGCCACCCTCGATCAGGACGAAAATCCGTGCTTGGCTAATAAAGTGAGGTGGTCTCGGGAGTTCAGAAACATCTCTGGCCTGTCAGTGCTCGGCCAGCTCACGTGACGTTGAGACGAATTTCCTAGATAGTTTGGCAGCTGGGCCGGCAGGTGGCAGGTATCATGGCAGACGTCTGGTAAGTTGTGGCGTTATGCAGAGGTCGGCCACCTTAGACATACTGTTGCGATGTTGTAACGACTACACTAGGCTATTTAGCGGAGCATTTCTAGTAAGCGTCGCTAGTCACTTTGAGCGTGAGTAGTAAGCAATGCAACTGGTTGCTGCGAGTCACAGAAGAAGGGAAGAAGAAAGAGGAGGCGAAATGAGAAAAGAGGGAAGGAGGAGAACAAGAAGCAGATCAAATGGAGCAAAAAGATTCGAAAGACGCCAAGAAGAAGAAGAATACAGGAAGGAAGAAGACGGGAAGAGGGAGCAACGAGACTCGGCGCCAAGACGATGCGCAGAATCGCCGATCACTTCATACTGTTTGCTGTCAGTGCACTCACGTCGAGAACTTTCGAGTCGGACATTGTGAAGAATCTGTTTTGTAGCTTTCGCTACACATGTCCAGGCTTAACCGAATTGAACCGCATTCACGTTTTTCGAAACACTATGTTGAACGCTGTACCTTTTAGTCTAGAGCAGACCCTCATCCGCTGATTTGGCTGAGTGACCAAAATGGGCCAGTTGAGTGTTTGCCATTGCTTCGGGTACTATCAATAACTGCAAAAACGCAAAAAAGATTGAAGGCGTTTAAGCTTAGCCTTTAAAGGAACAACATGATAGCGTTATTGACTCCAGTTTGCTGCTAAACTAAAGAATCGGCGCACAGACATGTGAGGTCCGCGCCGTTTTGCAACGCACGCGCGCTTAAAGTTTCGCTATAAAAACCTTTTGGGTCGGGTCCTTCGGCTGGGAGTACTCCGGCAATTACAATGACTAGGGCCCCCAGTGTCGCAATGCGAAAAGGCTGCAGGTAAGTTCTACTTTGTGACTTGTGTTTTAACTTTGGATAATTTTGCGCTCAATATTGTAATTTTGCAGCCCGCCTCCACCGACATACGGCCGCGTAGCACACTTACATCTCTTACAACTGTGTCCCCGTGGTGTGGTTGTAGCTTGACTAAACATTTTTACCAGCTCACAATACCTAACCAAATACATATTTTTAAAAAGAAAACTTAGAATAGATCCTCATCATCGGACTCATGATGCTCGCAGCCACATTTGTAGAACTAGAGAAACGTACTCATAAGACAGCTATTTTTATTAACCGTCTACTTTTAACTTCTTTGTCAATCACGGAAGCACCTTTAAACCTACATTTCTATGTGATATGGAACTGGTTTTCAACGTCCGTACTCTTGGACTCCTTTCTATTTGTGCCGTTGCCAAATGATCGTTATGGTAGTTAAATACTTTTGTTTTAATGTACGTTGTCTTCTGCCGGCATATAGATTCCATGTTAGGGTGGACATGTTTTGAAAGGTAACGCTCATTAAGAAGCAATTATTTGTCTCAGAGAAGTAACTTTCATTTTCTGTTCTTTGTGCGCAATAGTTTAGTTCGAAATCCAATACCGCCAACTCTAAAGGCGAGACAGGCTTTAAATTTCATTTGTCAGGATGATAGTTCAAAGTTTCAAGCATGTAAATCCGCTTATGATATCTTGGTAATTTCGCTTTCTCGCAACGCACATTTCTAAAACAGCATTGCTTCATGTGATATAAACAATCTCATTCTTATTTTATATGGAAAGAAATGCTAAAGTCGTTTTAATTTATACGTCTCAAAATGAAGCTCTAGGACGAGGCATCTATTTCTAGTATATTAAAGCTAGGCTGAACCAAACTGTAAAAACATTTACGTCCCTAGTCTTTGTTTTGGTTGTAGTTATGCTAGGGACGTGTGCCGCCAGAGCAGTATCTGATAAAGCACTATTTAAATATTTATTTTAAATTCTGTAATTATCTTGTAAATTGTTAGTGACTACTTCTGCGCACGATTTAATGTGCTTTTCGTATACTCTCATAGCAAGGTTAAATTGGTCGGGAAGGTTTATTCAGTGCCCTTGAATGATGTTCAACTTCGTGTGTCACCTCCCCCCAACCCGAAATTCAACGGTGAAAGAGCGTATTTGAATTCGCTCCCTCTCGTTTTGTCACAATGCTGTCGTCACACTTGCACAGGAGCACTGCCATGGTGTGATGCTACAGATCTGCCCTCAAGCGCTTTTAAAAAACCCGATAGACGGCGGCCCTACCGAGCCCTGTCAGCCTACCACCCTGACAGTAACGTTGCGTATTTTCGTTTGTCACTGGCTTTCAAAAACCAAATCACGGATTGCTCCCCGAGACGCGTGTAGCTGTTCACGATACCCGCCCTTGTTCCGTGCTCCCACAAACGGTTGCGTCGGCTGTACGAAGAAACGAAAGGCAGAGCCAGCGAAGTCAGAAACGCTCTTTACCCGTTCAGCTTCGGTTTGGAGATGCGCGGACGACCAAAAATCCCCACCATGATGCAAGTGGTATTACTTTTTAGCGCGTTTGACTTTGACGCTTGCAAGCAGTTACTGCGGTTCCATACTACATATACCAAAGCCACCCCAAATGTTTTAAATTACATACATTTTTTCGGCATCTAACAAACAGTTTGGAAACTGGCCGTTCATACGATATTACTGCGGTTGCGCAAGTCATACAAATGCACAACTGTGACGACGAGCTCGTTATCTCGCATCACGTCTTTTGTGTATTTTGGTTTGCCTTCAGAAAAAAAAATCATTTCATATTTCATGACTGCGAGACATTGAAATCTCTAATTATACTGGTGTTTACAAGAACAGCAATAACACATACTAGAGGTGCGTTTCCCTGTCATATGCCTTGCTACTCAACGACTGAACAGCACGCATTTTTTTTTATTACGCCACCCTTATCTCTCAGGCTATCAACATTTGCCGCCCTCCTGACATGACACTAGTCTTCACAAGACATTTTTTATGTCTTTAAAAGCAACTTAATGTCCTTCCTATTACTGAAAAGCCATTTCTGTTGTCTTTCTCTTCAAAGCAAATATTTTCTTTCTCAGCTCTAGTGTGGACAACAGGGATTGGACATTTACTACTATGCTCAAGTTGGTCCTAGCAAGTAATAGACATATAGTGCAAAACGCCATGTAAATAACCTCACCTTGAATATAACTGTAACCTTTGCCCCAGCCTGCGATCTAGCTTCACCTTCCATTCCACCGCAGTACTTCCATGGGACAGTGGCCATCAGTCCAGGGCCTTCCGTCGCTAGATCCACTTGAACGAATCTTGAGCCGTCGCGGCAGTAGGTCTGTGGGGCACCGTAGGGTTTCAGTCTGTCCAGGTCGCTGAAGACAAAGCTACCAATGGTGAGGCCCGGAAGTACTTCTTGGGGCTTGCCATATGGATGTGAGTACCGCTGTGGCAGTCGAACTGCTATGGTTTCCACCATGTTTACGAGGTCCAGATCCAGAAAACTGCATGCTGCTCCACAGGTAAAGACGTCGAAGTAGAGTGAATGTAACTGATAAGAACACATGCATATAATGAGTACATTACACAAAAAATTTTCCCTCCTGTCTCGTAATGTGTAGAAAATAAAACCATATATTTCAAGGCTATTGTTTTATTTATTTTCTAAAATAAAAGCTGGACTGAGCATTCTTGTTCCCTGAATTTGCAACTGGACTTGATTTTTTAGGTTCGAGCTGGTAGCATTGGTGCTAAAAGGTTGGAAAAATCGAACTTTTCTCAGTTTCTTCACTGTAGCCATATTTTAACCTAGCAAATTATTATTTCTCTTGGGTGGTACAATATAGCAAACTTCCCTTGCCAAAAAGTTTTCGTGTTTTCCACAGTCAAATGGAGTTGCTATAAGCATTAATACTTTAGGCGATGGTATCAATTTTTATCAGAACTCCAACGGCAGCGAAAGGATGAAACGAAAAAGACGTACACTGTTGAAGGACGCCGGAGAAGCAGCACATACACACATTCGCAGTGATGTGCTAAACAAGTTATCCGCAGAGATGTGTGTGAGACGTGCAAATTTATGTGGATACACCATTCTGCCCACATTATCTTGGTTATTCTACGCCTTTGAAGAAACCTTCAATAGCTCTACAAATTTTCTATAAATAGATCGGTTTTAATTTATATTTAAGCCTTCGTTCAAAAGTATTACTTTTTATACTTTCAGGACCATCAGACCCTGAAGGAAGTGGGCACACAGACAAAAACATGAATCAAAAGTCGATAATACTGCATATATAAAGACACCACGTTCAAAAGAATGCAAGGATGAGATTATAATATGGAAAGGAAGGAAATAATGCACATCTTATAAGCAAAAATTCGAAGCAAAAGGTAATGCATGTTGCCGAGAAAATAGCCGCACAAAAAAAAAACACTATAGCCAGCAACATTATGGCTAACCTAAATAAATCTGTTTAAACATTCAAAAGCCTCGAACATTCTACGAGACAGGCTGTAGTACAAGGTTTCAGGATATTTTTGTCCATCTGGCCTTTTCAACACGCGCTGAGATCTCAAGGCGAGTGGGCGTTGTTGCGTTTGGGATCGGTCCAAATGTCGCTGCCATAGACTGCATTCTACCATGTTTTTTTGGCCTCACCAGCTGACTCCTATTTCTAAAGCCACCACGTCAGGTAAGGCTTTTGCCTGCCCAGCTGGGGTGGCGCAGTGGTTACGGCGCTGGATTACTGTTCCCAAGGTTGCGGGATCGATTCCCAGCCTCGGCGGACGCTTTTCCATGGAGGCGAATAGCAAAGCGCCAGTGTGTTGTGCGACGTCAGTGCACGTTAAAGAAGCCCAGGTGGTCGAAATTTGCGGAGTCTTCCACTACGGCGTCTTTCATAGCCTGAGTTGCTTTGGCACGTTGAACCCCACAAACCAAATCCTCACAAGCGACAGCGCTTGCTCATCAATGAAAAAATATCGTATAAACGTTCGCTACATTCTACTCGTTACTTGTGGTTTGGCTCAAAAACTTGTTAATGTTTATGTTAACTGCTTTATATAAACCCCGGCCCATTGTCGGTGTTTTCAATTTCTTGGTCTACGTGGAATGTCCTCCTGGCTACGAATTAAAGCCACAAAATACCGAGATCTTTCCAAGGTGAGCCTAGTGCAGCAATAACCTGCCTTAAATCAAAGTTAAGTGGGCTTTCCCCTCCAGGTAACGGACACTTAAACCATGTAATTACCTGAATGCTGCATAGAGGAAGCCCCTAGGTTTCCAACAACAGAGATTTTTAAAGAAAATTGCTTGGCATAGGGCACTTGAACCACAGAGTTTCATCCTCTCCCTCTGCATTGTTCATTACTACCGAGCTAAACCAAGTAAAACCAAGTTAAACAGCCTTCCCAGTCGTAAACCTCATCATCGTGTCGAAAATGCGACAAAATATTTTTATTTCTGTTGTAAACGCCCGATATTTCTCTAGTACTTTTCTGTAGTTTGGTAGCCTTCCTGTAGTAGATTTCTGTTGTCTGCAGTTGTGCAGTACTTTACTCTAGTGTTTTCTGACTGAGTCGCGCGACAGTTCAGTTTCAACGTTTTGAAAATCAGCGATGCTTTCATTTGGCCATAATGACTGCTTCTGATATTTACTGTCACCATTGAAAGAGGTGGCGTTCTGGACTGAACATTTAAAGGGTAGCTGAAAATGTTTTAGGATCATATAAGCTTGCAGAAAACAAAAGTATAAAGTTGCCGGTAAAGAATGCGAAGTCGTTTTGTGCTAGCATTTGAATTGCCGCTGTAATCGCCGAATAGTGACGCAGGAGTTGTGACTTCTCCGATGAGCACCGCTTGGGCTAGGGCCTCCACGATGGCGTCGTGTATATCGGTGCTACGTTTCAAGCAAATAATCGGTTACTTGAAGGAAGAAAACCAATGCCACCTAAACTATATCTCAGGAAGAGTCGTTTGGAACATCGGTCGACTCATGACAGCTAGTGGGCGAAGCAAGCGGAAATCTGAAAATTCCTCAAAAATGACATCAATACGAGGTTTGCAGCAACGTTCCGGCGCACTGAGGGGAAGACTAAACTTTTTTCACTTGCTATTACGCCCTTATTCTAAATGCTAGCGTGAAACCAGATGACAAGCTTTATCTACAAACTTCGCACGTTCAAATCCTCGTATATTGTCCAAATATCAGTCACTTCAGCTTCCGTTTAATGAAAGTTGGCATTTCATACCCTTATCGGCTATGACACTTGGTATTAGTATAAAAATTTCTCATACGAGAAACTATAAGGAATGTTGTTACACATTCACATGCAAAGTAATCGCCCTGCATTTCTGCTCATTTATGTTGAAAGTTTGCTTTCGACAATTGCACAGAAGACTTCTCCTGTCCATGTATTTTATCGTACAATACCGTATAATATAGAATATGGACCTTACGGCTGTTTCCAAACTACGTCCATCGAAATTGCGTTACTTTTTTTTCACATTGATTACAGAATGTTATCAGCAAGTTTTCAGTGCCGAATTTTCTTTACATATAGTATCTCTTACACAAGTATCTTGAAATATACATCGAAATCTTAGCATCTGCTTTATTTACTTAAGTAATCGAATTTTATTGCCCACATTTACAGTTTTTGGCGGATTCTGTGATCCTCTCATTTTTGCTAAGCTATGTTCTGAGGTGATTGGCAAAGTGGTCCTTATGTGAAGTGTTTTTATTTCTTTCGTAACATTTATATGTGGTTAAAAATTACACCTAACCAGGCAAAAATATCGGCAAAAGGTAACAATTGAATAATTCCCTACAATACGCATTCTATGGAATAACTGCACTTTGCTTTTCCATCTCTACGCAGGAAACATTATAACAACTGTTAAAATTTGCCGTAAGAAAGACAATTCATAATTCCTACAGCGAGACAGTTCGCGGCGCAAGCCGCAAAATTTTTTAACAAACTTTTTTCTACATCTCTATCCCTCATTTTAACCTATTCCTAATGCAGAGTCATTAAAGAAAAAACAAAGAATTTGTACCTTTTGATGTCTCGTCATCACCTCCTGGGGCTGCAACGGCTGCGCCAAAGCCCAATAATAGGAAGCAAATCCTTGCGGCTACCATCATAATGTCAGGAGGCCTGAAATGAAAATAGCCGAAATTTAACAAAGCATTTCAATATGTGTTTGAAAATGCAACGGCAGTGCACTCCGCCAGATTATTTCTTTACTGCCCCTTGCGATTGCAGAAAAATGCATCCAGGTTACAACGGTGATGTATATAACATATCTGGTTCCTGGCAAAGAGCTTATTCCACCATATATTTTCTTCAGGCGACAGAAACAGAATTCGCAGCTGCTTTTCTGTCCACAGCCGGTGTCGTAACCGTCAACTTAGCGAGCTTCCGATTTCATGTATTATTCTGAGAGGAACCTCTATACGCATACGTTTAAGCCACCAAATCCAACTTTAATTATTAGAGTACATTCATCTAGGTACATAGTGTAGAGCAAATGCCGAATGTGTTGCCTGTTGAATTCGGCTTAATTATAGTCTATACTTTCAAGGGCACCTTTCAATTAATGTGGATGCAGAAGGTCAAAACGCCCAAACATATGCCTAAACAGAACCACAAATACGGCCATAAAGGAGCGCTTGCAGTGCCGCTATTTTCGAGCGGTTTAACACTTATAGTTGGGCTTAAACTGTCATTTATATCTACTAGCTTATTTTCTCACTTTCGACCAATGATATGCTTCTGTCTTTATTGTGTGCTGTACCCTTGCCGAAATCATCGAGGCACAGCACACGGCACAGATTGCACGCCTATCAACCACCAAAGCGGGCAGAGAGATTCTCGTTAAGCTCGGCCTGAACACCATAGTAGAAAAGGACAACGTCCTGCAGTTACCTAAAGTCGTGCGAGAAGCAATCAAAGTGTCCCCCCTTCCCAAGAAACGTTCACCCGATCCACAATCAAGGAAGAAGGCTCGCCCGCGCCAAAGCCCTCGCTGCGGACGCGGCACAGTTCCCCGACCAGACAGCTTTCGTAGATGCAGCGTACATACCGGGAAAGCATGCCTACTCGGTAGCAGTAGTCGACGGACACGGGCGTACGCGCAACTCACTCACACTTTACACCAAGAAGCCAGAGGTTGCTGAACAAGCAGCGATAGCACTAGCTCTAAAAGACTCGGATTTCACAACTGTATACAGCGACTCTAGAGCAGCCACTCGAGCTTTCGCCAAGGGCGGGATAGACAAGACGACGCTACGGATCTTAGGCGGAAGTAACATCACCTATCACTCCATCGTATGGTTCCTGGCACACATGGGCAGCTTAGGGGGTGGCCTGCGGAATCTCAATGAGATCGCGCACGAGGCGGCGCGAGGACTCATCGACCACGTCCCTCCGGTTTCCCCTGCTACTCCACATATCGAGTACAGAGATCAATTATTCACGCACAACGAGCTCACCAAGCACTTTTATCTAGGCAGACGAGCATTTCCCCTCCCGGATAAGAAATTAACCCGCAGCCAATCAGTCACGTTACGCTTGCTCCAAACGAAATCATACCCCAACCCCTGGCGCATGAAGCACGTCGACCCAGACTACGACGGACAACATGTGTGTGAACGGTGCAGTGATCGTGTAGACTTAAACCATATGCTGTGTGGTTATGCATCGAGCGACGCCTACGCCAAGAACAAGGAACGTTGGGACAAAGTTTTAAAAAGTGCTTCACTACATGATCAGCTTCGGGCTGTCCAGGAGGCCCGCGCGGCGGCCGAGAGCTTCGGGCTCTCTTTGCCGACGTGGGAGCTGCCCTCTACACCTGGCGCCTAGCCGAGTGTCCTCCAGGACCCCTACTGTGGGAAATAAAGTTTTACCAAACCAAACCAATGCAGTAATGGTATATCAGTTATTTTTTTGTAGCGGGTTGAAAGAAATAGGTTCGATCAAAACAGGAGTAGTGTTTCATTACATTTATTTAACATGCACATAGTAGGCTGCAGCCATACGAATCAAAACATTCTTATCCACCTTATCGTAGTGAATTGGCTCCCAAGAAAGATATTTCAGACAGTGCTGGTACGGAAACATTCACTTAGCAATACCCTACTTCGTGCTCTTACTAACATACAGTCGATCAAGAGTATATGGAACTTGAATGGGATCGCAAAATAGTTTGATATATCAATAATTCGACATATAAAACATGCCGAGAGATGAGCTCCTCTACGACAGAGCAGTACCAATACGACTTCCTAAGCTAGCGGCACGATTCTTGCAGTGATGGGCTGCACGCCGGCATACTGGTAGCCCAATGGTCGCCTGGGGCGTGGCTACCCGCACCGCACGGCTCGCGTATGTTCAACCGCGGCATGTGCATAAAAAGAGCAGCTTACCGCACTCGCCACTATGTAAACGCAAGCGAGTCCTCTAAATGTTTCCTGGAGCCAGATTAGAGCGCCTAAGTTCAGACAGTTCGCACTTAGCGCCTCGGGATGCTTGACGCATGGGCCGTTGGGGCAAGGTTTCAAATGAAAGCTGTTGTGGACGGTGCTTTTCGGAACACCACCGCTCACCATAATAGGTGTATTTCTATTACTGGCAGAATAGGAACAGTATGATAACTCAGTTCAAATAAGGTTTATAGGCTTTCTTGTATGTATGACAACAGTGTCGCGTTGGAAATACGCGCGCCAGACAGAAAGCCATTGTTAAGCCAACCGATGCTCACCTCATCAAACAGCTTTGCAGCGTTAGCGCTGTCAGAAGGCGAAAAAATATCGCAAGGTGCCATTTGGAGAGGCAAGCTTTCAAGAGCGCTGCGCGAAGTTCGATATATCGAATCTTCCGCTGAGCGAGAATTCGATAAACCTGAGCACGACTCCTATAACTTTGCACGCAATGTTCAAGTAGATAATCTGAGAGTTCCATAGCTACGGAGAGCTCACCATGTTTTGGAAGTTAGGACGCCGTAAATTCCCTCTTCCCCACAAGACACTCACAAGGCATCAAGCTGGAGATGGCTACAAACTGATGCCCAAGCAGCTACATATAGAGTAAGATTCGGCTTACGCAATACACTCCAGAATGCGTGTGGTACGGAAAGATAGTCACCCTCTACCACTCCAGATGGGGCTGTCGGGCGTGCCCGATAGAGCCTAAAATTACAAACCCATCAGTAAAGCAATGAGAGGGTCTTCTGTTCAGCTCCGACCCACAAGATCAGCTAGAGCTGGTTGAGGGGTCCGTAGAGGCAGCAAGAACCAATGGGATCCTGTACTTAGGAACATCACCTGCAGCTCAAGACCCCAACCTCTAAACCGCTTCCCATTTTGCAGAATAAAGTTTTATTATATACTACTACTACTACTACTACTACTACTACTACTACTACTACTACTACTCGACATAACCCACAATGTGATATATTCAGATTCAAGAAATCCGGAATCGAATGTAATGCAAAATTATTCGTTAATGCGCTGTTCGACTGGGTAAAGACGGGGTAAAAGCAGTTGAAGGGTGGTAATTTAGGGCCGTGTGCGCGGCCGCTTGCCAACGTTTATGTCTTCCTTCTTCACACTGGTGCAAAATAGCAAAAAAATGATTCGCTATATATGGCTCAGATTTTCGTGTTAGCTGAAAAATTATTACACGAAGCCAACCATTGATGTACCTCGGCCCACTTATGCACCATCACATCACATCCTTCCAGCAGAGAGGATGCTTCAGCCAGTAACGAGAGTGCATTAAGCGTGCTTCTCCACTCGGCGTCCGCTGCTCGCAGCACATGTAGATATTGTTGATAAAGAGTATAGACCACCAAACCTTGAAAGAAGATTCGGAAGACCTCAAATAAAGGTTTCAGTGGTGTTACGAAATTTGGTTCATCGCACGCAATTGAAGCCGTTGTGGCAACTTCAGCCTGGTGGCCCCATCTGAGTTTTCGGCGGGCTGGAACTGATTTTGAGAAAGTAGAGAGTCTGAAGGAATCGCGACTAGCCGGGGGGACACAAATCAATATGCGCAAAGAGATGCCAAGCAGCAAACTAACAATTGATGTTGATGTTTGGGCACCCAGTACGGGAGTCTTTTCACAACCATATCAAACACACTTTACTGGTCGGCGTCTCTACTTTTCTTTTCGAATTGCACCATTTTTGTTAGCGAACCGACTTGCTTCCTTAGGTATATCGGAAAGGCGAGCTCACCATCCAAAATAAAAGAAAGGGAATTTAATGTTTATGGACGTTGTTGCAGGTGACATAAAGCGAAACGCACGCCCAATGCGCCGCGCCTACATTGGCCATTGAATATTTCTTAAAAGCTAGTAATAGCGGCTAGTTGACTCCGAAGCGAGGCGGTCCGTGATTTGTACTTTTACAGGAAACGTCGCGAGTGTTGAACTCGGTAATTAGAGTATATAACCCGAGTTTTCGTTAAAATACAATTTTACATAGCGTTTCGGGCATAGGCCCACGCTGTAAGCACATTATACTACCCATTTTATATTGACCATACATTCTGCTCCTGTGTACTCATCGTAGATTTGGTAGTGCTGAAAGGAACCTGTGAGATAAAGTATAGATAAAAGTATAAGATAAGGTCTGAATGAAGACCATCGATCTTCAAACCGACAATGGGGCTAGAGCATCCTACTGTAGGGCATCCTACTAGAGCACTGTAGGGCTCCTGCCCTACAATGGCAGGAGCCACAAATGCTCGGCATATATGGCCGCAACAAGCTGCACTCTTCAGGACAACGCTGTTATTAACTGTCACGGAAAAGCAGGCAGTGGTGAAGCATATATGATGGCGCGCTAATACTGCTAGTGCAGCAGTATGTTTTTTGCGTCCCACATTCGAGCTGTGCCAAAGATAATACAATGCCACAAAAAACATATATGCTCTCGTGTAGAGGTAGAACTACAACAATATTTTACTCTTATGAAGAAAAAAAAAAACACATGCGGCATGGAAAATTTAATCTATGAACTTCTGACAACGTCAGTAGGAATGTTGTATGGGTTATCGAATGAGAATACATGTTCAAGCCCAGCCACCATCCCAGCCTTTTTCTGCTCAATTCTTGTTTTTTGGTGTGCAGCCGGTTTCAAGTTCGTTAACGTTTCGACATCCGTTCAAGAAAGTAAACGCTTGCGACAACTCGACTTCTAGCTCGACATGCGCCCCAGCTTCACGACGATGGTTCGTGTGTCACTGAAAGGAGAGGATTCGCAGAATATTATCACCCAATTTTCATAACGCTTCTTAAAATTACAATGTTTTCACCATCTCGCGGCCGGAATTTAGGATAATAGCTTTCAATATTATAATGTTCCTAAACGTTCGATTGGTCTACTGCCAGCTGCGTCACCGTCCTGAGCCTTAAAGCAGCACCACTCACTCTCAGGTTTCGACGCCAAATGCAGAACTCCTATGTTCAAAACAGGCTGATTAGGATTTTAAGTTTAGTCATGTTTATTTTCTGTTTTCACCGCATGGATCCTCTCACGTTAATTCTCGTTCATTACTAAGCTGCCACAGTCCTTTAAGCGTCCTCACGTGGAACAATATATATAGAAAAAATTTGAAAGCCATCCTTACCAGTGTTCTTTACCCTGAGTTCTCAAGCCGACTGAAGTTTCTTCCAGCTGACACGGTATGTTATGAATTTCCCTCCTGTGTCTTTATATCCTTATGAAAGGTGAGCGCCCGAGAACTACAGCGGGACTGTTTACGTGCATGCAATCGTGAAGTTTTCCTCTAAGAAGCTCCGACTTTTTCTTCCCTTTTACTTGAGTGTATTTTTAGCCCTTACCTGCCATTGTCAAATTAACATTTCATTCTCGCGGTAGTAGAATACCCCCCCCCCCCCCCACCCTCCTTGCACGTGGCAAAACAGAATGGCGTCTGTTTACGCCTCGTGAGAAGTAGACTGCGCGCTCTAAGCCAGCGTTTCATGTGGCAGTGTATAGGGGCGACAGCAGAAAACATTAGAGACATCAACAAATCGCGATTTATCCCACTTGCACGTTGAATGCTTGAAATGAAAGAAAATTACGATTAAAAGTACAAATTACCTGATATAAGGCATTGCTAAATTAGAGAAGAGAAATGAAACGCGTGTCGTTTATTCGCGCACTGTTTTTCTCGCTGAAGAAAGCCTTTGTGTAGACGTGAATGGTACGTCATTAATACATAAATATGTTAAGATGTTGAGATCGTCCCAAGAGGATATCACCCGGTGCTACGAACTCTGCGGTACCCTGCACATTTGTATCCCTATAAACACCCACCCCCCCCCCCTCCCCGACATTTTGCAAAGAACACTGCGGCTCAGGGTTCCTTGCAAAATGTCGCGCCAGAACAACCTTTCAACCTTACTTGCTACAGAAATGGCTTGAAATCTGCACTTTGGTGTTCCTACTAGACGTAATGTTTTGTTCTGACTGCTGGCATTCCGGATGCCACATCACACACGTTTCTTTCTTTGTTGTTCTTTTTTAAAGTCCACATATATCCGGCAACTCTCATGACACGCTCAATCACTACGTGCACTGAGTAAGTGAAAAAAAAAGGAGAAACGCACAAAGACAGAAAATGTGAGAGCTTCACTGTCATGCTCGAGCGTATTTCAATCCTGAATCAGAACACATCCAAAGCTTTGATACATTCTCTGCGGAAACCTTTGGCATCTTTTTCATGTGCCGTGCACCTACGAGACAATCACCTAAACCTATCGATGTTATTTTCTTGCACTATACAGGTAGTGCCATCTAAGATATTTTACCATTTAAAAATAACCTTAGCGTTTCATCAATAGAAATCAAGGGAATGTTTTTAGGTGTTGTGTAATGTACCGGGTAGTATTCGTTCATTTCGTTCACTTTAATTATCAGTGAAGGCTACATAATTAACTTTTTTAAGGTTTTAAGCTTTCAGGTGAAGTTAGGAAGGTTTGCATGCGCCGGAAAAATGGTCCGACTCCACAAAAAGCTGTGAAGTTTAAAAGCAAAACATGTTATGATCCTTGTCTGTGATCGCCGGGGGTTCAAATCCATATTTAAACAAGCTAATTAGGTAATACCTATTACCTATTTAAGTGGGCATTCGTAAAATGCTTGCCATATATTGCATTAAATATTTCCTCACCACAATGAGTTCATTTTACTCGCTAAAGTTTGTCTTTCTTAAAACTTTGGTCCACCTTAGCTGAGGCACCATGTGTATCCAAGAGCGCTTCCTCAACGAGCAAAGCAAGGCGCTCTTGCGTTATTGAAGTGGTTGCCGCTTTAAAGGTGCTCAACTCAACACCGAAAAGGTATCACTGTGATGTGTAGTACACAGTATTGAGTGTTTGTACTTGCTTGTTTATCTTTTTTTTTACTTTCGGTAGTGTTGATAGAAAAACGTTCTCAGATTGCGTGTACGGGCGCTGGACCGCAGTAGCCTTCCTTCCTATACCTGAAATGCGGCTGCGCAATATTCTATTTGATTTCAATGTGTTGTATTTAATTCACAAACACTAGAATGCACAAAAATTGGATTTTCTGCATTGCATGTAGCCACCCCCAAGATGTGGCCACCGCATCGAAGATTAGGAGGTTTAAAACAAGAATATTACTATCCTCATGCAAAAAAAATAAAAAAAAATAAAATAAAAACAAAACAAAAAAACAAGAAAAACATAATCCGTCGACGTCAGCGCTGTCGACAGTTGAAAACATGGCAGCCTTCAAAAATGACTGGCATGTTTCTGAAATGTAGTTGGGGCAGGTCACATGGCTGTTCACTGACCTTACGGAAGTTTCTTAAAAAATTGACGAAGCACCAATAAAGAAATTCCTTCTCTAAATATACAGCTTGTGTCATATCTTGACAAGTGTGATTAGATAATTATTAGCATGCTGCAGAAAATTCTCACCCGCATCTGCAGCCCGAATCTCGTCGCTCAAGCGCAGATGCTTTGACACTGCTCCAGCTGAAGCGAACATTATCGCCCATCAACTGGATACTCATCCGACTGATATGTTGGAAGTAATCATGTTCAAATATTGAAATTTTCACTTCAAACGCCCCTTTACTCATATTAAGAACTGAGCACCTCCACTCTATATTCGTGTATATATTCGCACCTGAAGCTGTTCCGTGTGAAATAAATACCGCGCGATGTACGCCATGGCGCGACCTTGGTAAATCTTTCCTAGTCGTCGTGAGATCACCTTTGCGTTGCCGTTTCAAGAGCAATCTTTTTGTCTGGCTTTATTCCTCCTCTACTCCGTGTCGCATTTGGCCAGCACGTGTGCTAATATCCCCGTGGGAAGTAAAAACAAAAGCTCTAAAAGGTCGAATGTGGCTCGGACACGTGCCACGGGGTCATGCACCATAATGTGCATGCATTTTCTATATGGAACGTCTTTCGTCGTTTTGACAACTGCTGTTTTAATATAGTGTCTGCTCCAGCATAGGTGACAGCTTTTCCATTGCTTCAAAAGTGTTGGATTTCACCTGTAGCTTTTCGTTCGTGTTGTTTTTGTTTGCAGGTAGTTTTCGGTTCTCGTATGTTCGTAATTTTTAATTTTTTTTTTATTGAATGCTGCGGCTTTTCACCGCATTTACTGTTTCAAACGAGGCCTTCCCGAGCTTATTGCACGGTTTTGTGGATGTGATGTGGATCCTGTTTTTGCTGAGTATATTGTTTCACACGATGCTTTCCTGAACTCAATTCATGGTTTTGGGCTGGTGTGACGTAGAAGTGTTTTTTCTTTTCTTTTTTTTTATGCAGTAAATATGTCGTTTTGTTGTCTCTTGTTTGTTCATTCTTACTGTTTCTGACCCGCTGATTGAGTCTGTTTTTAACAGCTGTGGATGTTCGTTAAAAGGATTTGCTGTCTTCATGGTTTTGGTTTCTGACTCCAATTTTCGAGCCGGCAAGATTAAGTCTTTCGCCTTTTTTTCGTGAATTATCCAATGTCTAATATCCTGTCCGGCACTTGTTCACGTGCCAACGTTTCTGTCGTATCTACTGTAGCTTATATCGCACCCCCCCCCCCCCCACCCACCCTCCACCAATAAACAAAATATATAAGCGCACGTTTCTGCACGCCTAGGCTCTTCGTCTTGGTCTTGGTAGTGCAGCTATTTTCGTGTTTCAGGTTAGCGTTTCTCTTGCTTTAGTACTCCGTTAGCAAAATAAGCAAGTTGAAATATCTGCTGTCTGAGAGACACATCTTCGCGCCGCTTCTGTCACTTTGCTTTTTAGTGGGGGTGACCACGGAGGATTGCCTGGGGCTCCGCCACGCCTTTTTATTCAGCTACTCGGAGAAATTGATCTGTCCGCTATTTTTCGACTGATGCGCATACTTGTGAGACTGGTGCTCTTATATTGGGTGCGCTGGCGGTGCCGCTGCTAAGATTGTTTCAGTAGGACGGCAATAGGCTGTTAGAACATTACAAAGGTAGGTTGACAACTTGTTGACTAATCTTGTCCTGAAGGGAAAGTTAAAGCTGCAGTTTTGATTAACAAGAGAGAACGGGTGTGCAGTACCAAGGAGCCTGGACATTGTGAACTAAGACTCAATATCTCGAGCCTTCCCTACTGAAAAAACAAAAGTTCTACAGGGCAATAACCTGATAAAATCTCATCTAATCGTAGAGACTCTCATACGGTGCACATCATTATCATTATATATCTTATATTATTTATGATAATATACAAGTAAACGATGACACCTTATGCAATTATATGCGACTTGTATGTGAATTGTTATGTGAATTCAGTGAGACTGTGTGAGAAAATGCGAGGTTATTGCCTCATACAATTTTTTCAGTGCGGTTATCCTGAGCAGTTTTAGTTAAAATTATTAGTAAAGCGCAGCTCAGCTGAAGTTAACCATTCTCTAAGCAACGCGCCCTTTTGTTCCGCAGATGACCAGTATTCCGTTTAAGATCTCTCTGTAATGCTGTCAGGTACGTGAATGCACCGGTGAGCCGAGTCTTGAATGCGCTTGGCTGCAGACGCTGCTAGCAGATGTGTGCTTTTGACACACGTTTGGGGCATTTCCAATGGATCTCCATGATGCGATGCAGCCATAATGTAGTTACGCAGTTACTGAAGTATACTCGAGCGGAGGCTTAACTTCAGGATGTCAGAGTTCAGAACCAAGATACAATTTTCTCTTCTACACACCTGTGGGAAACACGCATCACCTGCATTACCAGTTGGTGAGAGGTACTCTGTAGTTGTTCCCAAAGTGGAGTTAGTGTAAGGAAGCCGAAAAGAATTATTCAGTGGCATCAGCCTTGCTTACCATCTTTCTTACCATCGTCTCGCGGTTTTAATTCGTCATGCTACAACCTGCCAATGAGAGAATCTCTCCCAGCAGCTCTAAACTGCACACTAAGCACACTGCAAGAAGGAGGCGAAATCTGTAAGCTTATCATAGAAAAGCGCCTCAGCGCACAGTACAAAATGCAGGAATAAACAATATCAACAGAAATCCTCATTGACAATAGTGCATGTCACGTACATTAAGATTTGAACAATGGGAACTCACTTAAGTGTGCACGTACTAGGAGTTTATACTGTGCAGGATTGCAATTTGTTTGATTGATTTGCTTGCTTTTTCGCAGGCATGGAGTCCGCAATGAGTAAGTAAGCGTAGATCGCCGACAGCCGTTTTGTAGTGTGTTCAGGCTTTCTCTACTCACCAACGCACATAGCTGGCGAGACTGTACGGTCGAAAAGCTTACTGCTCGAACTTGGCGACGGACGCAGAAAAATGGCGCGGTAGCACTTCCACTGCAAACTAGTGATATGTCTACATGCCGACGGATTACGAGCGAAATGCTCGGCTTTCAGGTAAGTGCAATTTGTATTTTTATTTATTTATTTCTATATTATTTATACCTACAGCAACGCAATGGAGCGCTACAACAAGAGTAGATGATTAAGACATACATGCATGAAACATATTGTGATCTGATCAATGCTGGAATTCAATACTAAAATAAATACAAGTTCGGTACTCGAGATCTGTAACTCGACTACAATTTTGGTAGATGCGGTAAGCTAGGGGAGAAGTCCACCCTTGCTGGACGTTCCGACAAGCCCCTCGCGAGTCGGTTATTATGTATTTGGAGGAGGAGTCAGAGGCTGTGAGGGCGATGGCAACCTCTTCTGCATGGGTTGGTGACTGGACCTTGAACGTAAGGCCGTCAACGTTTTTGCCCTTGTGGATGACCGCGGCTGTGTACCAACCCCTAGGGTTCGGGCCGGAGACATCCACGTAGAAAACTCCTGGTTTGCTTTCATACTGGCGGTACAAAGCTTCCGCCCGTGCCTGGCGGCGCCCATTATGGTCCTCTTTGGACATGTTGGCGGAGATAGGCCATACAGCAGTCAGCGTTGTTGTTGCGACTGAAGGCAGAAGGAAAAGAAAACGCACGAGCCTGCCACTGGCTCTGTAGGTGAGCCACCCCCGCTACCTCGTACGGACAGAGGAGAAAAAGAGAAGAAAGAAGAAGAAGAGGAAGAGAAAGACGGGAATCGCAACAGCAGTCGTCCACCACCGAAGTGGTTGCGGGTGCAATGACGACGACCTACAACGCATAAAAAAAAATTAGAGGGTCTTTTTGATGTCTCTTAAGAGGAGAATGGCGAAAGCCAACCCTTCCTATCCTATAATTTGCTTCCCATTGTTACCCTCTTATCGGCATTCGTTGCAGTGCTACATATAATTATAACTGGTTTACAGGAAAGGAAAGGCGCAGTATCTAGCTTTCTCCGGTAAGTGTGATTTGGACGGTACACCATCGCTCCTGTCGCGTGGCGTTCCTTGACGTGCATTCAAGTGCGGCATTGCAGATGACAGGGACGCATCCCGCTTCGGCCAGTCAAAACGCTGCAAAAGCTGGACACACATTGTTCACGACAACATGAACCAATAAAGGCTTCCGCCTTGGCACACTGGTCCCCGCCGCAAGCGGCAGTGACCTACCAGTCTCAGCCCCGTAGGGCTAGGAGCAGCCACCCCTCCCAAGAGAAAAGCTGAGCGTGCAGCTGATTGATTTAAGGAAGGGAAGGCGCGGTAACTGTCTCACCTGTTTTCTGTGGACAACTCAACCACGCCGTAAGGGAAGGGAGGAAGGTGGGAGTGAAAGTGGAAAGAGAGAAAGAGGGGCAACGGAGTACTTTCGACCACCTGGGGATCTTTAACGTGCGCTGCCATCGCATAGCACACGAACGCCTCTTCGTTTCGCCTCCATCGAAACGCAGCCGCCGAGGTCGGGATCGAACCCGGGTACTCCGGCACGGGTGCTCCGGCACAGTAGTCGGGCGTCTCACCACTGCACCACCTCGGCGGGCGGAGCGTGCAGCTGATTGTTACAGGAAGGGAAAGGCGCGGCGAACTCGGACATCGAAACAACGAGGATATAGTGCTACCGCAATTGTGTTCTGGATGGCCATTGGTCAAACCACAGCCACATAGTTTTCAATTTCGTGTCGGTTTGTCCCGAGGTTTTCCCGTTACCACCAAGTGCATCAGTTCGAATTTCTCTATTATAACAGCTGTGTGCTATAGAACAAATACAATGACTCTGTTTAACCATCACGCTGCCTGACGAAATTTTTCGTTTACACGGATGTCGGCTTCGGAAGCACTCTGTAGATGTAAGTGCGCTTAGCAGAATAGTGTTTGGAAGTCTGTCGATTGTGCTTCCGCGCCTCCATGACAGCACAGTCAGGAGTCAGTTTAGTACATACGGGGCTCCGTTTTTGTACTACTCTGACTCCTGACTGAGCGGTCATGGACGCGAAAAATTTACAGATGCGTTCTAGGGGACACTCAGCTTGCCTCGATGGTGAATCGTGGGAAGTTTCCAATTTCGTGGGAAATACACGATGGTAAGGGAAATTTATTTTAAATAGATTCCGTGAAAGCGCAGTGTGTTTTATAAACAAGCACTTTCGTATTTGTACTATCCTAACTCCTGACCTCAAAGCGACTATGGAGGCAAAAAATGTATAAATGGGGTACAGGGGACACTCACTTTACCCTAGTGTTGCCGAATCGTGAGAAATTTCGCGTTTCGTGGGAAGTACAAGCTACTAAGGGAAATTTATCCATTGAAAATGTGGGAGCATTCTGCTGTTGCTGGAAACTGCTGTTGCATATGTTTCTTCAGGAAATGTTTAGAGTATTCTAGGCACTATAGTTTAGAGAGACAGTGGAAACGCCGAGCTGACCATTTTGTGGTGAGAACTACATCGGCCTGTGCATTGGCCACGAACGAGGAGTTTCGCGTGGAGGGAGGTACAGATCCGTTGCCTAGCAACTGCCGCAGCTGGCGGAAGCCGCACGCTTGCCGCGCCATTTGGTAAACTAAAAGCAATTAGAAGATGTCTTGCCTTTAATGCAACATAGCTATACATAGTGGGTAGCGAATCTTAATTCTCCCCTAGCGTGAGGATGATAATGATGATAATAGGCTAGTCAGTGGCGCCTCGTGGTGTATTGGACTGGACTAGATTAGATTGGGGTGAATTGGATTGAACTCGATTGGACTGGTTTGGAATGGAGGTTTGAATTGAATTGGACAGGATTGGTTGGATGTATTTCACTGCAGTGAACTGTACTTGAATGGACTGAATTTCATTACACTGGATTGACTTGGATTGGATTGGAATATGGTGGATTGGATGGGATATCACATTGGATTAGAGAGAAGTAGGCAGCCCAGCGTAAGCACACATGCTTTCACTACGTTATCCTGGCCCAGCTGAGCCAAGCCACAGCCAAAGTTTGGGGAAGTAGAATTTCGGCCAGCCTTTACTTTCCTGTCTGGCCTTGATGGGAAAGTCAATCGATTGCACGCATGGCACACCGCGCAAGCGCCCAGAGAGGGGCATTCCGGGTCGGAATGGGGCAGCTTTATTAGGGCGAAAGCCTTTAATGGCTTATACTGTCGTCCGTTCGCAGAAGGGGTTACACGCATTCTAAATATGGGCATACGCAGCCTTATTAATACATAACAGGAAAGGAAACGCGCAGTATCTGTCACACTTCTTCCGTAGACATCTGAACCGCGCCGTAGGGGGGGGAGGGGGGGGATAAGGAAGGTGCAAGCGAAAGTGGAAATAGAGAAAGAACAGCCGTATGAAGAAATGTGACAGATACTGCGGCTTTCCTTTCCTATAAACCAACACACAATGTCAGCGTGGGACTGTTGCTATGTGGTTCACGTGTCCACATAAAACAGCGGTTGCTAGCCAAAAGCACAAGGACGTGCGACCACGGCTCGGCCACAGCCACAGTGAAAATGCGACTTTGCGGCTGTGGTAGCGGCGCGTCTTTCGCTCCTTCTTCTTTTTCCTTTCTTCTCTATTTTCTCTTCTGTTGTTTTTGTTGTTGTTGTGGCTGTAGGAAGAAGGAAAAGAAAATGCACGGTCCTGCTACTGGCTCTGTAGCTGAGCCACCTCCGCTGCCTGGTTTATTAAAAAGAAAACTGATTTATTTATTTATAGGAAGGGAAAGGCGCGGTAACTGTCTCACTTGTTTTCTGTGGACACCGCAACCGCGCCGTAAGGGAAGGGAGGAAGGTGGGAGTGAAGATGAAAAGAGAGAAAGAGGAACCATAGTGGAGGGCTACGGACACCTCCGCTGTCTCGTGCAGAGAAGAGAAATTAGAGAAGAAAGAAAAGGAAGAGGGAGAGAAAGGCGCGCGCCGCGCCGAGTGATTGATAGGATCTTAGAGCGGGATGTTTCGCCTGCACTAAATGGCCCTGGCAAGAACAATTCCTTTACTGCACCACCGGGAAAGCATGCAGACGACGCCTCACTCAGATTATTTAAGGATCTTTTGAGATCCTACCCGTTAAGAAATTCTACTTCATAAACCGAAAAAAATTTTAATATTAGAAATTTTGATGCCATATAGAAGCGGGTAATGCCATCATTGCAATCTGAAAACTCGCTTCTTTGCTTTTTCTTTCCCCGTCAATTATCTCTACGGCTGTTGAATGTACCAATTTTTGCTCTTGGCCGTCCTGACTTGCTTTTATCTGCCAGATGAATGCGCATTTATAACAACCTGAAAGTTCGCAACTTAAACACAGTTTACGTTAATGCCGCGGGTGCCGCCACTACCCGTAAAAAACCAAGCATTGAGAATCAGGAATGCAAGTGTTTGAGGCATCCGCCCTACAGGAAGTTTTGCATAGGTGCTCAAACGGGCGTATGTTTCAGCCCAGCTGAACTGTGCAACAATGTTAACGTTTACTTCGTGATAGCTCTGCCATAGGTCAGTTAATAGAAAAAACATATGCGTATAAGCAGGCTGCAGTGAATCAGGTGGGGGATTAGCCGGGGAAGTTGAGGAGATAAAGTTGCCTATAGGAACAGAACCAGCTTCTTTGGAGGAATACGGCGATTACCTTTGGCTTTCAGTGGGCCCGGTTAGAATGATGGTCAATATGAATGAGCGCGGTGATTAAAATGTTTACTTCGGCCAATGAAAACGGCTGCGAAGCAGCCATTTCATGAACTAATGATACCTGAGACCTTTTTATAAAGCAGAATAAAAACTACCGCTAACCGTTCTCTGAATCATGAGTGGGCCCAAGGGAAATTAAAGACTTGCAAGAAAGAGATATTTGAGTCAATAATGAGCGAGTAGGATGAAAACCATATGAAAGACAAGTGATATATTCCTATTAAAAAAAAAGTAATATGATCTGCTCTCGGCCGTCCTTGAGTCTTTTGGCCAAAATATTACATCACCAGTGGTGATTAAATATAACAATTCATTGAACATTTAATGATTCCCCTCGCACTTTGTTAGCGCGAAAGATTGCTGGCTTCACTAAGGTTTGATAACAATCTAACGCGTATGTCTATTACGTATGCTTTTTCATCTTTACTTCTTTAAAATGGCATGCTCAAAGTATCTGACCACCTCGAACACTACAGCGCGTTGGCATGCTAACAATATCGGTCTATATTTTGTTTTTTTTACTGCTGCTGAAGAGAAAATTAACCTCGCTAGTAGAAAGAAAGACTGTTTCTTCCAGCTTTATGCGAATGCGGTCCTGTGACTTGCGAAGTACCTGGTCAGCATAAATCAACTATTGTTTCTCACTGCATACATGGATGCTAACACGAGAAAAACGCAGGTCTACGATTTAGCCGCTAAATATGTTCAGGCTTTGAATTATATGCGCCAAAAATGTTTTGAGATTTAACGACTTTTTTGAACCCTCGTGCTGTGTTTTCCAGGGTTACCTACTGCTTTATACGTGCGACTACTCAGAGTCAATTGGGAAGAGAGCAAAAAATTACCGACGATTACGTTACTTCCTAATGCGAAATTTGAGCGCAGCAAATAAGCTGTTTCACCTTTTCGATAGATTAAGGCAAAGAAATCGAGCAACAGATCTATGCGCTATCACAGAATTTTTTCGTCTCGCTCATGGCTCAGAAAGAACTGGCAGATAATTTCGCAGTGGCGAACGGCAGCGGCAATTTCGGCTCGGGCGGTGCACATATTCAGATATGCCGCCACCGATCTGGCTCTCTGATTGCCACCGCACAGGGGTTGCATTGGAGGAGGAGCGAAGAAAGGAATTAAGTTCGAGCCGGCGCTTTGACAACCGGAGACTCGCAGGAAGAGGGGGGAGGGGGGCGGCGTGTACACCCAGCGGCAAACGATGGGGGCAGAAGCGCGCGCAGCAAGGGGATAACGCGATAAATGGAGGAGGGAAGAGATAGCAGCGACTGACTGATGCTGCTGACGCCGATAGTGAGTCAACCCCAGCTGCGGAGTTGGTTTCAGGGACAACGCCGCCGATGCCGACGCAAACAATATGATACCCTCGCTTCAGCAGCGCCAAGAACCAGGTCTAGCCGTGGGAAGGTGGTCACGTATTCGTCGACGTGCCGGGGCCTACGTGAAATAACCGGCGCGTCGGCAACTGAAGAGCACCCTATCCGCCACACAGGAACAGGGGGGGGGGGGACCCTCCCCTCCTCTCCTCTTTCTGCATGGCGGCGACGGTGTTCTATGCAGTCACGTTATCTTGACTCTCTAGCGGCGTCAGCGGCATCCAGCGGTATCAGTCGGTCGCTGCTAGCGCTAGGGGGGATGAAAGGGGGGCGGAGCTGGTTACGAGGCCGACGACGACACCGAAGCGAAACCCAGGAACGGACGCCAAAGAGCTGCGCTCTAAAACAACCATCCGCGTCCGTGTTGAATCTTGACCAGGCTGTGCTATGTTAGCGAAAGTTAGGGTAAAGCAACAAGTTCTTTCCCGCTGAAAAACAATGACAAAACTCTTTCAATAGCATTTTCCATTAACAGGCTTAATTGCCGGTAATTTTAAAGGAAATGCGTTATGGCCCAAGAATAAAACGCGCCCTAAAATGCTTACGCCATCGAAGACATCAGCGGATGTTTCCTCGGTGCCCGTGGCACTTCTCGACTTTTTTCTCTACTCGGTGCAGGACACGTTCATAGATAGCAGGAAGGCTTTCTTTGTATGGTAATGAAATGAAGAAAACTGAAAGAGCTACCCTCCTGCTTGAAGCTTGTATATCTTTTCTTTGTATGTCGTGTGTTGGCACCAGATGGTCTACACGTGCGGTTAGTATACAGGAAACAACTGGCTCTACAAACCCGAAAGAAAGTGCAGAAGTAAATGGTGTTAGCTCTAACGACATGAAAACGAGCTCTATTAATACTATCGCCGGCACGTGTTGCCTTAACCTTAACGTTAGGATTATGCGGATATGATGGTGAGAAAAAGTAGTTCATGGTGCATAATAAGGAAAACCCGTAGCTTTAGCAGCCAGCTTTTATAAAGCGGATATTCGCATCTCACTTTTGTCCCCGCCGCAGTGCGCAGTCTACACGTC
This sequence comes from Amblyomma maculatum, assembly GCA_023969395.1. Taxonomy (NCBI): domain Eukaryota; kingdom Metazoa; phylum Arthropoda; class Arachnida; order Ixodida; family Ixodidae; genus Amblyomma; species Amblyomma maculatum. The sequence continues at coordinate 664,385 of JAJIZL010017422.1, forward strand.
GCAATATGCCGACCATTCCATAAATTAACCCCTTGTCTCCTCTTATATTGATTGGTAGCAAGTTATTTCCCTTTTAATGAGGATGATGAGAAAGATACGGGATTGCGGAGGGTTGAAACATTGAAAATTACGTAAGTGCCTTCAAAGGCGCCATGTTGAAATCAATTGGAACTTTCTCTAGAGCTGAGTAGAATACGATCAAAGAGATACCTCTGCGCAGTAGAAATATGAGAAGGAGAGACAAAAGCAAAGATGATAGCCAGAAAGGTGTCTCGGTTGGCTAACTATGAAATACGATGAAGACCTTAATTATGCCATTGGAAAAATTGGGAAAACGAGGTGCACAGATTGTTGTAGCTCGGTCTTCTTCTATACTTCGTACTGAGAATGTCGCTGCAATCAACACTGACGGTTACAGAGAATTTTAATGTGAGAACAAAAGAAGTCGATAAGCAGTGGGAGGCTTCGTCCTGACGTCACTGACTACGGAGCCCGAAACGGAGATTGTTTCAATGGTGTCACGCGTGATTTCGAGCCCTCATTGCCAATTAGTTTGACAATATATGAGGGAAACTACGCCAGCTTCGGCTGCAGAAAACTATTAAAAGTGCCTTTAACAGGTGAGCGGCAAAAAAAAAAAAAAAAAAAAAAAAAAACTACTGCTGAAGTAATCCTAGAAGGAACCTTCAGAAATGTAGATAAATATGAGAAGGAAATACAAGGATGTAAACCAGAACGGTGATCCGGTTGGCTACCCTACAGAAGAGTAGAGGGACTGGGTATATAAATAACTAAGAAAGAAGGGGCGAGGAGCAGTGTTACATTTCATCCCTCAGTGCAGCCGCTCTCAAACAACAAAAGAGTGCATTGTAGGTCTAAGGGCACTCGACTACTGCGGCCACGTTCTAGGCAATTTATCCCCTGTTGAAAGGCGAGGATCGAGGCGGTCCAGGGCACGCAACGCAGAGTAGGTATTTTGCTCGCGAAAGCAGGGAATTCACATAGGAGGTGCTGTACTGTAGCCTGACAGCGACATCAATCACAATCAGGGCTGTCGGCCATTACGATCCGATAAGCATATTGGCTTGCAAAAGTCACACCGAACCATAGAAGCTGATGGGAGAATCTCAGTATATTCCTAGTCATAGGCTTGAAACAGAGCGATAGTTTAATTTTGTTCATAGAGTACTCGCTTGTACAGAAAACAGAATTTGGTAGCTATTGAATACAGGTTCCCGGACGTTTTGCTAATTCGACAAGATACTTCGAAGATAACTCAGAAATGCTTTAGTTTTCGAGATGAGGTAGCCTGGTAGGATCATTGAAAGTTTCCACCTCAGGATGTCTTTCTCAGAATATTGTTTGGGCTAAAACTTCAGGCTATAACTTTTTATTTCAATTTAGTTCAACTTTCTTCTGGCTTGAAATAATTATTTTCTTGTTATGAATACAAATTCTGCAATGTAATAAGCTGGTCGCAGTGGAATTATTAACCTATCTCCAGTGGAATCGATTTGTACTGACTCCAGTTCTTTTTAACTTCCACTCATCCTTCACCATTCTAACGTTTCTCTGTTCAGCCGGTATTGAACCATCGCCACCGCGTCCGGACGGAACTTGAGAACGCGAGTTGTGTATAAAGAGACACTGTCGACAACTGCATTCCATTTTATTCTTTACTAATAATCGAGTTGCTTGCGCTTGCTAGCTGTGTTTATGCTGTTAAACCAAATAATAATTATTTAGGGTTCAACATTTGGATGTCATAATACATTATACTCCTCCGGGACCTGTACGTAAGAAATATGATTTACTAATTTTCGTGCCAATCGAGTTAATGTACAGAGGGCTGTATGCCATTTTCCGCCTGTTCTGTATTATAACAGCTCCTATTTTCAGAACAAGAATCGATTTCGTCAGGAGAACGCGGTGATATATACTCACTGGCCGTATTCCATTATTCCCCAGTCTCCTTTTTAATCCGTCATTCGCGCCGCGCTCCGGTGAATGCCTCTATTGTATGGTCTCCCTTTTAATTGCCTTGTATTAACAACTAGCCTAACAAAACCTCAGCAGCGAGCCAAAGTACACGAAGTGGAAGGAAAGAATAAAATATAAAATTGTACAGACGAAAAGAAGAACCAGAAAGGGAATAGACTGATCCTAAATTTTTTATTTAAATAAGGAAAGCCCTGATGGCTTAGGAGACTTAGAAAAAGAAGAAGTATAATGACTCTGACCCTCACGCTGGCAGCGGCAGCTTCTCGCCTTGAAAATCTAGCGCAGAGATCGCCGCGGGAGAACAACCGACGTCATCAAGATGCTTTGCAGGCTAGGTCAGTCGCGGCGGCGTCTACTGGGGACGTTCCTAGAACGAAACCTTGGCCGACTCTACGGACTCGCGTTACGTTTTCGAGAAGCAATTTTGTTCAAGGTACTGCCAGCAATGCAAAGGGCTGAGCTGCTGCAGTGGTGTTCTGTGTCCCCTGATGACTTGTGCCTGTAGAGCTCGCTACGTCGTAAGAGTAAGGTCACAGTAACGTTTCATTTATTTCTTACCACCCGCGACCTTTTGAAAGTAATTTGTGCAGCGTTCACTCAAACTCAGCGACTCTCTTTGAGACGATTTCAGTAGGTATCTTGCATTCTACATATACTGGCCAGGCCGTCAGCTTCAGTACCTAGATGGTCATATATGTTTTTTTGGTTTAGAATGTTTTAAGAGTGAAATAATATACAACGCGATCAATACTAAGTTATAATGGACAGAATCTACCAGAAGATCCTTTAGAGGGTTGCAAAGTGAGTACCTACATTGCAAAGAAGGAGGCAGCCAAAACGTGACAGACGATTTTTTTTTTTCTATTTTTAAAGCTATTGGTTTTTCTACTATAAAGCTCTCTCCGAAAGCCTGCACAGCCAAGATGATGATTTTGATCGCTCACAAACAGCTTAGTATGACTTTAGTCGTTGTATTGGCTTTGAGCCTGTGCTATTAAAAACACTGAACTTCTGGACTGCAAGTATCCGCTGTTTCCAACACAACTGTTAGAACGCTAATGCTCTTCACACATATTACCATGCAGACGTCTTGACTCCCCAAAAAGTATTTCTTCAAAGTTGTCATAAAAGCGTTCATCTCGCCCTCCGAAGCAATATTTCTGAAGAAACCTTACTTCAAAACAAATTCTTTACAGTAAAATTATAAGGAATACGGGAGGGCATGGTTTTAAAAATAGCCTGAATGGTTTCCACCTCTACGACAATTCCAGCTGCAGTGACCTTCACAACATCTATTTCTCAGTATCTATTGAGCAATGCAGAAGCAGTAAAATATTTTGCTGCTTTTTCTAAACTTTGCCTCCCGCTGTTAAAAAATCAATCATGAGATAAAGCGCGTGGTTCATCCCTAATCTTTCTTTCTTTCATAAGTAAGCAGAACCCATACGTTTCCTTAGAAAAAGAAATGCCCTCGTGGTGGTTCTTGCAATCGTTCTCCGCGATTTATTTAGTTTCATATATTTTTACACGCCGCAGGCCGTTTTACAATCAAAGAGGGTCCAAGAAGTAGAAGGAACAGGAATAAGGCGAAAAAGCTGTATTGCACCAATCTACAAAGATATCCTAACATCCAAATTTTACTTATTTATCGAACGCTCAAAGAAAGGAGCTAATTACGCAGTTCTTGAACAGGTATGATGAACTTTGCATAGCATCAACGATGTCAATGAACGTACTGCTGGATAAAGCGTCAGTTTATTGCTTGGTGACAAGGGAAATATTTGTGCCACTTGCTTTCAATGTCGCCTTCAGGAGGTAAATACGAGCAGATTTTATTGGCAGAAAGTGGGAATCTAGCTCTGCAGTTTGAGAACAATTATGCTTCACACATGTTTCCTTTGTGCCTTGTGCGAGTTGATTAACATTAATTCAATTGTGTGAAAGGCACTTCGTGCATGCACAAAACGCATGCCTATTGGCAGATCTGATAATTCAATATCAGGACAATAGTTTGGCGTAAGACTAAGCCTTCTGGCTGCGGGATCAGAAAGTACGATCTTCTTTCAAACCATGCTTCCCATATTTCTCAACAATCCCTCTTATCTCTATTGTGTGCTTATGGGGTTTTTCTACACAGCCTAATAACGGCGGGGGTAAGGTGGCTCGAGAAGAAGCAGACGGTACGAGGGCTGCCCAAGGGTGGAAGAATGTTTATTCCCTGCAAAGTTAGGAAAAGACGTATGCAGGATGATCACGTTTCTGCACGCGAGAGACTCACATGACCGTCAACGCCAGAACAGACGATTCGTATAAACACCATGGGCGTGGCTGTGCCCTCCCTAAGGATCACACGGCAGATCAGTGCACCACGCCCCTCAATTTCTACATCATAGCCCGCGCACTCGACTTACTCTGCAGCAGGGTTCATCATAGACTCGAGCCCAGTGGACAGCTTTTAACCATTTGCAGCCGCTCTCACCCATTATCAAGACAGTTATACTATGCGAATTTCTCAATTAATTTCAACAGTTACAGGAGTGTGCAAATACGGTACCAAATACCGGTCAGAGTTTCGAAAGAAACGAAAGCTTTCGCGAGGAAGTTTCCCCAAATACACAATTATTATCTTATTCTTGAGGTATTTTATGAACGGTTACGGCCTAAACTCTAGAAACGGACCTCACAAAGACACCTTCAAAAATAACTTTGAAATATACCTGAAACCTGGACATCATTCAAAGACATCAGCCTTGCAGATATGTGTTGCACGATTACGAGCTGAAATCCTATAAGAGGAGGAGGGGAACCTTTTATTGAAACGCAGCATTAAGCGTAGAGAATGTCATGGGTAAGGGTAGCCGAGGCCAATTGGTCTTTCAGCTGGCCAGAGGCTAACCAAGCCCGCCACGTTAGGGGAGAAATGTGTGGAAAGTAAGGGGACTGAATTGCAAGAGGGCACGAAAACAGGCAGTGTTCTACAATAGCATTGAGTTCAGGATAATTCGGGAATACGGGAGAATGTCCGATACGGTAAACAAAGGGTTCGGAATGAGTAAGGAGTTTATTTAGGTGCGCGCGCCAAATAATCCATATTTGCGTGGTAGCGAGGGATTTATCAGGAAGAGTAAGTGTGCGAAGAGCTTCTGTAATGTTGTCATAGTGAAGACTGATTTCATTTTGTAGCGAAGAGTAGCGTGTAACGTGGGTGGGTGAAGCAATGGATTCCCAGGTGCTAGGTGCTGAAGTTCCTGGGTGAGGCGTGCACTACCTCATTGGCTGGGATTCCAGCCTGACTAGGATTCCAACTTATTGTGACACTGTGGGGACGTAGTTTGGTAAGAGCTTCGTGTAGATCATCGTGTAGTTCTTCCGGAGTCCGACCCATATGAATGACGCGTATAGCCTCTATTGAATCAGCGTATATGGTATATCCTGAAAGATTATGGGGTGCTAATGAGAGGTTTTGGATACTGGCGACCGTTGGTAGGGTCTCTAGAGCCGCGGTGGAGGAGGGTCAGTGTAAGGACCGAGGGTGTGCGTCACTAGCTCACTGCTGCCGTCAAATGCGTAAGCAGCCACTCCGATGTTAGTTCGTGATGCATCTGTGTAGATGATTGTCGATTCGATAGGACAAACATGGTGTAAACGTGCGCAGAACGTCTACTCGGGTTAGTCCAGTGTGTCACAGTCATCCTGTTAAGGGCGATGGCGACAGAGATAGCATTTCAAAAACCACTATTATTTCGATAATTAAGCTTATCACCTTTTATTTTCCCGAATTACAACACTAAGCCTTCTTTACATTCGTCATGAGCTCACAACAGCCTTTTTAAACTTGGCACGAATACAAGTTCCAAAAAGCATCACTCCTTGGTGAATACCTGGGCAAAGAACGCTCATATTGGACTGGTATCTCCCATACGGAGCACCTTTTCGAAAGTTATTTATCGGCTCTCCTGCTTAAAGTTGTATTCGTTGACTTTGTTTTTTCACGTTTCTTGCCTAGAGTGGCATTTATAAGATGAATCTGGCAATTAAAGATAGTTTGGGTTATTTTAAAGCCTTGTTATTGTACGCTTTGTTATAGGTCAAATTCTTATCGCCTTCTTGCTTCGTTTTAAAAACGATTATGCAACACGCCGTTCATGTTCCAAAGTGTGGTACAGCATTAAAAAACCGTTGTCAGCAAGTAGACGGACAAGAATCCCGAGAAGGAGGCATGCGCCAGTAGTGATTAGGTATCTCATAACCGAAGTTCACACGACAGCTGAAACTTGCTGCTTAATGAAAATAGTTTTTGAGTGCATGATTCAAGGTCTTATTACTCATAAATTTCTTTTCGGACTTCCGGAGTTTTTGATCGGTTTCGGCAATAACCGCAGCTAGAGCTTGTTTGAGCGCCCGGTTTTAATGTCAGCACGAGCCAGCGTATAAGGCGACACAAAACAGAAGATTTACAACAATGGTTAGTGTACAATTTACACCCTAGCACTGCTTCAAGACGAGGTGCGCTATGCGATGGTCTTCCCTACATTCTACTGCGAGGTAAAGTATATTTGTACAGGCCCCGTTGGGAAATTAAGGGTATACCCTTTGTGACAATCGCATATTACACGAAGCTGTACAGCACATCGTACCGCGATAGTTCATCAACTCGTCTTTCATTCGAATCAGGGTCATTTCTTAGCGCATATAGATAGGAGGAATGAAAGTACTTGAGATTCTTCACACCACATAAGCAGCGCAGAAGCGTCACTGAATAAACGTAAAGCTTCTGATGATTTCTGTTACGGCGAGATACTTTGCAGGGATCTCACCCGGATTTGTTCAATAACTCTGTCGTGTCGTATCGCATCTCATTTTTATCTTGAGGGATATCAACCAGACAGAACAAACACGACGTCATGCTACCAGAATACGAAAATGCCAAATATAAGTGCGTTTATACAACTAGCGGAGCTTCTCTTTAACTGATGCACTTTCATTGTGTTCCGGGTGTCGTGCAGGATGCACAGGATATCGACCACGTGGTATGCAGTTAGCAAGGAATCATAAGAGCACAAATTTGCTTGACATGCGGACACAACGGATACAAGACGACCTTAGTTGCGAAGCAATAAATCATAAGGAGAAAAAGATAGTTGTGGTTTAGCTCTGGTTAAGTTGAATTGCGATAGCAACGGCGGAAGCTTCTTATGCCTTCTGCATTATTCCCCTATCACGCCTTATCAGTGTAAGGTGCTACATTATTGGGGACATTTAAGCTCATCCTTGTATAACACGAGAGAGTAAGTTACCAGCCTACTTCTTCTTTTGCTCCTCCTCCTCCTCCTGCTCGACTGTTCAAGGTCAAGCGTGGCCTCCGCCGGGACCACGCGACGACTCGAAACCTGTCACAGCATTGCTATCGCAATAAAATGGCTCCCTATTTGGTTCGTTATATTTAACGGCACCTATAGATGCGGCAGCACGTTTTCCCCTCAATAATGTTTTTTTTATTTTTATTCATTTTGAATTGGGGGGTGGGGGGGGGGAGGGGCTTGAATTAGTCATTTTATTGCTACGCGGCATTTCAACACATACCTAGCTGCCATGCTCTCAGTGAATAAAGCAAAGCAAACCATGCTGAGATGTTGTCCAGCTGTACCTCCCGCAATGCCCTCCCGTGCTACCGGCTACAGCCACGTAACACACATGCTATAAATCCCCACTTTAACGGAGCCGTAACAACGTTGATGTGAGGCCCAGAGGCAGACCGAGATCCAAGATTTCCACATTCAATTTTCATTTCGGATTCAATTTTCAGCTCAACAACGTGATATCCTCTAAAGGTGGAGACAATCTAAAAGTGAAGCCAATGGAACTTCGATGACTGTCAAATTATTTAAGAATTGAAGGTTAACAAATATGAGGAGTGCATGCGATATGCAGCGAATCAAGCATGCGCTAAAGGAGGAAACTATAAACATAGAGATAAATCAGATGTACGCTCTAAGAGGCAAAGAGGGCAATGTGATTAACTGTACGGACGATATACTGATATCAAAAGAGGAATTGTAGATAGCTATGTACAGGTGTCAATATATTTCACATGACAGCGACAAAGGCAAGGGGTCCAGAGGGTCTAAAAATGCGACCGTAAAGAACTAGGAAGCGTGAATATCTTACATTCGGTGATATAAGACGACAGAGAGCTAGAAAGGTTAGGCAAATGCTGGTGTTAAACGGTAGGCAGGAGATCCTGCTACAATTACTGCCGGTCCCGTATATGAAGTGGCTCACAACCTTCAGCATAATTTCGCGATTTAATTAATTACAAAAGGGGCATGAAGCACACAAAACATTTTTAGGTTTTTCTACCATATATTTGCAAAGTATATCACTTGTACCATAGAGCGACCCGATATTTCAACCGACCAAGGGACCAGGCTGGCATTTGTAAATGGCTTTTGCAAAGGCTACGCGACAACAAACCGTATTTACTCCATTATACAGATCGTAGAGAAATACATCCAACATGGCCAACTCCTCCCCACATCATGAAAGTGGTTTGCTTAAATCCAAATTCCAACAGACATGCGTCAGCTGCGCTTATCCAAACCATAGTAAAAGGAAGGAAGATGGCGAAGTTAGTGAATTAAAAAGTTGTGCAATATATCTGAAAAAAAGAAAAAAAAAAAGGATTAAAAAAAAACGGCACATGAAAGGCACTAAAAGAAATATGAAGAAAAAGGAAAGCAAAGCATGGGAACATTCCAGGAATGCCGCTGTTGAGAGAATGGCAAATGATTCTCCTCGAATATTTTCACAATGCCACTTAATAGAAAAGCCAGTTTTTCATTCCTAACTTTTTATTATCTATGGTCATTACTTCTTATACGGTCAGCTTGGCCAGCTGGAGAAGCTGCGTGTGCTCTTATTGAGTAATTTTGACATCAGTCCTCGGTATAGTTGTAAATTTTAATATTATATATACGCTGCTCTAAAAAGACTTCCTGCCACCCCGAGCGGTCGCACTTAGCAAGCGGGAAGGTACAAGCAATATGTTAGAAATAATGGGGAGAGACTAACCTTGCTGAAGTAAGACACCGATATAGGGAAAGCAACTGAGAAAAAGACACTGTAATTTCAGTGAATCCTGGGAGATTTACAGGTAATCATCATTATCATGTGCAAATTGTTAGCTGGCCGTGCTGTTTCTGTCGGCACATTGTTGGGAAGCGCATTGCCAATGTAATACTGCTTGCCCGATTTTGACATATGCGCTGCCTTGTGCTTGATACCAGACACACGCTGTCGGATTCCTTTTTTTTTTTTTTAACTAAAGAAAATGCGTCTTTTTTGTCCAACCAACTAAACTTCTTCTATGGGAGCTTATGGGTAGTAGCAGCTGGAGTGTCCATAAGAGGAAAGCAATCTGGATACCTAGGCAAAATTTGTAAAGCGCATGCGCCTTCGGTTGTCTTCTACGAGTATTTAAACTGTGCTTCTTCGAATAAACTTTCAGTTCATAGTAGCACTTGTCCTTGTCCTTCCCCTCTCGTTGTTGTTCCCCGTCGCAGCGCTGGTAATTTGCAATGCAAGATAAAAGAATGTTGCTTCCGGTAATCTTCCGTATTTACTAATCTTCTTTTTTTCTTTTTGCAGCGCAGTACCTCATACACAGAAGAAGCTCAGAGGGAATGGAGAACAAAATTATAAAATTATTAACATTTAGGCCCTTAATTTGGTGTCTAACATCATTTTACCCAATTTCAACACTCAACCTCACCTTTACACTGTCACAAATATCCCATCTGTTTTTTTTTTTCTTTAGATACTTCGAATACGCTGCCTCATTAGCTACAACGCCTGCCGAGGCTTCTCGTTTTTTAATTTAAACTCTTTACCTGCATCGGTTGTTTTGCTGCTGTTGGGTTCATCGCCACATAAAATTGTGCCAGAGATACCGCGGTTCACAGGCCTGCTTTCTCTCAGCCAGCAGGCGAAAAGGAAGAAACCGGTCCAATAAGCTGGACAAGAAAGGAAAGAGAAGAAGGGGATTACGAAACCGAACTGCGCACCCGAAGCGTGCCCTTGAACACTTTCACCTACGTCATCCGTTCGTGCCTCCTCGTCCTCGACGCCAGCATCCTGTCTAGTCAATGTCGTCGAATGTAATTCCCGTTTCTAGCTGAAACCTGTTGTCACACTAGTCTCAACCATCTCCGCCTCCTACCTGTGGACTACATTTTCGATTGTCTCAAAAGCAACCGGGGCTGAATTCGCCCTACTGGAGTCGCACTGCGTCGCTCGTTGTTTTGATTCTTCCCGTTTCTTATTGATATCCATTGGTGCGGATCCCTCTTGCGCAACACCACGTCTCCGCCCTTTTGTCGTCATAGAGGTGGTGTGGCCCGGGGGCGGTTGCTCGGCGTTACTCAGGTTTTCCTCGTTTCTTGCTGCCTCCCAGCTCGGTGTCTTTGTACAGCCCCCGCATCGCTCGATCGCCTTTGACAACCGAGAAGTGAAGTCTGAGGTATGTGCGGCCGTCAGTCGCACGCTGGCGTCCTTGACTGGCCCTTGAGGAACCACGAGGAGGCAGAAAGAGAGAAGGGAAAGACGGGAAGAGCAAACAATTATAGACCCGGCAACATTGACTCAAAATTTCCAGTGCTTTCTGTCGCGTTAGCGTTTCTTTAGCGAAGGTGGGAGAGTGTACAGGAAAGAGGTGTTTCACTTATTTTTTTTTTCTTTCTCCCTCTCCGCAAGCTTGTGTATTCCAGGCGTCGTGCGCTGCTTGGCGTGCAGGTCACAAGGCCGGCTGGTCGGTGCCGCGATAGCGTCGTTTGACGTTTCAGGCGCTCGTCGGTTGCCAACCTGCTTGCCTTCCTTCGTAGCGAAGCAGCCATCAACCCGTTGCAGTTCACGACGGAAACTTATCCCACCGCGAACGCTTGACAAACATGTTGCGTTTGGGCACTTTCATAGCTTTTCTGGTTGGATTTTTAACACTTGTTGTCCACGTTCAAGCACAGGAGATCCTCTGCCCTCAACACAGTGAGTAAAATGTACTTCGTGCTTTATGTCCATTTGTTTTTGTTTTAAATGTAAACAGAAGGGATGATCTGGGGTGGACATGGCATGTGTTTGACATCCCTGGAGCTAACATGTAGAATGTTTTTGCTTTTTGCAGCCAAGTAGATGGGCATAATCGTTGATCTTTCCAATTTCGGCTGCTATTTTCTGTGAGCTATAGGTTAACCGCAGTGTGGTTTAGGTTAAGTTGTTTTTGGTGCAGTTAACAAACGAAACATTTAGCTCAAGGAGCGCCGTTAAGTAAACCGAGGAAAAACAAAGAGAATCGCGTGTACTGCACGGTATTATCACTCTCGTTCGGCAGCGCATAATAACCTAACAGCATCATAGTTGTGGCATGGTAATAAAGTGAATTTTCCTATTCTTGTAGTCTTTACGTGAGACATTTTTTTTATTAAGATCGAGCTTTGCTTATTTTTGCACTGACGGTCTGTTTTCATGGATCTCAATGATGTTTACTAGGGGGACCATAAAAACTGCAGAGCGGGCTATAAGTTTCTACTTCATTCAATCTGCAATTATAGGTTTGGCACGCGCAGACCATTAGGAGGCTTTGATGCAGCCTGCCATCAACATTTTGTGTTCCCGAATTAGCAAAGAAACGAAAATGGTGGCACTTAGCAAAACCTGACAACCTGTTTACCTATGTCCACAGCTGCACCTTTTAAGAGGAGAAGGAATGCTACAAGCATTCATGAATTAAAAATTATAACAGTGGGTAGCGAGAGAAGTGGGTAAAACAGGTGAAATAAAATTCTACAGTTGATAGAACAGTGTACCGAGCTTGTAGCCACTTGTCGATCTCATACCGATATTAATGCGTATGGAAACGCTTACAATATCCTTTTACTCTTTCCACCTCTCTGTTTTTCGCGTACAGGTTGAGACTAGATATCTAATTTATTTTAGGGGCTTTATATAACTGTCTGTAGAAGATAACCCGCAACTGTGAATTTACTTTCTGAAGATCGTCTAAACTCAAGAATCACACCAGAATGCAGAAAATTTCAGGAACTTGTCCGCTTTATTTCTTCGCATATGCGCTTCTAATATTTTCGAAGCAAGATAAAGCTATCCTTTGAGAGAACAAGTAGTGACTACATTGAAGCTTGTTTTTTTTAAGCGAAGCGTGCGGGCGATTAGCAAACAGCCATATATTTTTAGCCCTATTTTCCGAGCGGTGGCTTCACTATCAGCTTGCCTCAAAGTAGCATTTCAACAGTATTTGTCTAGTATCGTTTCTTCAAGCAACATTGCCCATTGCAGTACCGTTGTGCATCACCCTGTATCACTGGTTGCATCCAGTGACTGTCCTGCACTGCGATTGATACGTCGTTAAGGATTCAGGAACAGCTCGTCGTTGACTGAAATTGACTGCGAAGCGAGGCCTGCGAACTCCGTCACAGCGTTTTGCTGCAGTGGTTACCTGCTCAATGCGGCATCGCAGGCACGATCTACGCCAACGCCGCTGCAAAAAGAGTGCCTGTCGATCTGGGCGGATTCCTATTCCATTCTCACAAAGTGATGCAACCAGACTTGTAGCTGCTGAATCATTGCGGTTGCAGCCCTATCTGTGGTGTGATCCGGAGCATAAATACGAATCATTACAATGAATAGACACCACTTGTGACTGTATAATGCGACACAGTTTGAGCAGTCGCCGTCGTAATTGTCTCCACCAAATGCGTTTGAATGTGTCGTACACAGATTACTTCTTGCGCAAAATCGGTATATCCAGCCGCCCTTCGTGTTTTAAATTTTATAGATATGAAGACTGAACACTTGGTATGCTCCTTCCAAAAGATCTTCCCACGCATTAGGTAATCACGCTAAAATTTAGACTTAGTACAGGACAGATTACAGCGTCTTTATTGCGTCCTGGGTCCCTGGCCCGGCGGTTATTCGGCTGCATGAGGCGTGCTCACCTTATTAACTTTATTCAAAGGCACGGGGTTGATAGACCCCATTCCAAACTCGTCTCTTTGCGCGCATGTGCGTGTGAAAGTATACGGGATCGGCTTGTGTTTCATGATTCATTTTTTATTTTTCTTCACTTTTTTTCACCCTCACCAGGAGTAGTACGTCAGGATCTTCTGCTATCATTACTCTATCTCTCTCTTTCTCATTCTGGTGCCCGCTCCTCGCTCTGATGTCATATTTTGATGTTCTTGGAGCTATTCAACAACGGCAGTAGCTTCAGCCAAGAGCTTAGATAGAGATATCTCAGGAGCATCATACTATAAAGAAAGCTTTGGCCATCACACACGTGTATGTGGGAACGAAATGGAGAGAGTTCGGCACCGCAAAATTTATTTCGCCAGCAGTGGCCATTTGTTTACCATAACTTCTTTTATTAAGCCTTGCATTAAAATATATTGGGCGATCAATAATATACATGCGAAGGAAATGAGAAGAACAAGCTTTTTTTATGATTATGCAGTAGCTAGCAGAAAAAGAAAGGCTTTTGTTTTATCCTGGAAATTTGTTGTATGCGAGCCATTCGCTATATCTGAGTGCGCCATTATCTGTGAGGGTTTCAGTCTACTCGAGCTTTACCTTTTTTTGTCTCTCCAATCGTTGTCATTGAAAGGGATGATTTCCCTCTTCACTTTGCCACATGTCAAAAGTGGCACCTGGCTTTTCCGTGTAGCCGCTGTGGTAGGCGACAGGCAGTATTGGTAACTGCCAGTGGGCAGGGGAGTCGGGACCATACCTCCATCTCAACATGCAGTTGATAGAGTTTGTTTCCGAGGCATTCCTAGTGATTTTTTAAATAAAAAATACTAGAGCGTAGGGGACGCCATGACGGTACTGTGTCTGGGAACGGTAACGGTAACGTGTTTACTGATTTACTGATTGTTAATCATTGCCAGAGCTTAAATAAGCTTTACCAGCAAGGAATAAACTTTGTATCTATGAGCTCCAAGAGCATACATAGTCTTTTTTTATACTTTCGGAGACTTCTAAGCGGCTCTCATGTACCCTCCGCAAGATCCTGTGGCGTTCAATGTTACTTTCTTGTATGAACGCTGTAGCGATTAATGCTGCCCGAAAAAGTAACCTGTGTAGCTCAAAGCTATGCAAATCTGATTCGACTTTCATATTCACTGCTTTGCACAGATCATGGTCGTCAACGTCAAAATAAAACACCTCATCAGGCTTGCCTGCTACTTCCATAATTTGAGATCTTTCTACTAAACTACCAGTCTCCGTTTCCGAATTTCTTCGTGAAATCTATAACTGCTAGGTCATTACTGACAAAGGACGCACTTCATTTCTTAATCCTGCTTTTTGTTTTCACTACAGGCTCACAAAAATCGCAGTCGTCCGTACAAATCTATTAGTTCTTATCTCGTTCATTATACTATCACCTTTCCAAGCGACGATTGCTTAATTTGAATTTGCAGTTGTGGTATTTTTAAAGGAAGCATGTGGTCAGTACAGGCGGCTTCGTCAGATTTGTGACAGTACGTAGCTGCCGCCACTTACGAGGCATCAACATCTCTCTTAATTTCCATGTATATAAATGGAAGCATGTCCAACAAAATTAAATGAATGCCATTGCAGCTGCAAAACTGTCGCGAAAGTAAACAGAAGCGAAACATTTTGCACTATTTTGCTTTTTTTAGATTTCTTTTTCGGACGAGTAGAATCTCAGGATTCAGTAGACATGTTTATGCTGCATACCTCGGCGTATCACTGCATAATTGGTTATATACCTGCGCCAAACTAGAAGTAACTGCTAGAATTAGTCAAAAGTAAACATCAAGTCTAAGTAGAGCACAGCTCAGTGCAACAGCATCTTCTGTTCACATGTGTCGGTGTCAGACTTCATGAGGTGGATAAGGCCAGAAAATACATTTCCCGAGTCCAACAAAAATCTGCAAAGAGAGAACATAAAGGAACACTTCCTCTAACGCAAGCTGTCGACAACAAAATGTTCGTTCGTTTTGCTCATCAGCATTTCTATTATTTAAATCTTCAATTCAAATTACCTTGATAGCCGTGTGTATGCTCACAATGCCGAAATATAAATCGACTCTTCAGTTATTTTCGCATCTTGATGCCCCGTTGTTTTCGCCATTCTGTCCGTGTTCTGTGCGATGTCAGTGCACGTTAAAGAACCACAGACTTTCGAAATTTCCGCACCTCCCGACTACTGCGTCTCTCATAGCCCGAGTCGCTTTTGGACGTTAAACGCCAAGCACCAAAAACCAAATATTCACCATTCTGTTTCCAGTTTTGGATAAGAGGTATAAAACTTTATGCTGAGCTTCCAGCAATCCAGCTTAATTTTAGATCGTGTTCCGTTGTTACTTGCGGTTCCGTGTTTTTTTTTTTTTTTTTGTGTGTGTGCGTAAACTAGCAGACCAAAGAGCTTTCTAGCGTTTTTTGTGTTTTCTCAATAAATCCTGTTGAATCCACTGATTCAAGGTGACCGCTTAAAATGACGAAATCTGCGTTCAAGAATCTGCGTTCAAGAATCAAGAATCTGCCTTCAAGAATCGCTTAAAATGCGAAATCTGCGTTCTGCCTTCAATGGTGCCAGGGAATGCAACATTGCGTTAAAACCCACAAGAAGTAATAGCTATTTAGGTTCTGGCAACTGCTTCCCGGCTCGTTCGAGCGACGTGTAATAAACAGAGTACTGTCAGTTATTCTGAAACATGCCAGATGTTGCGATTGGCCAGAATGAATATTTTTCCTGGGTGGAGAATAGAACTTCAGAAATATGTTTTTGGCAGAAAAATGTCGACCCTTCGAAACTTAAGGATGTTCTCGGTGTGGTGCCGTTTTGAACCAAAATTTTATTTATAAAATATGTGTTATACAAAATGCTGCACGCTAGTATTTATATGCGCACACAGTTTCTCCAGGTACTCTGCGTCGTAGACAACATGCCTTTTTCTTTTCTGCCTTAGTAGATATTAATTTTGCATCAGTAATTATTTCGTTACATATAATTGCTTATAACAATACTCGCTTTTATTTACCCATTTAGCGAATTTTTAAGCGTTTGAGTGATTATAAAAACAGTGAAAAACAGTAATGCTCACAACTACTAGAAAAAGAGTAATTGCAAAACAATGAACAGTGTTTTAGGCCTATGATGTGCCAAACCCTTGCTTCTTCCCTCTATTATCTAGTCCTGAAGGCACACAAACTCACGTTCCGTCTAAACACTAAACACTGTAAACTAAAATTTTAGAAGGGGGCAACTCTCTTCTGAGTACATATACCGGACTGAATTTTGTGTTCTATGGAAACAGTTTTCATAAGTTTCTGGTTGTGCTGTCTGGTCGCCTGAAAGGAAGTGTTCCTTCAGGGCTATGACTGGGATTTTAACGGACCCATAGTGCCTACATTGCAGGAACGTTTAGTGGGATTGGCATAAAAATCACGATGTATTCCTTTGCCACTTGAGCACTCCGACGACCTGCAAACCAATTAAGTTCGTTCTTCTCTTTAGACCCCTCCCCACAAAACCTTCTCTGCAGGAATGGAAACCCGCATTGAACGTTAAAGCTCAGTGCTGGTATGTTATTTTTAATGCGATTGGATCAAAGGTTTACTTCACCAGAAAATTCATCTCTGGAGACGGCGTTTTCGGCGTCCGTGTTGTGAACATTAAATGCGAGCATGGCTACGACAGGCGCTAGCTCGACGCTGACATGTGCGCGCATAAAGTAGAGTTGTGAGATACCACGCAACCAACGATGACCGATTCGGCAGACGCTGCCAACTACGGCCTCTTCTTTCGAACGGCGGATTAAGGGCAATAGAACTCACTGGTACCCTTGCATTCCGACTCAGGCATGCTGGGCCTAGGCCTAGCATACATACCCCCTAAGCTTAACATGAACCAAACCCGAGGCTTTGTTCAAGCGGGGCTCTGCATCTACGTGGGGGTGCCTTTCACCTACTGTGGTATCTTACGTCCATGTGCGTGAAGCGCATACAGAGGAAGAAACTAAGGAGGTAATGATTAGGCGAGTCGCAAAGTATGTGTATGTGGAAGATTATTCGCAAGGGAAGGCTCGAATGGTAGCCGTTAATGCTGTCTCGTCATACCCTTAAAGGCGGATCTTAGTTGTCCCCCCCCCCCCCACTCCCTCCCACTCCGAAACAAAAAATTCCTTATTGAAGGTTAGGTCAAAGGCCCACTTTCCAAACAAACTGAAGCAAATTCACGCCGATTCAACGCGCCAGCAGAAAGCTCGTACCGATGACGTGCACCTACCGTGCACCCGTGTACCTAAGGGGGATTGAACTCGGCACTTCACGCCGCTGAGGCGGATGGTCATACCGATAGGCAACGGCTATTCTTTTGTAGTATTGTGCCAATGACCAATCCCCTACCCTTCAGCCTTGCTGGAAAGGTTCAGCAGATCAGGAAACCTTTTTAAGGAAACGTCACTGAATATTATGATTTGACCAGGCTCATTTAGCTTTGAAAATGAACTTTTTTTTAAAGCGAAAGAGAGCAGCGTTAAATTTTCTTGCAGAAAAAATATGGCAATTACATTTGGCCACAACACAGTATTCCTACCTCAAGAGGCGGCGCAAATTAAATAAATTTACATCTCACTAGTTAACATACCGGACGAAAAATCTGAAAAACAAAAACCATTGCAATAGAATGTTTTGCTGCTGCAAAGGAACAATAGCTCTGTACAGTGTACGCTGTCAAAGTGCAGTGCTATCGCGCAGCCGTGCTGAGCTCTCACGTGGGCGTACAGAGCCATCGACTACGTGGAAATCTGAATGAAGAAAGGTTCAGAAAAGGAGCCTGTATTGGTTTTATAAACGATCGAATGGCTTGCAGTAAAAATGAAGCTTGGTATCAAATATGTTTGGTTTGGTTTGTGGGGTTTAACGTCCCAAAGCAACTCAGGCTATGAGAGACGCCGTAGTGGAGGACTCTGGAAAATTCGACCACCTGGGGTTCTTCAACGTGCACTGACATCGCACAGCACACGGGTGCCTTGCTTTTCGCCTGCATCGGAAAGCTGCCGCCGAGGCCGGGATTCGATCCCGCGTATCAAATATGTAGAGCTATTTTTCCATGAAGGTGATAAATGCGTTGTCGTCCATGTCAAGAGCACAATGGTAATTTCGTACAATTACGTTTATTTCCCGTGAATATAGCGAACTATGACTAACTACGCTTATATTCAGAAGTGCCTGAGTGTGACAATGTCACAGGTACAATGTGCAATAAATGGAGCAATATATTTTTGAGACTACACCAGAGTTTGGAAGCCATTGAAATCAATGAAAAAAAATGTATTTTATTTTATTTTTCATATTATGCAATTAACTGTGCACTATAAGTAATGGGAAGGAAGAATAAATCAAACCATAGTCCGATATCTGAATTTCCCAATTTCGTGCCTCTAAAATTATGCCTCCCGCACGGGTAGGAATACGAAGCTGCAGAATGACTCGTTTTGTTCAATATATTTAAATGGAGGTCTAACACTTTGCAATGAAAGAGGTAACGCATTTCAAAGGAGGAGAAGCGTGCTCGAACCATGCTTGACACATCTGCGAAAGCATGGGCCAGTGATTGCCCCCATGTGCATAATCTGTTCCCTTGACAAGCGCAAGCTATGTCGGCGGTAGTGCTGTGTTAGATGGGTAATTTAATATCAACTTCAATCATTACATGGCAATTTATAGTCTTTTTGTTTTCATTTTACTTTCTCGGAATACTTTTTACTATAGTGATAACGAGAAAGACATATTTTGAAAAACAAGTAAAAAAAGATATGTTTTCTTCACGTTTTACTTTTCTTTGCAGCCACTTTTTCGTTGCCAGTTTCAGTGAAAGCACGTCAATGGAGCTCATTAAGCCTGTAAAATTATAGATAAAATATTTTCAGATTGCTTGCATGATCTCAATTAATCACTGCTCTAAAATGCGTGCTTAGTTCATTCTCGCAATCCGTAGGTACAATGAACGTGGCTTTCTTCAAGACGCGGCTGTAAGGAGAAAACATCTGCATAACTTTATTGTGCTTCTTTGCTTCTTTGTGCTCTGATGTGATAAAGCATGCGACGTCGACTGCTTTCACTGCACCTCCTGTTACTGAACTTTCTTACAGAGCACCTGGACGGTGAAGTACAAAAATGCAAGGAACTTCTACCTGACCTCTCCGGCAAGAAAGACAAGGTGAGTTCGTGTGAGGAGGCACGCTAGCAGTTATGAAAAACAAAATCACAAGGAAGTTAGGTAAAAAAGAAATTGGCTAGTGGCAACCATATTGAAGAAAATATGCCATAACATTCGTTTCTGACTACAAAGTAAGCTTTTACGCTGCCGTGCACACAAAAACGAAAACAAAACAAAAAAAAAAAACATTAGCGATCGATAAAAAGTTGTGGACAGCCTCGTGAATCCCGATGGCCCGGTGATGTTGATAACTACTGCTTAATTTAAAATGAATTTAAACCTTGTTTGTTCGCCGCAGGGTCGAAAAACCAGGACATATATGAAATTTTGTTTAATTACAAAACCGCAAAAGCCCAAGCAAATGTATCGTTCCGGCTGCTCTTCTAAGCCCTTGTGTTCCAAGTTCAATGACTGGCGTTGCATTATCGCAGGTAGCTGCGGTGGGTCTACGTTATGGCCTTCGCTGCGCCCGCGAGGTGGATCCGGACATCTCGATTCCCGACATCCGCGAGCGACGCTGCAAAACCAACGACCCTCAGGACTTTCCCCGAAAGGTTGGCTCCGCAAGAGGGTTCTCACTTTTTGTCTTTAGATCACTTGCTTTTGGTTATCCACTGTCGATGTCGGCACACTGTTAAGCATCTTCTTTTTTTGCCGGAAGTGCCTTCGTAACTGGTTTCAGATTGCCACTCTTCTCCATGGAGGCTCTGGCTTTCGGAACAGCAGATCCATAGTTTTATTAATCAACGAATAATGTTCCAATCGCATGTGCTCTGTGACGTTGACAGCGTCAACACTTTAAAAAAATTTATCGCATACTTCTGACAAACAAAACCGCCAAATATTTTTTGCTGCTCTGTTTTCCAGGAATACAAACATTGACGCGTAAAACGTTTTTTCGTTCAAAAGGGCATTCAGAGCTTTTTGTTACACTCCCCCAACTTATTGGAGCTGTTCGAATCCTCAATCTTGACGAATTTTGACTCCAGTGTCTTTTTTAATCACGAATCTAAATTCATAGCTCTTATTTGGTTTCTATTCATAACCGCTTCTTTTGCATTTTCTAAGACATTATATTCAGGCGTCTGCCTCGTCGTTCCCAAGCAGAGGAATCAGTTATCATTTCTCTGCCTGCCACCTGTCAGCCGTGTCAGGTTGCAGATGGAGGATTCAGAGAGGCGCCGACGCTGCTGCCACCGACGCAGAACAGTTTTCGCTTTCGTGACACTTCGGATGCTATTTCATGCTAACAAAAAATAGAATATTCCAAACGCAGCCTGATCATGAAGTGGCATGTATTGCGTTTATGTGCGTGTAACCTCTCTTAACTACATTGTAAGCAAGCTGTACGATGCACTTACTAACTGACCATTCTTATATTGTCCATCGCAGTTCTATCAATGCTGGAACAGGCTGCTGGACACCGACGAACTCTTGGTGAGACTGTTTATAAATCTGCGTTTCTTTGTATATTTAGCATAATAATAGTATAAAAAGTAATTATTGTCTTGCGAAATCCTTACATTTGCCGTGTTTTGTGCCTTTGGAAATTGCGATCCGTTCGCGAGACTTCAATCTGTGCCTCTCCCGCCACAGTCCTTCCCTCTGTCACACCAAACTGAATAACTTGCAGGAACGTTGCGCACAGGATTTTATTCGAATCTACTTTTTATCCTAGGAGACCGAATTCACTTTCTAGCATGTTAGATGTACAGTCATAACTTGGCAATGAAGGAAGCCTAAATAAATTCATTATTCACCTTTTATTTCTCCGTTAGGCGCCAGGTAATGGCATTTGCTACGGCTAATAATTGCAGCTTTTCCGTACCATCCAGTATGCGTTGTGACAAATAATCAAGATGCTACTAAAGCTTTTTGGGCTAACTACGTCACACTCTACTTCGATCATTGTGGCTATTATCTAACCCTCAAATTATATATAGCAGCAAATATGTTGCTACGAGACCCCACTCACGCAAGCCCAGCTTTTGACCCGCTGGAATGCCTAGGAAAAACTTTTACGTAGTGCCTCCTTTAAACGATCCTTTAATATTTTTTTATTATGCTTTGGGGCTACAGGCTTATTCCGTCGTTAAGCGATATCGCGGTTGCGAAGGGCATCAGGTTAGCCTTGGAAATCATATGCGATAACAGTATTTTGGCCGACACTTCATATTTCTCGGGTGCCCTCTGAACTGAAAAAAAAAACTCATTTCATCTAAAATGTATTGAGAGAAACCACTCTTTGTGTGTATGTGCTGTAAGTTTTTATATCTTGCTGAGGCCACTAAAATTCTTAACAGCTGCAGGAGAGCTGACTTAAAAATCAGTTTGGCTGAAACTGATTATGTGGCGTGGGCATGAAATTCTTATGCAGCCTTGAATGAGGTGGAGTATCAGTGACCAATTTAAAGGTCTCCATTACGCTTAAATCACAGTAACGACTGCCATACCTCCCATCCGTTATACGTCATTGTCACGTGGCTGTGACAATGCCGTGATCACAAAAGAACACACAGGTGTAGAAGCACAGAAATTAACTCTTTATTGGGCTGACTTGCGCTTCAGAATAACTGAACAACTTGGTGGTGGCGATAGTAGCAAACATGCTCGCTTGTCGTCGAATTACGAATACCCGTCGCTCCCGTCAACGCTCAAATAAAAGGCGCCGCAGAAACATCTAGATAAAGCCGCAAAAAGTGACTAGCGCAACCTATAACATTGCAGAAACATATGCGAATGGTCGGAATCTTCTAGACACATCTCGGCGCGCCTTTCGCGACAAAGAAACTGATAAAGCTGCGTCTCGCGACAACGAGCATAAGCAAACAATAAATTCAGAATTGACCTGTGCGATACAATCACACTGATAAGGCCGCATTCCAGCAGCTGCAACAAATACAGAATTGAATCGTATGAGGCAATATTACAGACTTCAAGTAGGTGCAAAAATAAATCTCGGAAAAGTAATATCTGGGCAACGGCCGATGCTTCTAGAAAATTACCTTCTCTAGCACGCTTACCGCATTACGTTTTAGAACATCATCGGAAGGGAGGCGAAAAACATGAACCACTACAAATTCTATCTCACACCATGAAACCCGTCTAGAGCTAAATCCCGAGATATGGACGTTTCGTTTGCTTTCCGTTGAGAGAAGTATCTTATTACATAAAACTGTTTTTGTTAGTAGCCGTGTTATATTTAATGCGTTAACTCCCAGTACCATTCAACCGTTTTATTTTTTTTTTGTGCTTAGCTTACATTCTCTAGTTTACTTCATATAACATCTCAAGGCTACCTTTTGCCGAGGTTATTAAAGGCATTTATCGGGCAGTGTTCTCAGGCAGGGAAGTTTTTTCTTGCCCTGAGGCGATCCATTAGTTTGATTTTAGAGTAGCTAATAAAAATTAATTAAGCGTCATCAATCATGTGAACAAATGCTGCCGATGTCGATATAATATTGCACCTTACCCCATCGTCCCACACTATCACTGATGACATTGTAAACAGCAGAGGTAAGCCTAGAGCAGAGCTGCAAAATGACTTTTTTGTCTAAAAAACCGCAATGCTTTCTGACGCAGTTTTCTCTCAATCTTTCAGACGAGAGTTGGATTCAGTGACGAAGAACTTGAAAGCTTCAGGGCAGCAGCGGTGAGTAAAAGTTTCATACGGCTCCTTTTTGTTGTTGTTTTTTTTAAATACATAGTGATATTAACCCGACAGAGATGCTCTGCTTCACGTCGGCATTCGAAAATACTGGCTTGAGCTATATTAGGGATACTTTAGACCTACAGCAAGAGGTCCACTTTTGCACATTTGGCATCTAGCTATTCTCTGAAGAGAGTAATTTAATCGATTCTTCATTCGTATTGTGTAGGTGTGTGTTGGCTATAAAGGTCGATTTATCATCAAAATTGAGCACGAAATTTTCATAATTCAAGCCACTGATTTCCTTTATCACGAGCCGTTCTTTCCAAATCAGAGAGTGCATTTTGTGTCGTTTTTTACTTTAAATATATAGAACATTATAGTTTGGTTCCAGAGAATGACTGAGCTATTTTCTACGTTTTGAGCCACTATCGATGTATTCTCCGAACTTTAAACAACGGAAAATACATGAAAGTTCAATAGTTTGGAGAAAAGCAGTAAATTAGTTTAGGTATGTGTTAACGATGGCTTCGCGGCTATAAGTGCTAATAAGCATCTAAAGGATGTGTACACCCCGCTTATAATCACACGATTCAGTTTCCTTTATCGACTGTATTCGCGAAAAGTGTGAGAGATTCCATAAAGAAGAAAAACTGTACTATTTTGACTGCACTTTCTAATGTTAGTGGCACGAGATGTAAAAGTAGATACACATATAAAAAAGATACACATGCTCTCCCTTTGCTTCCATTTTGCTGCTTCAAAGTTTTCATTGTGTGCATTGTGGAAAGTATTGATCATATCATTTTTATCACCATTTCCCTGCTACTCTTGTAATTATTACTGAGCAGATAGATTTTGGTTAGGTTGCAGCAAGGCTATTTGCTGTTTTGGTTTCGGTACCTCGTTAATTCGCTAACTGTAAGGCTGCAGTCAAGCATTAGAACTGTGAGTTGAGCTAGTTGGTGCATCAATTTTTAAAAGATACACAGCGCAACAAACATAGGACAGGCGAGTAAACAGGAACAGCGCTGCAGCGCTGTTCTCGTCTACTCGCTTGTCCTATGTTTGTTGCGCTGTGTATTTAAGAAAAAAAAGTCAAGCTATGATTAGACTTAGTTTTGGAATGATATGTGGCCGCAGCCTTCTTTTTTGAATCAGGCTACTTAAAACTGGACTACGACAACAGTATCTAAACATATTGGGCGTGTTACTTACTTGCTGCGTGACACCGCTGAGCGGTTAGCTGCCCTGTAGAACATTGAACGAAAGGTAATTGCTCTTGGGTGCCGAAAATTCGAAAGTACGTGCAAAATATACACTGAGCTCTATGAAATTCAAGGCATTTAACGCACCTACGTCGCGTACAGAGCATAGGCGCTGGGAAAAACACAGGTAGCGGCGGCATGCTTGGGCGCATTTTCCGCCGGTTATGTCATCTCTAGGGGCGACCGTCTGGCTATATCGAGCACCTGACTACCGATATGAGGCCGAGGGCTGGGTAAGTTAATGATGCGCCAAACGTGGTGCCTAATGATGTCAATAATAGCAGCCCTGTTTTGGAGTCTATGAAACGAGTCGATAATGACTACTGGCTTTGATTGCTTGGACGCTGTATTGAACGCCTTGGTGCGTACTTCCTAAGTTCATTACCTTCCTTCTATGTGTGTGTTTTCTTGCAGAAATGCGTCAACAACGTAATCGAGAAGACCTTCGACGAACAATAGCCGTATGGCTGGTATAGTCATTAAGAATCATCATCGGTTCCTCTATTGAAGACATCGCAGCGTGTTATGCAAGAGGTTGGCAAAGAGCCGGCAACGCCATGGAACGCCACACGGAACATATTAACACGGCACCTGGCATAGCAAATCTTCTTTGTTGAAAAAAAAAAAAACGAAAATAAGAGTGAATGAGAGGGTTTTATTATTCTGTGCCTCTACGAAGACATCGACCTCTCAGCATACGTATCGCGTCGAGATTTACCCACTGATACGTTCACATGTGACGCCATCACGAGATAGTACTTTAAAGATATAATTTTCTATTTGTTGCTTTTACATTACTTTGGATATTGCGGCAGCGGTGATATTCTCTTTGTAATTTTCTACAAGAGTGTTATGCTACCAAAACTAAAACCATAGACCTCTGAAAATCTTTGTATTTCATTTTTGAGTATGCATGTTCTTTATTTAGGCAGTTGCTTCAGCAAAATCATCCAGAACGTGCTAAAAGAGACACTCCTTAATGTCGTAGTGAATTGTAGCCTTCAATGGCTTTGAGTGCTATTTATTTATTTATATACCTGCAGCGTCCGAATACATTGTTGTGGGGGGAAGGGGGATATCATTTACATGGGGCCCACGTAAAGAAAGGAGCAGTATATCGCGGAGGACACTGATAATTACGTTACCTTTAATATCAGAATTTATTTCAATAAAGCTCCTTAATGTTAACTAAGCTGGTTTATACCCGCGGCAGTTGCGTACAACAGGCTAAATTCAATAAACTGACAAAACATTTGCTTCTCAAGTACAATTTCCATTTCTGTATCCAAAGGTTAAAGTGTTCAAGGGCGTCGAACGAATTGCGCGGGCTAACTTCACGGCGATCTGGACACTAGAGCGTAGTTTAAATGATTGGGAATTAAACAAAAATTCATTGAGGTTGTCAAGAAGGGTTAAGGGATTCGGATAGAAATGGGAACAGAGTGAGAAATATTCCAATGACCAAATCCAGCTAAGCTTCTTCCCAGGGCTCAACAGCCGGTCAGCAGTCTCCAATCTCCTTAGCCGAATGGCAGCCTTCAGCCTCCGAGCGTATTCCCGCCATCACACCGCGTTCGCCGGGTGTCCTAGAGTCGGAGACAGGTTCTCTAACATGGGCTGTATTCGTGGATTTCAGTCCACTGAACAAGAGTCCGCCAGCCCAACCGTATGCCGAAGAACTAGAAAAAAGAATTTTGGCATCATGAGGTGATTTTCAGCCCTCATACAGAGTAGCAGGGTAAATGCCCCACGTTACTGTGACAACACAAATGTGGACTTGTTCCGCTTATTTCGCTTTCTAACTACAATGTACGATTGCTACGTTCCAAGTTCCCCATTCCTGGGGTTCGTAAGAACATTAATCAACCTTGTTTGGAATCTGTCTTCTGTTGGCAGTTCACTAGATCTGCACCTACAGAGATACGCAAAGGGTACAACACTCTGAATAGTTTTGCTATTTCGTTGGACTGCTCTTACTTGGGTATGACTTACTTCAGTACTGGGTGCAAAACCAGCCCGTTATCACTTTCAGGCTTGCTGGCCACGCGATGTGGCTACATTGCCGCTAACGACTTTTTTTTTTTTTTTTTTTTTTTTTTTGAGGCCGAGGGCGATCTCACTCAGAACCTATATTCTTGGTTTGCTCCGGTCACAAGGTCCCCAGGAGGTCTCTTTAGCATTGCAAAGAAACAAATATGCGGCTGGGTTATGAGTTCTACCTTTCTTTCTTCTTTCATGCTTTCTTTCTATACTTAGTTGATTCTTTCTTTCTTCCTTTCTTCTTCTTTCTATCTTTAGTTGTTTCTTTCTTTCTTCCTTTCTTCTTCTTCTTCTTTCTCTTGCTTTTCTTCCTCCTCCTCTCTCTCTCTCTTTCATTCTTTCTCTCTCTTTCTTCCTTCCTTTCTTCAGTTTATTCAGCACATTTCGATCATAAATGCCTTCGGGAAAGCAACAGAAGGAAGTAATCTAGCCTGACGGGGCCGTGGCTGTAGCGTACACAAAAATAAGTGATACAAATGAATGAAAACATAGAAAAGTGTCACTCATATGACACCAAAAAAACAAGTAATTGCCATCTCATAAAGGTGCCTAAAAAATAGATTCGCTATAGAGTGATATACTGTTTAGAGTAGCATTGAGAATTGGGAATTTGTCTGCTTTGTGAACCAAGTTCGAGCCCCTTGGACCTGCCCAGTCCTCGGGCTGCAGCACTCTCACAAAGCCGTGAGGTGCACGACGACATCTCCCTGGATGTTTGTGGCCCACCATGTGGGCTGCACCGTATTCCCATTCTGACCATTAAGTACTGCAGCTGAACAAAGCCTAGCATCCGAATCCACATCGGCCGCCAGGTAGCTGACAGGTAGGACAGCATGCACATCGCCAAATCGAATTTACTCATTCCCCCCTCTTTTATTCTGCCACATACAGGCGAGGACAGCCCGCGTAATGAGACCTTTCACAACAGCATTGAGCGCCTATACTCCGCGGAGCTGTTCTTGCTGCTGGGAGAGCTCACACAGGAGCATTGAGGCAGGAAAATGGCGCATATTTCTAGCACCAAACAAGGACATTGGATGCTTCAACAAGTTGCAGTCAAACCTATCGACCTCCCTATCATTAACCCACCTTCCTCGCTCCCAGGTAACGTGCAGAGTAACCAACATTTCAAAAAAGCGTTGTAGCCGATACTAACCCCGATACTAACACACGTGCAGAGTAACCAACATTTCAAAAAAGCGTTGTAGCCGATACTAACCCCGATACTAACACGTGTTTCCAAACATGTTAATCCTACTGATTTGACGATCATCTACACAGATACATCCCGAACTAACGTCGGAGGGCCTGTTTACCCAATGAGAGCGGCATCGAGATAGTGAGGCACAACCTCGGCCCTTATATCCTCCTTATTCCTTATCCTCTTCCTACCGCCACTATCGAGACCCTGCGCAATAGTCGCCAGCATTCAAGACTAGCACTCTTAACCCTTCGAGATATACCATATACACTGATTGAGTGCAGATTGTACGCACCATTCATACGGATCGCATTCTTGAAGAACTACAGGTTAAACTATACGCAAAGCTCCTACGAAACTATCTGCCCACACTGTCACACTGAGATGGATTCCTGGTCACGCTGGAACCTTAGGCAACCAGGTAGTGCATCGCCTAGCCCACATCAGCACCGGGCGCCTAGGATACCCTGACCTAATCCACGCACGTGGGACGCTGCTCTTCACTACAAAAAGGAATCAATCTTTTTATGACAACATTGGAGAATTTCTTCGTACACTTCCTCTTCCGGATAAATCCCTCGCTACCACAAAAATACGCATTTTTCGACGCATATAACTGAAAAAATTCCTTCTCTTGCCCGATCGTTTCTTTACCGAATCTGACGTTCTCCCGCATGTCCGAATCGTCCAGAACTCTACGTTGACTTACAACAGTACACGTTTTCCTGCCCCGTTGCAATTCGGTCACCTTACTTTCCACAACCTTTCTTCACCAACGTGGCGGGCTTGTTTAGCCTCTGACCAGCTGAAAGACCAGCTGGCCTTGGTGACCTTGTACCTGGACAATTTCGACGCTTTATACAGCGTTTTATTAAAATTGCTTCCTCCTCATCCTCCTAAGATGGCAGAAACGTTCTGGCAAGCTGAGGATGGTTGCTGGTGAGCCTGATTAATATTTGGCCACCATGCTACGCCTATTTGAATGAACCATTTTTGTTTTGGTAAAACAAAGGCCTGGAGAGGTAATACCGAATATGTGGCTTTACACTGCCTTTTTTCTCTTTGTGGAAATGGAAACAGCGATGCTTCCAATCTTTGTACGTAGCGGAAACTTAGTAAAATGTATAACGGAGATAGTTGGCATATACTGATGAGAATAACAGCGCAGAGACAAGACAAAAATTAAGAAGACAGGACACTGTTATTCCCATCGGACACTTAGGCTGCTGCAATCTATGTGTTCATAACATATCACGAAGCTTGGTACAACTAACTATAGATTAGGAAAGTATAAATTAGGAATACGTTGTAAAAATAAATCAAGATAATGAAAGGAATCTTCGGACTTGTAATTATTTGCGTTATCTCTGTTCTCTACTAATAAATTTTTAACTTCACGTTATATTTTATCATCGATTTGTTTATATTAAGATGGCTGTTGACTCTTCGTTTTCTTCTATTCAAGGCAGTCTTGTCCAGTACAGGAATGCAACTCCGATGCCTCTAGAAGCAAAATTTATGCCAAGCATCAGAAGCTTAGAACATTGCCATCAATAAGTGCAAAAATATCGTATAATATCCAACACTTTCTTTATTTCAGAAACTGTCTCACAATCCTGAAGTTGGTTTCCAATTAAGTGCAGACCTAACCTTCCACACATAATTCTCACCAGCTTTATCAGGATAGACGGAATGTGGGAAGGGAAGCTCGCAATGCTGCATGCTGCCTTAAAGACTATTCACTGCCGCTACGAGGGATGGAAAGCTTCGTTCTGTAAGGGATCTGAGATTCTTATAGTTCGTGAGTTCGTTTTAAACTTGAATAGACTTAGTAAGCGTTACAGAAACGTTTATGTAGATAACGAAATTACAGTGTTTAAGTATTGGCTAAGCTTCGTTGAAAATTAGGCTGTGACCACGAAGGTTTTTGAACGCTTGATCGGACGCAACACAGTGAGAATCGAAGGAAAGGTTATAGAGTTTCATGCAATCAAAGCTCGAATTTCGGGTAAGCTTGTAAGCATCATGGGTGTTTAGTCATTGTTGCTACAAAATGAATATATGTTGCATTCGACTACCTGTATGTTTGTAACGTGCAGAAAGGACATGAGTTTGAACTGCCTTTTTACTCTGGCTTCGTCATCATTTCTCAGAACTCTCGAGTAGTGTGAGAAAATTTTACAAACGTAAACTTTCTAAGCTTTCTGCAACCCCTTTTCCCTAATTTGTGAATCATAAGGTGGCGTTGCAACGCGCAAGATTCTACGCGATGACACATGGATATCTTGTAGAAGAGTTACCGTCAATACCATGGCGAATGACGGAGCCGTTGCATCATCTTCACCGAGTAAAGAGCCTGCAAAAGTTGGGGGATGGTTTCGTAGAGCGCTGTTAACCACACTTAGGACTTCAACAAATGTTCTTTAGTGGCATCAGAACGGACCTGGAACGAACTGCAAAGGTGAGACCTTTCTCAGTATGGCTCTGACCTGAACGTGGGAGTGGCCCTAAGGGTTTTAACTGTGCCCCTTAATTATTTCTAGTGCAGAAATTATTTGTGACCTAAAATCTTTCTTAAGACTTATTAATTTAATTTTTAGTGCTTAAAATGTGGGGCTTAGCATCTGCCACACGACTTAGAATGCGCTTAAAATCCTTACAAAATTAAAAATTAAGTGTGGCACAGCCACTCTTTTTCGGAAGCAAAGCAATTTTACTAACGTTTAGTATTACCAGATATTTGAATAGTAAAACAGTGCCAATAAAGCATATCCAGACTATTTCTGGTCATTGGGATTGCGTTACCATTATTTACGTCATTGTGCTTGTCGGAACAATGGGCTTTTGTTTATTTAATTTATTTTAACTGGAAAATTCCCCAGTAATCAGTGACTCGATGGTGACACAGCCTTGCTAGGCAAACCGCAGGACAACGGTAAAAAAACAGGGAGAGTGCAGAGAGGGTCAGGAAACAAACTCGAGGTATTTTCATTCTACTCAAAATAAAGAAGTGGACATAGATGGGACATGTAATTCGAAAAATGGACAACCGATGGCCGCTAAGAGTAACACGTTTTCTCCAACGAAAGGAAAATTCAGAGTCCGCTCTGTTTTTATGGCGCTTAAGCAGTTTCCAGCGCACCTCTCGATACCATTGCTCAGCGCCAAAACCCGCTCAGGACAGCGTCGCAGAGATAAGCACATTTCGTTACTTTACTGGTTCTGGAGCACTCAAATTTCTGCCCTATCACTTGGCTGCTCTTGTAATTCGCGGACTCTTTCGGTAGCCAATAAATAAATCCACGCAAACTTTAGCGTCACGGAAACAATGTAGGTCGCCGTATTTCGAAATTTTACATTGACACTCCCTTCCCGTGAGCAAAAAATTAAGAAGCGCGATATTTTTATGGATAGTTAGCGTTACTGAAGTAACAAAATACTATAGCTCTTAGTAGGTTGCATAGGTCTAGGGCGCGCAGCACTTTGTGGAACTTTGGTTGCATTTAGCAGCGCGGATTCTTCTATTCAGTGAAGCACCATCGATCTGTCGTAAGCGGCTGGAAAACTCCAAGGGCAGCCTGCAGCGCCAGCCTCTAATCCCTGGGCCTACTACTCCTCGTTCTTCGAAGCCTGTGCTCCAAGTTCGGGTAGGAAGGTGCCTTCTTTCTGATAAATAAAAGTTCTACGATCAATCAAAGCCAAACAAAGGAAAGCGTAGCACGGGGCGGCAGAACATCATGTGGGTGAGCGAGATTATGATGTCAAGTGGATGCAGCTAGCACAATACCGGGCTATTGGAGAGTCATAGGCGATGCTTAGGTGGGTATCGTCTGACAGG
Source organism: Amblyomma maculatum (assembly GCA_023969395.1). NCBI lineage: Eukaryota > Metazoa > Arthropoda > Arachnida > Ixodida > Ixodidae > Amblyomma > Amblyomma maculatum. The sequence goes on from JAJIZL010017422.1 coordinate 695,636, forward strand.
TGATGATGGTTGTATGATGACATACTGTTGGCGCTGTTGTAAGAACAAATATTTTACTTTGCTTTCTGCTGTCTTCAAACTCGAATTCTGCAATGTAAACTGTGTTATTTGCGGTCTGTTTTTAAACAAGCCTAAATTCGCTGTAGCATGCTCGAACAAGCGTTGGTAGGCCCCAAGCTTGCTACGATACTCATGAGGTTCCCGGGTAACTGTGGACACGACACTGTTTCACTCTAGCGCTAGAACCTAAATGAGTTGCGCTGCGACCAGATGCTGTGGACGCTGAAGACGATTTTATTATAGACGCAAGACCAGCTCAATCAAAGAGCGCACCGTCAAATAGCATTTTGCGCTCAGCGATGTGCTCTCAGCGCCCGCATTTCTAATTTTTCGGCCCCGCAGTAGCCGACCAAACGGTTGGGGTAGCGTTTCTGCCCGTTTGATAAACAGTGACTGTGTGGTGGCAGCGAAGGATCAGAAAACGCACATCCTGTACACGAGGTGAATGCTCAGATTACTGGGGCACTGAGTCGAAGAAGGCTGAATCTGCCAAGTCGTTCTCGATAACTTTAAAATCTTGTCGTTAGACGAATAATGATGTATATTATTAAAACCGCACACTTCGAAGCTGAAACTACAAAGACCAACTTTCAGACAACAGCCGGATTTTGTGGAACTGCTGATCGTTATAACAATCTGACGTCTGTAGTCTGCGCTGGCTTCGAAAACACGAAGTTTGCAAAGCTGTTTTGTACAGTACACCTTTTTTCCGCGAGCTTGCTGAGCTATTATTCCGCAACAACCTCGATGTTGCTCGCACAAACCCTGGAGCCGCTGGCTTAAGTAGAAACCCTCCCCTTGAAGGCGCTCAAGTTTCGTCGGGGCGCCTATAGTACACCGAGCATCCGCCCCCCGGCCCGATCTGTTTCTTCGCCGTCGAAGTAAACCATCCGCGTACAACGCGTGTACGCCCCGCATTGGGCATGCGCAGAACGCAGGCAGCAGGAAAGGATCCAAGTCGAAGCAGACTCCGAGGCACTGCTTTCGAGGCTAGAGTCCCGGTTGCTCTGACATTTTCAGTTGCGCGTCCAAAACCACAGCCATGAATTCCGTTGTCGCTTTAGCCTTCGTAAGCTGCTGCCTTTCTCTAGCTGCCTGTCAAATACGAATATGCCCACATCAACGTAAGTTCGTGTTCATCATTAATAGACGCTTCTCTCTGCTGCTGTATTATATATGTGTTATTAGGCTGCTGAAATAAGGAAGCTTCACTGAGTTTCATTTTCTGCAGGTGGTTATTTTTTAACAACCTTTCTTTCAAGCCATAACCTACTATACTGTTTGGAAGAACATGTACATGCCGGTGTTATAACAGGTTCAACGAAATGGGTAGAGTTTTCTTATTGAAACGGTGATAGTTAATTTCAGCTGCTTTTATTATAAAACATATATTGGTTGCCACTCGATGCAACCGTGGAAAGTAGGGTCCCCTAGCTGGATCAACTGGGTTGTAATTTTTTGCTTGAAATCATTTACATCGCATTCCTGTGAATGCAATTACTGTTTTACTGGATGCATGACGAGCAAGGCGACACGACATCAGTACAGGATGGAGGAAGCTGGGAAAACCTCTGCAAAATACAATCTTAGCCCACGTCGACAGCACGAGGGTGGGAGATGTGCGCGGCAGCGTAGGTTGCTGGCTGGGCGGCAACCCTGGAAAGCAAACTTTTCTGCAGAGTGGAGGCCGGTATAGAAATGTGGGAATAATCTATTTTATGTAAATTGAACAAGCAATCCTCTCTAAAATTGTTCTCGCTCAATTCATATGTCGATTGCTCCAAGCAAGTCATTATGCGTTTTTCCCAGAACACCTTTCAGAAGAACTTCGCAACTGCAATGGTCCGGAGCTCAGGAATAACAGCGTGTTGGACAAGGTAACGTGGCCTCTGCACACCATTCACTCCTCGCAAATAGCCAGCCTCATGTGACGCGTTGTTATGGAATAAGCTAACGCTGCCATATTTTCTGCATGACAGCTAGCGGCTCAACATGAGGTTTATTTCTATAAACAGAAAAAAGGTTAAAGCTTTGTTTTAATATAACACTATTCTATTATTTCGGACAGTATAAAGGTATTTTGATAGCATTTTGAATGCCTATTAAGAAATAGCGTCCGCCTTCATTTTCAGCGCCCTCTATTTCTCCAGTAACCATCTATCCACAACTGCTGAACAGACTCCTGCTTAAGAACTTGATGGATGACTCAAAAATTGCTCTCGCAATCCGAAAATTGCGAAGTATTGACAGTCGACGTTTGCTCCACATACAAGAAAATCTGAGCCATGTTGCTTTACTAAGGAGGGAAATATTGAATGTAATAACTTTATCTACCCTCAGAGGCACTCCTGAGACGACTCAGTTTGCTTTCTTTTATTTGTTATCGTACTTATCAGATGTATGTTACTTTTTTTTAACCTCGCAGTTGCAAAAGCATTGTAAATGGGATGACCAGACTTACAAATTGCACAGGGCTATTTGTTTAATAGAAAGAAAATGGAGGTGACAACAAAAGCAAATAGAGTTACTTAAAGCACTCATGTGCGTTGTAAAATGCGAAGTAAATTGACCAGGACAAGACGCTTTGTTATAGATAATTTGCTTCCGCCACAACCGTATCTTAGAATGAAGGCTGCTCAAAAAAAAGAAAAAATGACATTATAATACATTGCCAACAGAATACATTGTCTCGATACCTTGTAGAATGAGAATAAAAATAGCCCATCTGAGGCATCGAATAGCAACACGGGGCAATAGCGATTTGCAGAGAGTCGCTGATTAAGGCTCCATATTGTAACAAGAGCACAAAACAAGATCTATTTCTTGCGGTGTCTGATGGCCTTGACCTAATTTCCTCCACTTGTTGGTATTTAGTGTTGGCAAGTTTCTCATAATGGAAGGCTGGCCTATAATGTCGCCTGATTTCAGCCCCCAAAACTTGTATTTCGGCTAGATTATGAGTACTGTTCATGTTAACACACGATTTCATGTTAACACACGATATCTAAAGGAGCGAGCTCAAGTACAAGAAACAAGAAAGAAAGCTTGCTATTGTGAAACCTTGGCTTCAGGCAGGCCCGAACAGCCTTTATGAGGTGAAGCGTTAAAGGCTCTCACGTAATGGTGGCTCATCAGTACCTAGATGATACTATAGAATGGTAATATATAACTGACACGCAACTTTAAATAAATCCCCGAAATTTCATATATTAAAACCATCCCGTAAGTTTGGAACCCCCCTGCAATTAATGGTCACCAGAGGCCAATAAACAGTATAAAGAACTGGTAACTGACCCTGCATCTCGTTTTGCGTCCAATGGAGGCCCTGTAAATGCCTTCCGAATAATAGTAGTTAGCAACATATCCACTTACCAAAAATAAACCTCAGTAGATTGGCCTCCATAAAAGCATTTATAAAGCTGAATTTCTTTTGCACGTGCGCGCCATGTTGTCTAACTGCAGTTAACAGACAATTACATATTTTTCTGTATAGCTATCGAAGATCAGCGAGAGATACGAAGAGCTCTGCGCAGCAAAGCTGGTGCCGGGTTCAACGCTAGCGGAGCTTTGGGCACACCGGTGTGCGGACAAGCACTTCAACACTTTGGTAAGCGGAGTGCCACTTTTCTGGCTACGCTCCAGAAATGTGACAATTGTGACCCCAGTGCTCTCAACGAACGTATCTGTCATTGCATTATTTTAAACTGTTCTCTTTTCGTTCAGTTTTATAGATGCTGGGCAGACATGCTAGGCACAGACGATTTGCTGGTGAGTGTTTCGACCAACAACACAGTCATTGTCCATATCCTGTGCTCGGGAATATTACCAAAGCGCGTGAAAACACTAATATCAGTGCTCTCGTGGTCGTAAATGATTACGGTGCGTTATCAGGCGCTCTAACTGCGTTTTTTTATTCACTTTAGGACAGTCCCCTTATTTGTTTAATCTATTTTTTGTAGTGCGCATAGAATGACATTTGCACCAGCAAAGTACTAGGATGCATAAATAATTGGTAATCCCGGCCTCGGCGGTCGCTTTTCGATGGAGGCGAAAGGCAAGGCGCCCGTGTGCTGTGCGATGTCAGGGCACGTTAAGGCACCCCAGGTGGTCGATGTTTCCCGAGTCCTCCACTACGGCGTCTCTCATAGCCTGAGTCGCTTTGGAACGTTAAACCCCACAAACCAAACCAAATAACTGGTAATCAGTAAACAATGCCAAATATTCTCAATACATTTTAGGCTCTCCAAAAACAGGTGGATAAGAAATGTAGTTCACTCCTATGCATATATGTCTGGTATCTTTTTCCGTCATGTCGCCCTCTTTCAACAAAAAGGCCAAAACAGTCAGCATAGCTCTGCAACTATTAGACTTATTCTAGTGGCTGGACACCAAATTTTTTATAGTTGAATTCGTTCGTCTCGTTCGAACTCGTTTTACAGCGTCGGGTTTTAGTGCCGCTGAGGCTTCACATTATCCCGCTTAGGTGTTAATGAGTGGCATGCATATTTTCGAACTGTGACTGTGGAACACGCTAGATGCACTTTTTCAAAATTTAATGCATGAAATTGTACACAAAGTACTTCTTCTTCTTCAAGAATCGAATGCCTTTTTTTTTTGTTAAGTATAGTTGCTAAATATACCTCAAAATGTAATTTAGTAACTCGACCAAGGTGAAGTATAAAGCAATATCATCTTGCTTATTGCAAGTTAGTTCGAAAATAACTCTTTAAATAGCCTAGACAGTAATAAACATACGACATACTTACACATATAACTAACTCCAAGCACAATTAAGTCTCTCATTTAGGCCCATTTCCGTTCTTGTTATTTGATTTTTCTTCTCCTATTGGATGGGTATGCGTTGCAATACACACGCATGCACATATGTATATATATAGCAAGGAGTTGGAACAGTGAGGGCACTATTAACCGGAACTGAAAAAGTAGGTTTTAGGCGCGCTTTATCACATGATGAAATTTATTTTATTAACCTCTAAACAAGGGGGTGATATGTATGTATGTATGTATGTATGTATGTATGTATGTATGTATGTAT
>JAJIZL010017422.1:700761-764319 GCA_023969395.1 Amblyomma maculatum
TATGTATGTATGTATGTATGTATGTATGTATGTATGTATGTATGTATCTGTTATATTCGCCAGTGCAATAACCGCACTGTCAGCAAATTACGTCATTAGTAACTAACCTGGCTTCATAAGGCTAATCACAGAATGAACTACTCAACTGTTTGCGAAAACAGTCTCTTTATAATAGTCATTCTTTCTTTCGCAGAATTCATCAGGATTGGACAGCAGGGACGTTGCAGTATATAAAAAGGCACTCGTAAGTTAACTGACCTTCTTTCTACTTTTCGTGCTTCTGGTACTGTAGTAAATGTAAGCATTGTTCTCATAGCAGCACATAACAACAAAGGATGCCCTTGCAGGTCGACCTTTATGATTTTTATTTTGTTTAAGATTGCATTCCAGTCTGTAGGTTGGGAGAGTGTAAAGGCACCACTAAAAACAGATGCGGTTTTAGACTCGATTCCAAAACAACCACCAGTTAAGCTTCGCTCGTTAAGCATTGTCATAGGTCTGCCCCTGTACCTCTGTACCTGTGTACTTGACTGTCAGTTGCTCAAAAGCTGTTTAAATTGTGTTTTGGCTTAAACCCGTGACTAATGTCCCAAATTTATCACAGGTGTTATAGCGAAGAAAGTTCACAGGGTTTCGCTTCGTTTCAGGGAGCGTTAACATTTCTAATTCGCCCGTTCAAGCTTTGTTTGTAGCAGACATTAAGTTTGTTTATCGTTAAATCCTTTTTGTGCATTGGTAATCATGAAACCGTGGTTACGTTGCCTCAGATCTCATGTTGGACTGCACTAGAAGGATTTATTCTACAGTTTTACTGTCCAAAACCACATAATATTTCAAAGCAATTTCGTACCCTGTAAATCCAGGCATATATTGCGGAGCAAGCTATCTCCTTTGAAACAAAAATAGTTTTATGTTACTGCACAGAAAAGTTATAATCCAGACGCACTCGGAAGTAAATTGGCCAAATTTGGTTAATGAAGACAATTTTACTGCATCAAGTTGTATCCTAATTACGTTAACATTTCTGACTCGCTCTTAACTGAACAGTCTGCATCGTAGCGGTCATAAAAGGTTAGAGAGGTGGTGATTATAAAACCGCGAAAATGGCAGTACGGAGGCAAGGAGACAACACAGGGCGGTGCTGACAGTTAACATTTATTGAAAAATGTACTTGGCGCAAATGCATCAGCCGGGCTTAAATGGCCAACAGACACGAAGTGGATCGGTGTAAACATGAGCACACAAAACAACTGCAAACATTACCGTAACTGTCAAGACGTAGATGGCATTAAAACAGTGACAAAAGACATAGTCAACCTAAAATGAGCGGTAACGTGAGAAACAAAGACAAAAGAACAAATACTAATCAGCACAATAATGACATGAAAACTGGGCAAAGACGACAGATTGAAAATGAGCAAAAATAACTGTCATGAAAGACATTGAATGGGTCTTATTTGTCCAGACGCTGATCAGTATTGGCTCTTTTGCATTTGTTTCTCACGTCTGCGCCGACTTTGATGTTGACTTCTCTTTTTTTCCCTGCTTTGTATGCTCATGTTTAGACCCTCCCATTTAATGACTGTTGACATTTAATGCGCCTCTCATTCGTTTAGGTCAAGTGTGTTTTTTAATAAATGTTCGTCGTCAGCACCACCATGTGTTGTCTCCTTGCCTTCGCCCTGACGTGTCTGCAGTTTTAATTTTACGATGTCCCACCAACTGGCCTACAGCATGCTCTCTTTAAGACCAATTGCATGTAATGATCGTTGAAGTGCAGCCATTACAGGCAATCAATAGTGAAAAGGGCACGTAACCTTGCAGCAGTATACTTTTGAAAACTGATGCTACTTACTAGACTCTATCAGTTATTTGTGGCTAATTTTTCACTTGGTTAAAAGCTTTCCCGTGAAACCCGCATCCTTACATGCTGGTCTATTTGTACCAACGCCAGACTGAAATTGCGTCGGCTCCATTGCAGTGCTAGAGCCCCACCACACCCAGCGGATGCAAAATCTCTACTGAAAGGGTGTACATACAATAAACATCATCAGCTTTAGCACGCTCTAGATTTTTGATCCGAGGTCTTCCTAGGTTGCGCATTTGGTAAGAGAACTAGCTTGGCCAAACGTTTAATCGCACTCTGAAAACAAGATATGAAACGCTGGCAACTCACACGATGTCAGGCGTCACCCCTTAATCAATGTTGTGAATGCCGAATGATAAACGTTAGCCGTGGTTTGACTCACCCTAAACCTGTCAAAACGAGCGAAAGCACATGTTTCGGCATGGTTCCACTTGACGTTTTGTTTTTAGGAGAGTGAAAGAAATTTTTCGGTGTTTTAAACGTATTTCTCCCACGGCAAACAATTGGACGAACAAACTAGCTTCCGAATTGACTATCAGATAGATGGTAAATGGGCAGGGAAGTTGTATGAGTCCACACCGAACGCACGTAAAGAACGGTGGCGGCGCAATTTCGATATGGAAGAGAGGAAATATGGCGCAAGAAGGAGGTTCCGTTAGTGCTTGGTGTACGAGCAAATAGTACGACAAAAGCATCTGTGGAGGGAAGGGGGGGGGGGGGGGGGGGGCTCAGGTAAGGTTTGTTCTAGACCGTGACGATCTATGATTGCTTTCCAATTATTAAGACTCTAAATATGAGGGCCAATCGAAAAACAGTCTTAACGTATTTGGCACCTGCAGGAGGTTGAAATGTATTCGAGTGATTTAAAGCGGTTCAGAGGAGGGCTTACACTTTTCACGAACTCACAATTTTTTCTTCTGTTTCAGGAGTGCGAATTTCATGTCCTTGGTATAGAAGCCTGATCAGTGAAAGGCTGGATGAAGTTGACAACGTGGACGTGACCTCTGATAATGGTTAGGCTACTGGGTGTTTTCAATAAATATGACGTTTTCGGACGTTTTAATGCTCGTTTCCAGAGTACTAGTAAACCGCATTCGGCCTATGCCAAATTTTCAGGTTTATACCGGCTCATGTATTACTACAAAGATACAACACTCTGCTGACCAAAACTGCATGTGGTTGTGGAGAACGATTTGTGCGCAAGAGTTTTTCGATCACCCCCGGGTTCAGATTTGTTATTGTTTTGCTCTTCGTGCTAGGAAAGTAAATAGTGAGCTCCTAAAAAACAGTCCAGATCCTCATTGCGGCGGTAAATTGTAGATACGTTATCGTCGTCCGTTATCGAATGAAAGGAAAATTATCCTGTCGTGCATTTATTATCTTCCCACACGGAACGTGCAGGATATTTTATCAGTTAACTTCCTCTTTCATTAAGTAAACATCTCTTAAAAGTTCCAAACCTCTAAGCGCATGTTTGCCAGTGGACACGTCCATGGAGTTTTTGTGATAAAGTTCCCTTTGCTGTTTCCTTGCCAGTTTCGTATATAAAAAAATCGGTGAAATGCATTGCTTTTCAAAGTATTTTTGGGCTAAACCAAACTCCAGCTAACACAAAAGGCAAATAAAAAATGAAGGTTACGTTGGCGCTCGTTTCCTCTTTTTCAGCCTCTGAGCACGAGTACGTGCCCCACTCCGGCCTGTTGCGCGTTGAAATTTCGCAGAGTGCGCGTCTTCACACACATTGGCAAAATGCATACGCGGTGACTTTCGCTGGCGACTTCTCCCCAGATGGTCGGAAGCAACGCTCACCTATTTTTGTCGTCAAGTTTGCTGCAGGCAATTTTTACATCGCGGTCATTCACTTCGTTTTCCAGATGTTTTACGTTTTTCACACTTGCGGCTGGTCAACCTTTTTGTCGGCCTTGGGAACACTCGTTCGGCGCGGGTTTTTTGGTGTTTTATGAGCCCCATAGGAAACAGAGCATAAGACGGCGCCGGTGTCTAACCTTGTCACCACCTCCTCATACCTAGCACAGAAAATATTCACCTGCCATCTGCCAATCACAGGATATGGCAGTGTACAGAAATGCAGGTCTCCCTCTCCTCTTAGGTTAGAAATGAATGCGAGGCAGAATGTGCCTGCTACTGGAAGAAGGGAAAAAGGAGTTTTGTGAAATTGAATACCATAAATAGCAAAGAACGTCCATAATAACACTTCAAAATAACTAAGACTGGTTCAGCACGTAGGACACTATGTTTCACATCAAAGGTAAGCAAATTATTTTTAGCGTTGAAAGAAAGCTTGGCAAAGTAATACGAACACATGAAGGTGAGACAGGAAGTAAAATTACAGCAGTTTAAAAATCAGGGACTACCTAATGCAAAAAAATCATCGTTGCGTAATGCTAAATAAGCCACCTCGTATTTCATTTTTTTTTTTGCAGCAGCAAAAGCTCTTACACATCTGTTCGTTGATTTCGCTTCATTGTAGCGGTAAGAGTACTTGTTGCAGGGGTGGTGGTAGCAACCGTGGCACCACTAGGAATGCATTCGTAGAACTCTCGTAAACATGAGGGTGGTTGCCACGTGGACCAAGTGGAAGGTTTTCGAAGATGATGGATAAAAGGAAGGTATTGCAATCTCGCATAGGTGCGCAGTGGAAGGCAATGTTGGAAGGGTCTAATTTCGCAGATCCACATTTAAGCCTCCGTTCTCTATAATTTGCTTTGTTCGAATAGTATTAGTGATAACAGAAATATAGAACTAATAGAGATATAATTATAAGCATATGCATGTCGCGGTCAAATTATAAACTTTAGTACATCGTACATTGAAATAACACCAAAGCTGCCACTAAATCTCACGCTGCGTTGCTGTAACCATGCCCTCTGCTTCCTTTTTTTTTTCTGAGCCTAAGAAGACTTTCTAAGCTCTAAGATTACGGTTAGTCACACAGGGAATACCGTGCCGTTGCGCCAGAAAACTGCAGCCCACGCCGCTTGTTCCTGAAAGTCGCGCATGTGGCTCATATCTACGTCCTAGCTCTGTATGCGAAATTCATATTTAAGTGGATCGCTTTCTTGTAGATATACCAAAACTTTGCTGCCGGTGTAAGTCACAATGCACTTGGTGGGCGTTATTCACTAACAAGGAAGAAATGTGCGAGAGACAGGATGAACCTCAGGAAAAAATAACAAAGAAAAGAAACCTCTCATGTATTTTGTGTCGCCTGCTAATTGAAAAAAAGGGACGCCTCCTAAAACTTCTGTTCCGCAGCATTGCACCAGAAACTGCCGCACATGTAGCGCAAGACAACTTACTCTGTCTATATTGAAACCAAATGAATGCTAATTCCAGGCTATTCACACATCATCCCCCAGAATGTGCCTTTATTCCCTCGTAGTGCAACTTAATCTTGCTAGCAGCCCTGCAGAGCGCTCTAATCCAACCTAATGCAATGTAATCCACTCTTCACAAACAAGAATCCAGCCTTAATCTACTACCCTTAATCAGTTCAGTTCAGTCGTTCAGTCGTGTCCGACTCTTCGTGACCCTATGGACCATATCACGCCACGCTTTCCGGTCTCTCACTATCTTCCTAACATCACATAACTACTACCCTTAATAATGGACCTTAATTTTTTCTATATGTACATAATCGATTTTTATCTACTATAGATTCATCCCAAGTCAGCACACTCCACCCTCAGCACATTGCAGTCCACTTTTGTACACCTACGTTATTCGAAATCCACCCTATTATAACCTAAATCCATGTGGGTGACCTTTATTGTAGTGAATCAATCTATACTCCACGGCGCCATTAGCTATGTGTCATTACAGGGCTAATAATATAAGCCGCTCTTCCAGAAGCTTGGTTAAAACGCAATTACGGAAACTAATTTTGTGCTAGGTTAATACGGCGTGTAAACAGGATACAAAGTGAGCCAGATAAGCTTGTACAGTTCGCAGATGGTAGTAAGGAACAAGGGCTCTGATTATTTGAGGTGCACGGCATATTTAAACAGCTCTCCAACTCAAAGCCCTTTACACTTGCTGAGACCATTATTTGTAGTGCAAAAAAAAAAAAAAAAAATTCTCAGGAACACTTCAGTGTCATTACGCGCGATAATGCTAAAGCATTTGTACCTACGTTTGGTTGTTTGATGACCTGTTGCTGCTTCTGTTGATGGCTATGTTTATGAATGGGTCTTCGCCCCAACTCAGATTCAACTTCGTCATGCGTCTTCTATAGCAAACTCCGCTTTTAAGAGAACTGCGCATCCCCTAAAAGCGGCTTTACTCCGCTTCAAGCTTCGAAATAAGACTGAGGGTTCTTGTATAAATATTGCATATTTTGAATGCAATAAAAAAAGATGCCATGCATTTTGAGGTGTCATTTCTTAGATTCATGAAATCAATAAATATTTCATTTAAATATACACATTTTGAGTGCAATAAATACCACGTTTAGAAAATAAAAAGTGTCGCGGTAGCGTCCTCGTCTCGTGCGGGAGTTGTCAGAGTTCGATATTGACCATAAGTTTCTTTTTCTATTTTTATTCTATAGTCAGTTTGGTGTGCGCACTCTCTGGTGACAGACCCTGGTCCCGGCACTCGTGCGCCAAGAAAGGCTCCGGCCTCAAAAGAGTGCGAGTAAAGAGCCAGAGCGGACATCTTATGCAGTGCACCTACTTTGTACACGGACGAACTTGCTCGCCAATTATTCCTGGAATCTTATTTTTCTATTTTACCAACACCTATGAGTCAGAGAACACTGGTCTCTCCCGGAGAAGCACCTCCAACCCAGTACCGTTCTTCCCGCGTAGCGTGTCCTTCCTTCATTCAAACACACTGCTCGCAGCTCAAAAGACATCCGTTCCAGAGGAGAGAGTGTCCGCGTTGCCTGCGGCTAAGCGTGAAGAAAGCACCAGAAACAGCTGTTGCGTACTCTCCCTGAAGAGTTGTGTGCTTTGCCGTAGAGGGCATGTGGAACCGGCCGGGAGGGTAAATGAAGCCTTACACAAAGACATGAGCGTAGTTCTTTGACTCTGCCACACCTGCTGCCATTCGAAGAGGCTTTCGATTGCCCTGTGTCCATTTCTCCAGAATAAAGGAGGCGCTGGCTTATGGTACGGACATTATCGTATGTTTATTCCATGCAGCAGCAGTTGCGTAGTTCTAGGCCACACACATGTTCGCGCCCCAATGAACGGAACTAGCCTTCTTATACCTCCGCGTGAATGTGGTGAAATAGCCGTCGTTCGGAAAGCAACTCCGCGCTTTCCACCGCTTCTAGACGGAGGCTGCTCAGAATTCAGCGAACGTTCCGTCAAAATTGCCTCTTTACGCAGTCTGGCTACTGGCTGGGTGTTCATACCGAGAACGGTAGTATTTGCGAGTGTGGTGCCAACTGGCGTATGCGTAGAAAAGTGCCGTCCGTGGCCTCTGATCTTCCCTCGAAGGAAACACAAGTGCACAGGAGCGTAAGGAGCGGCCGCGTTTGCAAGCGGCGACATAAACGACGTTTAATCACGCACCTTCGGTTTTGTGATAAACACGTCACGATCATAAACCACGGACATCATGCTGCAGCACTAGGGATCCACTGTAGTCGGCGTTCACAAGAGAATCGGCATCTATTCGGCGAACGCCTCTTTCTGGAAAGCTGTTAGCTCAACGTCTCTCTCTGCCTCTTGGAGTCACTTCGCACTTTAAGCCATTCAGCTCAAGCTTCTTCCAGGTGAGTTTTGTGAATTTTGCTAGCAATCTGCTAATTCAAAAGAACCGAGCATATAGCAGAAACTCCCTTCGAGGTGGCTCAGTGGTTAGGGATAGAATCCCGACCGCGGCTGTCGATTTGCGAAGGAGTCAAAAAGCATGGCGCTTCTGTACTGTGAAATGTCAGTGCACGTTACTAATCTCCAGGTGGTCAAAATATCCGGCGCCTTCCACTACAGCCTCTCCCGTTGCCTATATCGCTTTAGGGCGCTAAATCCTATAAACCAAAACCAAACCATAAAGCAGTAACTCGCTTCCTGGTAGTAAGCGCACTATTTATGTAGTAACAAAGAATCTACACTTGATTAAAGAGCTTCTAAATGCACATCCATTATGACAGCAGCTATGAGAGGGCCGCTCAGCTAACCTTCAAGGGGAAGGGGGGGGGGGGGTTCTCCTCTCTGCATTGTTGCTGGAGGTCTCATCTGGAATAGCGGAACACTTTTAGGGTTAAAAGCCATAAAAAGACAGCTTGGGTTTTCGGTCAGGAATAATATTAAGTTACTTTTGTCCAGCTATGTATTTTGTTTTAATTTGTCATCGAGAAGTGAGCCGAGAGTACGTATATGCTGATTCCAAACAAAGTGGTGGTCATACATTAGTCCTAAGATTTCGAGCAGTAACGCCGAAGATCTCGGTGTGAGCTCATTAACTAAAACTCATCAGTTTCAAAAAAGCTGATAAAAGACCCCCAGAACCGACTGAAGCCATGCTTCTTCAAACAGACCTGTCTTAAAAATGTTGGCAAAGGACGTTTTTTTTTTTTTTTTACTTGCAATCGTTTTGGTAAAGAAACCTTTAACCAAATAAGGGGATTTTCAATACCAGTTTGAACAAAAGAAAACAAGTAATTTTGAATTCTTATAGACTGAGTATTGAAATAAAGTAATATTTTGAATTCTCACATTAACTTCAGAATCAAAACCGAGTGTTTGAATGCTGATATAGTTTAGTCCTCGTGGTTACCATGTTATCTCTTTCTCTGTTTCCTTCATATTTGTGCAGTAGATCCAAAAGGCTGTTTTTATTTTACATTCGTGTACTTTCACTTTTACCCAGCGTTCTTCGTTAACGGAGCAGAAGTATTACAAATACGCCACGTACAGGGTCATCCATTTCTAGCTACAACAAGGCAACTGCTTTCAGAGCAACAATGCGCCCGACGCTGGCGCATATCGAAGCAAGGTGATACAAACACAAAGGAACCCAGAGGTGGTGCTTGGCAATACCAGCTTCATAGCTTTATTGCCTGGCCGGATCGAAGCAATGGCGCTTTGAAAGCAGCGACCGTGTTGCCGCTAGAAGGTGACGACCCTGTACGTTCAGCACGTTAGCAGTATTCTCGACAGCACTACATGATTCACAGATCATAAATGAAAAAGATGAGCTTTTGCACTTTCGTTAATTATTTTACTAACTGTAGTCATCACCAGTGCCCATTGTCCTCAGGAGTCCGTGTCCAGCCATGACCACAAGAATACTAGCGGCATTGATTGCACTGACAGTCATCGCAACTGTTTGTGTGCTGGCGGCCCCTCCAAGTAAGTTTTCGTTGATATTACGTGCTGTCAGTGCACTACTCTTAGAAGACTTCCAATGTGCTCGCATGGTGTTGTGTGTAAGAGAAAATCCCCTTTTACCTGACTGCTATCAGTGTTACATGGAAACCCTAGATGAGGGAGGCGCACGTTTTGTACTGGATAGTAGCCCAGGGATTAATTTCCTTCGGTCTTCAAATAATTCCTTCCGTCTAGGGTCCCGTGGTATACTACCTAAACAAATCTTTGTGCAGGAGTTTTAACTACAAAATAAGCGCAAAATACATGCTTGCAGAGTGCCAATGGAAAGGAGGTGACTAAAATGCCAGCCGATCAACATGAGCCTGATTCCACTCGAACGGCATCAGAAATAGTACTCGAAAAATAGCTATTTGGACTAACGTTGCTTCCATGTCAGCAACATGTCTATTATCTTGTTGCATACCGCTTATCTACTTCTCTGTTCAGTGTCCTTTTACATCCTTTACATTTTACATGCTTTTTACATGTTTTTACATTTTGCATACTCATGCCTCAGGTACCTTAAAACCGTAGTGGACAGCACACTCAAAAACGTTTCAAAGTCTAACACCAAGTATATGCTGCTGAAAACAGCTTCCATGTCAATTTCAATCAAATGCATTCTTACGAATGAAAGCATGTCTTTGCAAGTATTTTCGTAAATTTATTTTCGTAGGTTATTTTTGAGACGGTATTAACTTAGAACTCGACTCCGATAGATACTAAGTAGGTTAACGCGGAGTAAAATTAGTTTCCAAGATGATTATGGGACTCTGCTACATTTTTTCACCCTGCGCATAACAACTTTGCTCCGATGTTCCCCAGCGTTCAATATGTCTTTATTCCAATTCTAGCGTACACATGTGCCATATGCCGTGACGTCGCGTACATATGTGTCATATGCATTTCATGATGCACGCAGTAGTCATCCCCCCTGCTCCCCTAATATATACCTGGATTTGGCAGGGTGCCTACATGCGCAGTTTGAAATATTCATAATTTGGAGCTACAAAACCAAGGGTCGATTAGGTTGGCGCCATAAAGGCTGCATTTCGTTGCTTTGTTGGATCGCGTTCTAAATGCTACAGATGAGCATGGTAACCAGGTTCGAGATGATACTTGAGAAATTTTATGTAAAACATGTGCTGGTGTCCTGCGTAGCGCTCTGTAATTCCGTCTAAGATGACCTCATCTGTGCTGAAACGATCTGTCAGATCAAAGCCAGCCCGCGAGAACTTGCTACTCTACCATTAATGGCATACCAAAGGGAAAAGTAACTTGCGACTAGACGTGTTTTCAATTAGTACTACCACCCTTAATTAAAGCGGCAGTGTCCTGTAAACAAACAAACAAACAAATAAATAAACGTAGCTAAAAGAAGCGTTGTTATCGGGGCTTTGTCCCGCGCGGTGAACTTTTGGGGCATTGACATGGGACAGCTTGTGCTCTATAATACTGTACAAATGTCTCGGTTTAGAGAAAAAGGCACTGCTAGCATCACTACTGTCATCACCAGAAAACACACTAAAAGAAACAGATCCGACTATTACGCCGAAATGAAGTGTACCAACTTTGCTTGTAGTCCAAACCCCGAGCTACGTATTTTTTTAAGCCTGTGGTTTTATATTGAACCTAAATGTGATAATCACAGATGAACAAAATAGTACTGATGCTCAACATACCTCTGCTCAGCTCAAATACATAAAGTCAAGACGAAGATAAGTAGACCGTTTCATCCGTCTGGGATACACCACTGCGCCTTAATGAACAGCTTAAGGGTGCCTCTGGCTTGAATGTTTCATTAATATAGTAAGCTAGAGGAAGTGAATGAAGATCTTTTGGTGAAAGGCTGCTGAGATGATAGGAGAGAGCTAGCAATCTGTCACTGAGGGAACAGGTGAAGAAAGGTTTGTTAGTCATTGCTTCGAACTGACCCTGAGCTGACGCGTTATTTATTTTTATTCAATCCGGTGGGAATGATTTAAAAAAAAATAACTTTGGGTATGCATAAAGTACAGCACTGTTTCGAATGAAACTTCAAAAGGATTGGTGGAAAGCCGTTTTCTTTAGTTCACGTTTTTCTTATCTCCAATTAAGCGCTGCAAAAATCGCACGAAGGCATAGGGATACCCGAGCATCACCACAAAATAGCGCTTTCAATGTGTCGTATTATTTAGCTCAGTTATGGTGTTGGAGCTGTACATTTTTTTTTCTTTGGCGCGGAGCAACAAAGGACCACAAATTATGCGAAATGCAACTTACCTAAGTGTACAATCAGACTTGTGGTGCAGCCGTACAAAGGTGCATTTCGTGAGAACTAATCCGTTGTCTATGTTTTCTTAAAAATGTAAACCAAAAATAAACCACGAAGAACTGTCACGAAAGGTTTCGATGACAAAATAATAGCCAGCAAAATCTATATACTGATTCTCTTCCTATTGCCACCACAGCTTTATTCAATATTTGCATGCCTAACATAATGTTGCGAGGCAATGACATATGACACCTTACTTGCATTCCGGATAAATTGCTATTTTCTTATCAAAATATTTTCTCGGAATCCGTGTCGGTGGTCAGTTTAGAGCCCCTTTTTTCTGTAGTGCTATATATTTTATTCCTGAACATCTCGGGTGTTCTATGCACAAATGCATACAATGTAATGTCTTGTATTTCAAACAAGAGCATGCATTTCTCCTCATAACGTTGGTCGTGCCATGAATAATACAAAAACATATTGACAGGAGGGTGGCTGTTCCTGGCCCTACGGGGCTGGAGCGGTAGGTCAACGCCGTTTGCCGCGGGGGCTAGCCAGCCACCAAAATTTTACCTGTTGTAGGCTGTCATTGCACCCGCCACCGCTAGGTGGTGGACGACCGCTGTTGTTGTGGCGCGCGTCTTTTTCTCCCTCTTCTTTTTCTTTCTTCTCTATTTTTTCTTCTGTCCGCACGAGGCAGCGGAGGTGGCTCAGCTACAGGGCCAGTAGCAGGCCCGTGCATTTTGTTTTCCTTCTTCCTACAGCCACAATAACAACAATAACACAAAAAACTCAATCATTCCGAAAGACTGCACCCGCTTTTGGCGTGTCCTGGTATCTAGAAAACTAGAAAAGGTTTTGCAGCTAAGCACAATGTTGTGTAGTTGGGTCACGTTGAGATATTGAGCCCATTTTCTTCGAGTTATTGTTTTGGAGGATATTGCGGAAATCGTTTCTGCCTGAAAGTGTTTCAGCATGTTCATTTTTTTGTCTCAGCGTGTTCCCGTTGCTCTTTGTTTCTTTTCCTGTTTGATATTTATATGACGTCAGAGGCTTACGTCTCTGGGAACTTTTGTTGCACGAGGTAAGAGCTCATTCTGAGCCGCTATTTTACACTTCGGCTAACTTTGCTTTCAAAGCGTGAAGTAAAAGAAAAACAGAATGTGTCGATTGATTTTCAGAGCGTCAGTAGAGCCAATTATTGATGACAAGTCTTTAAACCACTACAAATATAAAGCGAATGTCCTTCTTGACAATTGTTGGATCGAAAAGGATTGGTTGAACTGAAGCCTGAACACGACGTGCCGGAGGAACGTGTATTATATACAACGGAATGTGGCATGAGCTGTGATGAGGAAAAACGATTTAGGAAAGATAGCTTATCTATTTAGAAAAAATACCTTGACGGCTCCTTTCGGTGAAATCATGAGCTCAAGGTAGCGCTCCTAACGCACGCATGATCACTCAGCCCACAGAAGGGCAATTTTGCAGCCACCTTCAGTATAGATATAAACACTTGCGAGACTGAAAGCCTATTCGTTTATAGCAGCGTAATACAATCTGTGCTAATAATGAGCACGCCAATATAGGCTTAGTAGCTGCGGTGATGTTGCACTCATCTCCTAGAGCCTGGAAAGATCAATTAGGGTTCAAATTCGTCTGCCTATCGAAAAGTCATTGCTGATAAAGAATACATTGCGTTTCCTAACACTTACCTGTTCCTACCATTTACAATAACCACGTGCAGAGCCATGCAGCCCCGGTGATCACGACGACTACGATGAGGAGAAGGAGGTGAACTCGTGCCAGGGCTTCAGTCAGGAGAGCGACTGCCAGATGGTCCTCGAAGCCGACGGATGTCGACGATGTCACTGCCCGCGCGCCTGCCCTTCCATCTACTGCGGTCTGCGTTGCCGCAGGGTGCTCAGGACGGGAGCGTGTCCTTACTGCGACTGCCGGCGAGGAAAGCAAGTGTACGTCCTCGGCAAGAAGCCCTAGCATTGGCAAATTACGCCAGCGGGGCATTAAGATCTGCGAGAACTTTGAGTGTTCGTGTGTGCTGTGTTTGGTTTGACATACAGAAAGCTCCTGTACCCTTCACGCTTCTTACGACACATGTGCAGCTTTCCTGCTTTAAATGTTTGGTCTTAACTAATGATAGTTGAGCACCAATAAATATTTTCGTTTCGTGAAAATTTCAATCACGATGTGTACCAGCGAATTTTTGACGTGTTCGGCGGTGTCAAAGAAATCCCACAAACGCAAGAAATTGCATCGGTGGTGGTTGCGCAAGAAAACAGCCTTTTATGCGTGAGTTAAAAGCATTTTACGCTGTCTTAACTGACAGAAGAAAGCGACATAAGCCGCTCGGCTTAGTACATACAATACCTTCTCTTTTCTTTCTTAACCCAACAGAGAAGGACCTAAGCACCTATCTGTATGCCCGCTTGAGGCGAACACAACAAATCATGACATTATTTTGCCTAAGCCTCATATCTTTTTTTTTCGCTTGCACAGTACAGGCAATAAAAAAATGCCAAGAAAATCACTCATTGTTTCTCTTATTTCTGCAAATTGAAAATAAAACAATTAGCAATTTTTTTCGACGTAACAAAACCCGCAGTGAGTACTTTATTGCTTTGCACAAGGGAAGGCAACAAAGCTCCTAAGGTAGAGTAAGTGTAGTTGACTAGTGAAACTATTCAAGAGCTTTTAAGTATCGCATGATCTGGACTGCTGCAGTTTGACCCGGCCTGAATAGTTTATTGATTGGTAAGTAGGAATTAAAAATTGCTTAGGGATCGCAATTCAGTTAGTCCGTTGCCATATCCTAACCCTGAAAAAAATAATTACCCGCAGATCTCATGCCAAGGTACAAATATGCAACGTTATGTTCGGGACTTAAAAGAAATCAACGGCTGAAGCCTGTGTTTCGCCCAGTGCATAAGTGAAGAAAAATATTAGAGCGCGCTAGAAAAAAAAAGAGTAAATTTTGTCTTCTAGCTGAGACGCCTCATAGTGCGCTAAAGAAAGGGCATCGGAATATTTCCCCGCCGTCACAAAAAATCTTTTGTGCTGCCCGTTTCCTGTACTCAGATCGGTAAAATAAAGACTGATTTACAAAAGGCACATTAGAAGAAAGTTTTCCGTCATTTGTTTCCACGACATTCTCCAAGAATTGCGCACTGACACTTTATTTCTCAAGGGAGGATGCAGGCTTAAAATTAAACTTTCGCCAAAACTGTGTTTTTAAATTTTTACTTTTTTATTTGTGCATGTATTAAACAAACATCTCACCAAATTTCATTATCACCAGGGCAAAGGATCACTCACCACTGAAAGCGCCTATGAATTCGGATTTCAAGACATAGCAGCACACCTGGCAAAAAACGGAATGCGGAGTGAGCCTCCAAGTTAGAGTTGTTTTTCACGCGCTCTTGACAAAACGGACTTGCTATCGAGGGTACGGCAGGCTGACAGATAAGAAGAAACACAGAAATAAAAGGCAAATTTTGGGCCGTGGGAACTGCGGGTTGGTTTTAAAACCCAAACAGAAGCTTCAAGTGATAAAAACGCAGCACATAACCATCGAACCCTTTTTCGCGCCACTTGAAGCCTGGCTAACCAAAATGCTCGAAAACTGCTGATAGAATAGGAAGCAGAGGAAGAGACAGGGCCATCAAATAACCAAGGGAAGCATTTCACAAGCGCCGAGAAGGGCGCTGGAGAGCTGTGAAGCTACATAATGGTGATTTCAGGCAATCGACACAGGGCTATACATTGTCGAAGAGCATGACTGAACGTATGCACCAGATCACTTTGATTTATTAATTTAGAGCCTAAATTCGAAATGCCTACTCTGAAATTTTTGAACTCAGTTATTTCAGTTTACACTTTTTTTAAAGACACAACCTTCATGAAGACTGCAATTTCCAATCTCTTTTGCCAAACACTTTTCTGTACTAAAATTTTGTTGGGAAAAAGGTAAGGTACTTTCAGGCTCCTAATTATTCTCTGAGAAAAAAAATCGAGTATGTGCGATATATTGACAACGTAGAAAATGTCCTTTCGTAAAGAGTCTAGATTTTTACAAAAATGTCATAAAGAAACCGCAATTTGCCTTGTACTGCGCAGTGATCTAGGTAAAAGTTAAAATATCTTCAGTTAAAATAAAAACAAATAAAATAAATATCAGTTAAAATAAAAAAAATTGAAATATCCCCGAAGAGTTAAAATATCTTCATGATTTCTGAAAAGAGTTTTTGCTGAGCTGACACTAATTACTCCTTGTGATAGCGTCAACTTATTGTTCAGTTCGTGCTAAAGTGATGAAACTTATAATATGCAGAGTGTGTCCGTAGAGTAATGCAATTATTTGTTTTCAGGCGTTGTTGTTCATCCTACCGTGCTCATATTGGTTGGGTAAGGTGGGGGAACGTTCTAAGTTTCACTTCTGAATAGCGCAGTCTGTCCTAAGCTCTGGGAGGGTCTGGATCGCTGTTTCCGTGTACCTACTTATAGTGCCCTTATCACATCCGATGGAATCCATGCGCCAACCACGGTACGCCATCAAGTTCTGTAATAAACTACACAAGCGTACGGGAAATCTGCTGTGTCATCTTCCCATGTATCAAGGTGGTTGAGGCATTTAAGGCAGGCTTGCAAGACGACGATAATAAATCCTGCTCTAGACTGCCATCAACGAGTAAAAAAAGTGACGAAAGTGTGTTTCGTGTTCACAACTTTTTGAACAGCGATAGTCGAGTGAGTTTTGCGGATGATAATAGAGGCTCTCAATATTCCGAAAATCACCGTGCACGATATCGTAAGGGAGATTTTTAACATGCGGAAAGTGTGCGCCAAGCTGGTCACCAAACTGTTGATTGACGACCACAAGAACTGCGGAGTGGTGACCGCGAGCGAACTCTTTCCCCTTACTTTAACCTCGAAATCGAACCTTATTTATTGCAAAGTGTCATTAGTGGTGACGAATGGTGGTTATTTGAGTATCACCCTGACGCGAAGCTCCATAGTTCCGAGTGGCACACCTCAGAATCCTCTCGCCCCAAAGGTGAGCGAGTCGAAAGTTAAAACAAAGCAACTTATTTTTTTCTTTTTTTTTACTCCAAAGGTTACTCTGAATCTATCTTCTGCTGAATGTATTTCCTTGTGCTGTCCTTTTGGTTTCCATTGTTGCATACTGTAACGCGTGTGTACCATTCTTTGTATACATTTATGTTGAAATTCTGAGTGCTGTATAGCTTTGTATCTCGTCTTTGTTTCGAATTTTAGGGACTTGAGTTATCGATTCTGCCGCCTTTGGTACTCTGGTATATTTGTTTACTTTTTGCTCTGTTTAACCACAGTGTACCATTTTTTTTTTGTACCCACCCCTGTTACAATCCCTCTAGGGATTGACAGTATTTTTGAAATAAAAAAATAAAATAAATATGCATTCATTAAGTTCGACTAAGGTGGTTTATAATATAAATAAATATTGAAATTTTTAAACTGCATTTTGTCACCATCGGTGATGTGTACACGACAGAGCGGCATAATTTTATCTACCTCTGAAAACGTTTCTGCCCAGAAAGCAATTGAAATAAATGTCGGCCATACTAAAATATAACGTCCCATACAATGCCTAACAAGCCAATCATTATAACTAATGACTTAGAACCGCTTGCATCATGAGCCGTCTATTTTAATTTGAAGGTGATTGCGGCTCTCAACATATTAGTTTCCCTTTCGGTTGCGACAATATTTTATGGTTCGAAAGATAACCGCGCTGCGCGCACAACGCGGAAGCGATAACGTGGCAGCATTTTTCATTTGAATTTTTTTTTTAATTCACTGTATCTGCACTGTAAACAAATCATAGGCTGCATGGCAAAAAAAAAAAAAAAAGAACGTGAGCATGCATGATAAGGATCAAACAATAATGTCATGCACTCGCCCAGCTCTTAAAGGCTGCACATTGCTTTGCGATGAAAATTATGTATAGCGGCGCAAATATAGTAGGTGAAGGGAAGGCAATGAAACATCTATTAATCGTCGCAACTTTTAAAATTGCCAAGAACGCACATTTATTCCAACGTTGCAAGACCTAATCTCACACCAGTATTAAGTGACATAAACATACGATAGGAAATGCCCTAATTGATTGGCGATCAGGGCTTGGCGACACAGTGAACTCCGTGGCGGGGGGCCTGCTCCGAAATCCCGATGGTTATCCTTTTATATTTGCCCTGCTAATACTTTCTTACGAAATTAAAAGTTCAAGTATATCATTATTAGCAGTCTGGCGTATTGTCTGGAGACGGGGTAGTTACTCGCAATTAGGTATAAATCAAGCCGGGGAATGTTGTCCGAAACGCTCAGGATAATAATGAGAGCCTTCTCAAGCAGAGCTGTATGCATTCTAACCTTGGTGCATGCTTGTGTCAAAATATTCGGACCGGTTGGTTTTCTTGAGACCACAAAAAAATTAATTAATTTTTACGTAGATTTTGGGACCACACAATTATAGTCAATATAGGTGACCATCATGGGCGATCTTAGTTTTCGGATAATCATGTTTAAATACGGAATCCAATCAGTATCTATCGCAAGTGGAAACAATCGGTGCGAACGGCAAACTGAAGACCAAGATTTTGCTCTGCTTTGGATGAAAAATATTTCCATCATCGCATTCATAACAGTATCACTGAAGATTCGAGGGGTCTGCCACAATCCGCCTTTTTCACAAAGTGTGGCGCCCTCTGGGAGTGGTTGAAAACTGGTCTGCTGCTGGTTGAAAACGTCCTTGGCGCCAGCAAAATGACGGTGTGTGTTCGGGACAGCTACCGCCATCTGTCGCATACGCCTGTCAAGAATATTACCTACGCATGGCCTCCGAGATCAGTTACGGCTGCGTCGATCATGGAGGCCAGGAACTGCGCATGTGCAGCTTGGGCTGGTGGTGTGTTTTCAACCAGGGGAGAGGCGGGCATGCGTAGAGCGGCCTTGTGAAAAAGGCGGTTGTCTAAAACGCTACCGCTTACGCCGTGTATGACAGTTTTAGCCACACTGGGCGAACTGAGCAGGAATCTTATAATCAAGATTTAGCTACCCGTCGCAAAGTTTGCCCATCCCAAAACGTATAGTCAGAGCATAGTTTTCGATATCCCGCGAAATTACCTCATAATTAATAGAGATGTCAACGAAGCCAGGACTTGTGTTAACGCTGGTGTGATCGAGTTTGCGTTTCACGTTGCTATTAGCTGGCTGCATGTTTTTTTAGTGCGAACACACTAATCAGAACGTTTACATCCTCTAGCGTTTCCTTACCCGAGAGGCACTGTAGAAATGAAATTAGGAAAATATAAAACAAAACAGTAGTGATGAAACAATAGAACGTTAATCAAAGAAAAAGTGATGACGTCATGAATATTTTATGAGACGAGTATCGTATGACCAAGTATTACTTGCAAAGTGGAGTAGTATGTCGTGTAACTAGCAACGGATGACCTCAGTTAAATTTCGCATCGTGTACGAATGTTGTATACGTCTTTTGTCGTTTGCTAAAAGACTGCTTTTCGCATCAATAAGCGCAAATACCCACAGGAGTGTAGACTTCCCCGCAACTTCTGAGTTTTGTTGAGCTATTACTCGCCAATTTCCTTTCGCCGCTCCACTCTTATTCGTTATTAGTTTTGCTGAGTCATTTTCAGTTTCGGCTTCTTTTCACGGCAGCCACATTCTGGCATCTTCCTCCACTCCCCTTAAGGGCAGAGAGATTCACTTCCTCTACTTGAAACCTGTCACGGTTGCCAGGTGAAAACGAGTATGCAACACTGTGGCGGACACCACGTTTTCTTCAAGGCGGGCCCCTAATGTTGGTGCATGATAAAGGGAAGGTGGAAGCAGCATATGTGGCTGCTTCAGTTCACTTAGCCCATAAAAAGCGTTTAATAGTAACGTCATTGTCTTACTTGGCCTAGATGTCTTTTTGTTTTGCCGGTATAAGGAAGTCTAAAGTTTCTTTGCGTGAAGCACCGGTAAAATTCGAGGTCTTGCCGATGTAGAGGACTATTGGGAACCACCGTGTAATTAACTTACTCACGAGGCAAATCCACGCATATTTATTCTGGGAAAAATGAGTTTTGCTCCTTTAGCACATTATGATTCCTGGGTTTCCTAGAGTGATTTAAATAATAACAGGAAGCGAAGAGTGGAGTCGGAGGGTCCTTGTTATATAACAAATGGGAGGCGTTTTATACCCATATTAGCCACTTATTAGCTTGCTCAGTAAAATCCATTTTCCAGCCACTTCTTCCTGGAATGAGTGGTGCAGTTGGCTCCTGTTGGCGTTTATCCACCACTGCGAGGGCCTTGCTTCATGAAGCCTGCGTATAAAAGATTACAAAAAGAAGATACATTTCTTGCTCTAGTTCATACCAGAGGCACTTCATGACGTGCGCTTTAAATAATTTCGCACTCCTGCACTACGTCAAAATGGACCGCAAACTGTGGCACGAAAGGCTCCAATGCCTATTTCCATCGTTTAGGTGCGATTTAAAGATTTGTTTTATTCAATAGGTAAAAGACTATAGGTAAAAAAAAGGTAATCTAAGGAATGTGAGCATCTCTCTTTTGATATTCTGCAGTTGACTAGAAAAAGATATCAATATTGTTTTGCAGGTGAATAATTCGCCAACAAATGTTGCCCGTCCTCTCAGCAGAAAGAGAAATGTGACAATTTATTCAACCTTGTGCACTTCTGGCCTTAAGCTTTCTTTTGATGACCTAGGGCGATCATTTCAGTTTTGTTGCACGACAAGGTAGCTTTCCTAGTTCTTGTCTTGTAAGATTCTTGGAAACGAATCGTTTTTCCGATGGCTGGTATTCGAAAAGATATGCCCCAGAAATGTTGTACTTCAATAACGAGGAGGGCATCTCATTGCTAACAGTTTCAAACTAGATACACTCAATTCCATTGGAGTTGGAGACTCATTTGTAAGCTGGTGAGCCTTAATACTGTTTGGCTCCAGATTATTGCACCTCCATGGCTCCATGCGCTAATAAAACTGGAGAACCGCAGTTTAGAGCGTCTTGAAGCGCGCAAATGGCCACGTGAAGGCACTCTACTGAGATTTAAAAATGTACAGTTACAATAAATGAGGGCATCAAGGGCCATATGGATGGATGATAGGAGCGTCCCCTTTGAACCGGGGTGGTAGCAGTTGCTATCATGCTCATTTCCCCGCCCCCCTATATCTTCATTATTATTTTAGATTGTTTAAGTATAGAATCATTCTATTTACTGAATTTTTCTTTCTACATTACTAACATTATGTCACTTTTCAGCTTTTAAGCCACCAATATTCCGATCGTTTTTTTGCTAGCTTCCACCGCAGATTCATTCCCCCGGCCACTGGTATCTCTAAACCGCAGGGCTTCAGGAAGAATGACTGGGCCTGCATCGACTTCCGGATGGATACCATTACATTCGAGTATAATATGGTTAATTGTTTCTGTGGATTTACCACATACTGCACATGTTTCATCTTCCTTGTCAAATTTCTTTTTGTAGCTGCCTGTTCTAAGACACACTGTTCTAGCTTCAAAAAGTAGGGCACTAGGCCTCTTGAGTTATCAAAGAAAGCTTCCTTCCTGATTTGCCTTTTTCACTTTCGGTATTTTTTCCACACTTTGTTTCTTTTCCATCGAATTTATCCAATTTTTACCTTCTGTGTTTTTCACCTGCTGCTTAACGCTCTTTATTTCTTCGTCCTTGTGACCAGCTGGTTATTTCCTAGTGATTTTCCTCCATTGTGAGTCAACGCTTTTTAGGCATAGGTATTTAAATGCTTTGCTGCAAATTTGTTACTGTCCAATTTCCTCAAGTATTCCCATATAATATGATGATGATGATGAACTGATGATGATGAACTGGTGGCCATGCCCTTTGAAGCGGGTATCAAGCACATCAATGAGCAATAGAGCGCCATCTGTGGGCCGGACTGAAATACCGCACATCGAGTCTTCCGCGACATAGCGAGAGATGGCGGTTTCCTTGCAAGTCGTGACCGGTCTCCATGTAGCTCTGCGCCAACATTTCTGCGCAAAGCAACCGAACCGGTTATGCCTGGATACAGGCGACTTATTTATTATTTATTTGCAATACTGCCAGTCTCTAGCTGAGACCATAGCAGGTGGGCATTATCAATCAATCAATCAATCAAAGTGATCTTTATTTGTAGGAAACGAAATACATAAAGAATATTTGGACCGATAGCCGAGGGGCTAGCCGAGGGATATTACATTCATAATATCAAAAAAAAAAAAAGATGATGAAAAGAATTAAAGCAGCTCTACAAAAATATAGTATTAGGCAAATCTTAAAGCACAAAAAAAAAAAAAAAACTGAAAATGCGTTATCAAATTCGCGCAAACCTTGTACCTCGTATTAGCGGCGCTTTTATTGGTGGGAAGTTTTCAGCGCTGTTTCATTATCTTCGGACTAGGTTCGAAATGAGCGAAACTGCGCTCCATGTTCAGGCCTGTCGTTTAGAAAGGGCTAAAAATGTGATCTGAATTCGATTTATCCAGTCTTTATTACATAACAATATTCAGAAAAGGAACTGCATCGCGCACGTTTCCCAGTTTCGGAGGCAATGTGGGAGGCTGAACATGCGAATAATAGGGGACCCACATATGATCCTCTGATACTAAGATGAAGCCGACCAGTGCTTTAGCGTGTTCTGATGAGTCGATTGCCAGGGGTAATTTTGCGATGTGTTCTATGTTGCCGAGCGCGTTTTCCTGGATTAAGGCAAGTTCGATAAAATTAGCACACCGAGGTGTCAGCAAAATTCATTAAAACATAATTTTTTTCCTTCGGGAATATTCTTGAAACACCTATATCAGATTTCGGAAAAGAGTGCGCTGCATGAAACTTATAGGAACAGAAAAAGAAATATATTCTTTCTGCACGCACTATTTTTCCTCTATGAAATCAGGGCACGCTAGTCCAAATTATGTAGAACGGTACTTGTAATATTATGAAACAGCAAGACAGCAGTGTGGACCACGGAAAATACGGAATATGAAACAAATTTCATCCACGTTAAATGACAACGCGAAAAAGTGATCAAGATAACGTCGGGAAACAATGAAAAATGGGTTCGCGTAAAATAACCGTTAGCTAGTATACTGTACCTAAGGTCAAAAAAGAATGGTAAGCGTAGGTAGGATAACTAATAGTAGTTAAGGGTAATTGAGCGTGATGCAAGGTAATGCAGACGTTGCAGGGGCGGCTGAAAGCTATGCAGATGGATGAGAGGGGGGATTTCACTGAGCAAGGGTTGTGACACCAATGGGCAAAAAGCCAACACAGCGTTATGCAAGTGGCATTTGAAGATGCCCAGCGCGGCCTAAGCTGACCGACCGGTCTTTGGATTGCTAGCTGAACGCCAATGCCACCGCCCCAACGCGGCAGTATCTGAGCACATTTCCAACACGAGCGCTGTCCGGGGCCAGAAATAGAAAACTTTCAAAAAAAAAAATCGCATCTAGCCGCAATGCAGTGTGGACGGTGCTTCGCGCGCTTAGGTCCGTATGCCGCTTCCTTGCTTTCGTATATTTTTAGACTGCACTGGCGTCCAAAAATACCCTAATAACCGCAATTCCACCGCTTCGGCAAGGTGTTCAAGCTAGTCAAATGGCAGGGACCAATTTCTTTTTCACCCACGGGCCCGTTCCGCGCGGTACAATTTTTGGGCACGGATGGCGTGTCATACGACGACCATCACTGGACGGTCAATACGAAGGATGAAAACAAAAAGGAGAAAAAAAAAATGTTTCGGTTCCTCCGCACTTCGCGCTAGCGATTCTTTCCTTGCCTTCGTACGTGCAGCGGCAGGATTCCGGTCACCACTGGGCCCTCTTGGTGTGCGGAATTCTTCATAGTGACCGATTAGAGCAGGCGGGCGTCTTCGGGCTTCCGGGGCGCTATTTGGAAAGTTGTTTGGCCAGGTGGTCTCCGCTGCTTGGGATGCCTCGTTGAAAGCAGCTCGCCTGCAGCGTTGGTCTCCCGCCCTTCACGACCTCGACCCTCTCGCCCGTGAAGTTGCGTGCTGCCATCGACTGGCGCTTTCGTCATGACCGAGAAATGCTCTTCTCGGTTGTCCCATTCCAGAAAATTTTCTGCCGAATTTTTTAAACGTCTGTCCTTGGTCGCCCGGTTCGTAACAGGACGATAATTTTGCAGGAACGAAGAGGACAACATTTTGAACAGCAAAGAAAAGAAGCGTGATCACTATGCTCAACGTTTGTGCGTCTTGCTCCAAAAGAAGTGGTAGAACTTCGCAATCAAATCTGTTTTGAGCTTGTACTCCTTTCACGCTTTCTGATTACGAGCATTATAAACATAATAACTATTTCATATTTTCTTCCTTTTGACGACTTTTAAGGGATTATCCTATAGTTACAGTGGTGATTTCTCCTAGTGCTCAATTTTACAGGGTGTCTATAATGGGTTATGTTTGCCTCTAGCATGCTAATACATTTCCTTCACAACTCTGTACCAATATCACGAAGAGCTTCTTCTAATTATAACTTCGTGATCTCTAATCGAAACGTTTTTTTGCCCTTAATAAATATTAATTTCCCCATTTTGCCTTCCTTAGGGAACATTTGTGCACATAGCGGCTCACAACACTTCAGTATCAATGGGAAATGAAGATATGGTGAAATTTCCCCTTTCTCTTTTTTTATCAATGAACCGTAGACAATGAACTTAATTGTGTTATTAATTGCATTATAATAATAAATATCGCTCGTTCGTGCGCTGTTCTGAGCTTCGAGCACTCGTAGTGCACAGCCAGCCTCCCTTCTAGGAAAGCAACTTCTTTATTTTTCTAAAAAACGTCTAGCAATGGTTTCGTCCCAGAAGTGAAACCTGCCTCTACCTAAAAGTATGCGTGTTACGGGGGCTTGGTGGCAGATGATCTCGGCTCTTCTGTAATATCCGAAACCAAAGTGCAGACTCCCAAGAGAAAAACACTGCAGTTGAACTTTGGCCAAGCGCATCCCGAGTCTCCACAATGACGTTCGAGTAGTAACCCTGATTACCTTAAAATGCGATTACGATCGAGTTAAGTTATCTTTTTTATGCTCATACCGAAGCGACATCGGCAAAGGGGAAAGGTGTTGTACATGGTTGCGCTATTTTCACCCTCTAGGTATCTTTAATATGGACAGATATGCTGTACACGGGAATTTAGGCTTTATGGAAACCGGCCTGACGAGGCAAGGACGGTACCTTCGCCCTCAACAGTCGTGCGTTCCAAGCGCATAGCTACCGCGGCGGAGTGCGCTAATCTTCATAACCGAAACGAGGTTAGTGCTCGCAAGGTGAAATGAAGACACTCGAGCAGGGATATAATGAGAATGTAATTAATACAGCATTCAGTATCGTTATTCGAGTCGCACTGCCATGTCCTTTTCAAATCCCGCAATGTGCCCATCTTGCCTGTATTCTCTTGTGTGTTGGAAGCCAGAAGTAAACAGAGTAAAATGAAAATGACCGCCAGTTTACACTGGCCATGGGTCAAATCGTGCACGCCGGATTGTTTCCAACGTCACTACGTGATAGCTTGTTAA
Organism: Amblyomma maculatum; assembly: GCA_023969395.1. Classification (NCBI taxonomy): domain Eukaryota; kingdom Metazoa; phylum Arthropoda; class Arachnida; order Ixodida; family Ixodidae; genus Amblyomma; species Amblyomma maculatum. Next base: position 725,870 of record JAJIZL010017422.1, read on the forward strand.
ACACAGCCTGCCTTTTTGCTGACATCTGTACAACACAGTATTTTTTTGGCTATGTGGTCAGAGGCAACCACCGTCCGCTAGAAACCGTTGCGGCGGCGGGCTTGTATGTTTACTCGGCCTTGGGATGTGTGGCGCCACTGCCGCAAAATTACCAAGACGTACCGCATTTGCAGTAGGGGCATTTTCCTGTCCTTTGGCGAACGAGGCATCCATACTCCTCCGGACAGTTTCCGATCGGAGGGCACTTGTTGCCGGTCACCAAAGCTGCAAGAGGAAACGGAAATGAAAGCAGAAAAACATTACGCACTGGCAGAGTGGGCAACATAAAAAGACAGGAGTGCTTTCGTGAGCACAAAACTTGAGCAGACACTGAACGATTAAGAAAAATGCGAAGGTTAACAAATAGATCTTGCGAAGTCAGCCCGGGCAAAGTGACTGCTGTTATATATTTTTTTCTCACATGCCTACACCTCTCAAACATTATTGCCACTGTTACAGAGGTAGGCGCGGAGTGAAGATACATGAACAGAGAAATAGGACAATGAAAGAAAAAGTAGCGAAAAATATAAAACACCATTTCTGATGACCTGACTAGCATTCCTGAGTTGTTCCACTGATAGTATTTCCACGTTTGATAACAGAGCCCTGAACATTTATTGGGATAAAAACTCAACATCTTGGTGAGTCAGCCAGTTCAAAGTCCATGAGAATGTAGCTACAAAAATGTGAAGCCGCCGTCAAGATGGCATGATCTCGCGATAGTGCACATAATGTATACCTGTGTGAGAGGGAATGAGGGAGGAAAGTTTTCTATGTTTTCTGCTGCTTAAATTTCTTTGTTTTTGAATCCTTTCCTTTTGCTTGATAAATAAATTTCAGTGGTCGTCCTCCTCGCGACAGTTAAGGGCTGTGCTGAGTGTGAACAATATGGCACTGCACTGCTGAAAAATGTTGGGGTCAGCGTACTGTTTGTGCTGAGTGTGAACAATATGGCACTGCACTGCTGAAAAATGTTGGGGTCAGCGTACTGTTTATAGGAGATAGTTTGGGCCGGAAACAGCAGCATTGCAGAATTACATCCGACATAAAGCTCTTTCGAATGACTACGCTGTTTCCTGACGCAGCTAGAGCATAACTGATGTTACTGCGTGCGAACAGAATGTATGGCGTCCGGTGCGGTATAGATTATGTGGAATTGCAGCTAGGTACTGCAATTACTAAGACTGGCATAATTTGCTCCCAACTTGGTGCTCCATTGAACCACAAAAAAAAAATGTTTCTTTGCATTTTTCATCTTTATTCACTCCAAATATGTATGGGACCTTAGTTGCCATTACACTAATGTTCGGTGTGCAATTTATAGTGTTCACGCGTTTGCGGATGCTTTCTCATCAGAGTCGATACCTGGCGAGCAGCAGTAGCTTGGCTAGCCCATAGGAAGGTACCTTGAGAGCAAGATGCTTGTAGTGTGGAATGCAAGCTAGCGATTAAAGTAGTCGAACGCTCCTGGCGGCGAGCATCCACGCTTCGCGGTGGATGCTATGAAACAATACAACGATGGTGAAAACGTCTAGGACCCCATTTATCATTGGCGCCGTTCATCGTCCAAGCCACACTCTCAAACATTGCTTCCAACATTTCCGGTCTCCGTACGACACACATACGCAATGTGAAATCTTGTAATGAGCCGCTTGCTGACGATTCATCTACATCTGCAATAGGAACAGCCGCTCTTGCCAATCCAGGTTTTAAAGCTTCAATGGGTTTTACTATGAGTGTCCTTTATTTAAAAAGCAGACCAGTTGGCCTTGACGGCTGGGCATATTCAGTCATTGATATTCCCCTGTGAAAGCAGTTACTCCTAGCAGTAAAAAAGACCTGGAAATGGGCAGAATAAGTGTCATGAATCTGAAGTACTCACCGCATTTGCAGTAAGGGCACTTCCCTCTCCTCTGTAGGACGTAACAGCCGTGCTCTGACGGACACCGCAGCCTGGGACACTCTAAGACGTCTTCTATGACTACTGGCTCGTGGCGATGAGGAATGAAAGGATAAAGACACGGTGTGAGGATACTTCAGACCACAATCGCAGAGAAATGTTCGCATGGCTAGTTAGAAAACCATATTTACATTTCTTTAGTAGTGTAAGCACTCTCAACAGGGGAATGTATAACAGAATGCAGATTGCATTGAACAAAAAAAAATAAATAAAAATAAATGAAAGATCCGGCAAAGGCTTGATTCCCTCACAGCATTATTTTTCGAGTACATTTGAAAATATAATATCGAGGATGTTTTCTGCACTGTTCTTATTAACGAGTTTTCTGCGTACTTTCTAACAATTATTCCTACAAACTGTGCAATACTTTTATGAATTCCCAACAATGTTTGACTACAGGTTTCGGAACGACAATTTTCCGCATCACAATTTTTACAGTGCCGTCTTAAGGACGAGGCACGGCATTCGACCTCGATCTCAATTCATACCATTGTCATGCTTCAGGAGAACATGGTCGAGTATGTCGCACTACAAATTAATGCCACAAAAGACAAAACCCTTCAGCTAATGCGTTGACGCAGCGCAGCTCTTCTCAGTTATTATTCCTGGAGAAATAATGATTATATATTTTAGGCCATCTAAGTGGTAACTACAATGTATTGAGCATTTGATACAGTGTTTTCGTGCTCAGTTTCTATTCATTCAAGATTTTGTTTCAAAGTTAGGAGTATGCATACTTAATTTAGCCGAATTGTTGTTTCTCATATGTACGCATCACTGATTTGGCACGGGTACCGCATGCTGGTCGAAGAAGGCTTGTATATAAGACTCTCCCTAGGTAGTGTCTGCATTTGTCAACGTCACAAGCAGCAAGTTGTTGGCGCCAGAGGAAACGACCTGATATATTCTCGGTGACAACGCAACTAATTTTGAAAAACAAAACAAAACAAGAGGAATCGGAGAATCCGAGCGGAATATGTCGACCTGATATTATAGTTAAAAAAACGCCATTCTAGGATTCACTTACACGACTTCCATCTTCTAAAACAGAATGGAAAGCGCTGCGCGAGTCACGTGAATAGATCCTGTTTGCGTGCACGTTATGAATTGCTCAATACTATGATACTAACGTCGATAACCCGCCAAACGACCAGCAGGAAGCTGCGCTTCTAGATACAGCATAACGTCGGACTCCCAGCATTTTAATAAGTGCCAAAAAAATAACATGCGCGAAATATTGCATGTACGGGCATTTTTAACTATGTAAGACTTAATATTTCTGCGTTGCCTCAAAATGGCCTTGTTTCCTTGTGTTTTCCATGATGACTAAATATATTGCTGGGATTACATATGCATATTAAAACATACAAAACAACATACGGCTGTCAAACACTGGAAAATACGCTGCCACGTCTCCTGAATTCCCTTCGTTTCAATAATATCCCACTACAATATACCTCATACAAAAAACGGCTTGAATATTTCCTACTGAACGACACTCCATTATGAAAGTAAAAATTCTACATGGTGATTTTATTTTGCATGTCAATAATTATGTATGTGGTTTTATTTTTGTTTTTCTGACGAATACTTGTCATGTGCTTATGTAGTGCCTGTGTCAAGCTGCCCAAGAGGCAGCTTTTACTGTAGGCATCCTGCCACCATGACTTTGTGGTGGTGAAATAAAGCTATTATTATTATTATAGTTACACAGTAACAGTGGTTAATAACCGATAAAAGAATTTCTTTTTGTAAGAAAGGGAGTCTAAGTCCGAATTTTCGCCCAAGTAGAGCCCAATGGCAAGCTGCGATTTACATGCATTATGTGCTGCAATTCAGCAAAAAGAAAAGAGTGAAGAAAGCATAGATCAGCTGTGCAGCATTTAGTTAAGAAGGAATTGCTCCGTCGAACGGAAAAGGTGGCGAAGTGTCTTACGAGTTTCTTAGCGCTTCAAGGGGACAATTTCTTGATATAAAGACGCGAACCTTCTTGGAAAACAGCCAGACTGCTTCCATCCGGAAATAGATCACCAAGTATAGATAGTCAGATTTAATTTACAAGCCGCTGCTACTGCATTTCCATTTCTTTCGCGATAACGAAAAATATCCACGCGGATTAATGCGAAGTAACGGAGGTGCTATTAGCCTACCAGCCACAAGAAAGTATTCGCATGGGCTCGGCTAATCCCAGAACCGACAGGGAAACTGTAATTCACGGCTTAAAATAACACTGGCTTATGCAGAGCGTAAGTTCGTTTGTTGTGCATTGGTTATTACTGAAAGTCAATTACTTAACCGTACATGTTGCTTCAAAAAGTTGGCTACATGACAAAAAGTCGCTGACCCCGTGTTCGCAAATAAAATGAAACTTATTTATTTTCAAACACTGGTATCGGACTCTGAATTAAGCCTTATGGTCTGCGTAGCCATATCCATGGACCAAGCCAATAAGCACTTTAACCAAATATCAACACGGCAAGCATGTAATATGCCGGCCGACTACTACGGAAGAAAAACTGCAACAACGCACACATATGCCATAAAAACTTTAGCCATGTTTAATGAGAATCTCTTTGAAAAGCGTCAGGTCAATCTTATGAAAAAGAAAACTGGTGGGTAGTTAGACAGCGAGGAAAAGCGTCATGACTCATTAAACCGTCGCTTGCCGGCCCCTTTAATAAAGTTATACATACATACATACATACATACATACATACATACATACATACATACATACATACATACATACATACATACATACATACGTACATACATACATACATACATACATACATACATACATACATACATACATACATACTGACATATGTGGCGCTTACTTGGTTTTCTCTGTTGATCGCTGTCGCTTGTAGCGCTGTTGATGTGTCCGCAGTCGCAGTACGGACACCCCGTGTAAGGCTCTCGCGTGACGCTGCATCCCAGATCCGTCGGGCACTCGAAACTCGGGCAATATGTATTGGGCTCTGCGTGTGTCATTCATAGTTTTGAACAGTCGGAAACAAAACATTTTCCCTTTAGTAAATATACCCTGTTATGACGCATACTTATGCACACTCGTAATTTCAAGCACGAGGTAACCAAACTAAAGTTGCTCGCCACGTGTGGCCATTTCTCAACAAACAGTCATATAGTTGCACTCTAGTCACCAAGATAAAGACCGCAACATTCCGCAGCTTCCAGTTCCATTATATTGTGTTTATTTTTTTCCAGATCAACGGCATGAGTGGTTGCAAACATTCTACCAAAAATTAATTGTTATTCTGCGGGAATCATTACCCTATTTATCGAAACAGGAGTAACCTATAGATCGCGAGACGCACTTGGATTCATGGTTTTTAAAGACATGTGCACCGTACGCTTAAAAAATACTGCACTCTGAAGGAAGCTCTGTAATGCAAGGCAACTTAGTTTTCTTATACAACTGTGACAAGTAACCATCAAAATAGCGTACAAAACATATGGTCCTGTATGAAAACATGGGATGTCTGTATAATATTTTCCGACAAAACTTGCATGAGGTCGTTGCACCACTGAAGCGTTTCTCAGCAGGGCCATACCGCCTCTAAGAGGTGCTCATATTTACACCAACTCTCTAGCAGAAATTAAACACTCCAGAACTGTTAGAAAAACACCGTTACCCAACAGATACATACTTTAAAGAAGAAAATACTCAAACGCATTCATATTCTTTGCATACAGGAAGACGCTGAGAATATCGACCAGAAGAAAGCAAGCGCTCGTGCATGCCAAGTACCAACTTCAAGTGGCTCCTCGACATGCCACCAATTTGATCCCCGCACCGCTCTTCCTATTCTTATTTCCTCTTCATAACCTAATTATAATGCGGGAGGAATTCCTTAAAATATGCGCTCATTATTGGTGCCCTCATTACTCCATCAATGATGCACCTATGGAGCTCTCAAGAAAAAGCACTGCCGAGTACATGCTCTAATTGTTTCTTGGAAGCCACTTAGGGGTATGAGCGTGCCCTGGAACGCAGACGTCAAAAACCAGACGAATAAACTAGGTTGGACACAGGTTACTTTTGAAGGAAAACTGCCCAGTCGAAAAAAAACTAAAGAAATGTGTAAAAAATACGACAAAATACTCTGTAGTTCTGTCGTGAACGTCAGATTTTTCTGTAGTTCTGTAGTGCTTTTCTGTAGTTCTGTAGTTTTTCTGTACTATATTTTTGTTTGTAGTTCTGTAACACCTTTCTGTTATAACTAAAGAAACTTCTGATGTTACTACAGAACGTTTTGCTGTAACAACAGGTTTCTCGTCAAAAACCGTACAGAAGCTCTGTCGTAACAACAGAAAATTTTCTGCAGTTTTTTCCGACAGGGTGAACTTGTAACTAAAGAACAAAGCAAAGAGGCAGATCATGCTCCAATTGCTGGAAGATAATAGCCTCCATGACCTACTTTAACTTATCGGCGAGGCGTTTAATAATAAAACATCTATCTAGAAGATTTAAGCGCAGTTCATGTTTTATTATTGTAACACAGTGTCAAGAACAGATGCAGTTTTTGACATCGAAGCAACCCCGTCACCGCTGAAAACATGTGGGAAGACATTTGAGGGAAGAGTGATAACAAGGCCAGCACCATGTTATGTATACATGCGATTACCTAAGTGCCTAGTATTGTGGTTTGTTAAGTGGCATGCGGCGTCGAAATTTACAGCTAGTGTAATACAAATTACTGAATGGCGCTTTAGTTCATGGCTTCTATTGATAAAGATGCGTTAATATAAAAAGACGGGCACAGGACTCGAGACTGGCGAAAGAAAAATCTGCAAATGATTTTCTTTCGCTCAATTTTAAATAATAAAGCACGTAGATTAACCGAAATCAATTTTAAGATATGCCTATTCGACGGGAAACCTGATCAAGTTTTGCTCGCGTTTCGTCAACTTTGTTTCCTGTGCACGCATGTGTTTGCCGAATTAGTGTTACTAAAATTTCGATGAAAAACATTCGGTCACAATTGCAGCATTCTCACCGGCAATGACGATAACCTTCTGTGCTTCCTTGATCCCCGTGTTTAAATGCCATCCTTAGAATCCTCTCAAATTTACGAACTGAAAGGCTTGTTGCCCGATTTGATTAATGTTTCCAAAAATTCATTTCGACTCCTTAAAAACCTGGATTCTGTCAGCAATAACTAAAGCTAGAGGTAGAAAGGAGAGATTTTTTTTATTGCTTGCGCTATGCTGGTCACATTCTGCTTGTTTATACGTTAGCTGTTTAATAATGTGACTCAGATGACGTCAGTGGGTACTGCACTCAAGAAATGAGTCGCAAAATGCGATTTCACTGGCATATGACAAAATGGAAGCATAAAGTAACAGACAAAAACTGCCAAAAAGAGAGCAGTATCATTATACAGAAGAACTAGCAGAGCGGACCGCCAACAACCATGATCAGACAGTTTTCACAGTACAATATTTTGATTAAGAAGACTAGAAATTCACAGGGACCACAGCTGCCAAGAGACGTTTTTACCAGTACCACCCGGGTCCAAAGACTCCAGCCTTATGTCTAGTCGGATAGGTTGACGCTTATCATGTATCTGTTTGATATTAAAATTTTACCACAACACGTACCACTGCCCTTCGAACGCAGAAACGCTGAATATGGCCCAACTATATCACCAGTAGCGACCATCGTTCGTTTGAGGAGCAAAATTCATTACACGCATTACTATTAGCTCGTATATCTGACTATTTGCGCATAGTACACGTTGGGCTGCTTTTCCACACAACGAGCACGACTCACGCCCAAGGTTATGGGCGAATACAGAAAGGCAGCGTTTCAGTGCCGATCTTGGGAGCCGACGACGCCTAAAAACATTTCTCCTAGTACATTTCCCCTCTCCACATTGCTGGAAGCCTTTTCAGGGCATCGATGGCGTTTTCTGGCCCACTGGCAGGTATAAGAACAACCTTGCGACCGAAGAACAGACATACTACACCAGCCTTACTCGGGGGTGTGCCAGAGCATGCTCTACAGGTGGCGGGTGACGTCCTTTGGTTTCCACGCCAAGAGGAAACAATGAGACCCACGGCCCGGATACTGCGTCCGTACGGATAATGGCGCGCTCACAGCGGCCGCCTGGTAAGGTAGGGGTCGACGATCCCATTCACGCTAGCTCTCGCCACGCAGACCCCCTTCTTCTTGGAAGACCGATTGTGCCCGCCGCGACAGCCAGTGTCTGGAGGTGGCGTAAGGTCATGTCAGCCGCCCGGGAAACCGGGCTGCTACACATTTGTCTTCGTTTTATTTTTTCTTACTTCTCTGTCGGTATGTAATAGCCAGACATGCGCACTCGCACACGTTTGCAGCTCTGGCCAGCACAAACACACGAGAGGTAACACGGAGCAAGATTATTAAACTGAAGTGCCCTTACTTCGTCCGCTTTCCCGCTCTCATTGTCTCGCGGTAGGAGCAGTATTTCACTCGCTTCTAGATTAGGGGCTTGCTAATCAATGGCCATAGTACGTAAAAACGCCTGTAAAACACCCAGGGTGCCCGAATTTTTTTATTTTATTTTATTTATTGCATACTGCCAGCCTGAATGTCAGGCTTTAGGCAGGAGTGGGGGGTACAGAAGAATACAATTCACGAGAATACATAGTACATTGTCTTGCGAATGACGACAACAACAACAAAAAAAAAGGCATATCACTTGTACAGAGTACCAGGTGCGGTACCGCTGCAGTCGCTGACATATTGTTTCTTCGAAGAATTTGCAACATCAGAAAGCTGTTACGTCAGCTCACAGTCTGGTCTATTTGCACTTATCACCTCGAAATAACGATTTCAAACTCTGTAATGATTAATATTAAATATTTCGTGTCCAAGGTTGTTGGCAGATAAAGTTTTAAATTCGTTTTCAGTACGAGAAAGTTAGGTTTCTCTGAAATTAAAATAGTCAAGCGAAGTTTACTATAGGCTGTTCGAGACTGCCGTAGGTGTTTTGTGTTGGATGCGCTTACTTTTGAGCGCGGCCGGCATCGGTGGTCAATCCGATGCGTTAAAGAACAATTAGCGGATGCGCTACATTCATCAGTGTTCTTAAGGGGACAATTGTATAAAGTAAACAGGTGTCACATTTTATTCCAGTGCTGCGGTCTCCCTTTCCCCTCCTGGACTGCTTACTGCCCCGATTGTTGAAGTAGCAAGCTCTGAAGCTATGAAAATATTAAAAAATAGATTGGAGGATAACAAGCGCGACTCTGGTTTCTTTGTTTACTGCTCTTCCAATGCCTCTTTGCTTGTAGAATTGCACACGTAGACTTCAGGATAGAAACCATTACACGTGCCAGTCGTTAAATATACTCGTGCCAGCTTGCCGCTAGCAGCTGACGGAGTTTCCTGCACTAGCACCAGCTAAACATTTCGAGTTGTGAGAACACGGATGGAGTGACATAGAAAACTTTATTTTCCTCAGGTATATGGGGTTTTATGGCTATGATGCGCCGTTGAATTATTTTGTTATTTTGTCGTAACGTTTCGTTCATTTATTTTCCTCTGTTAATGAAATTTGTTGTATTCAGTTCAGTTCAGTCCAGTTTTTATTCATTAACGGGCCACATTACAGGGGATGTTACATAAGGTGCGGGAAGACACCTGAAACACTAACAGCTATGATTAATTAACATTTAAGATGTTCGGTTACATCTTCTTGAAATGCAGATGACTATGCGATGACTACGATGGCATAGGGAAAGCCGTTCTAGTCTCCAGCTGCTCGAGAAAAGAGTGCATAAAGGTTAGTAGTTTGCAATTTTGGGCGCGGAACTTCAAGCGGATTACTAGTGCGGAGCGATATATGCGCTTCGGCTTTGATGTACGATGCTTGATTCAATTATGAATAAAAAGACTTGTGAAAAAGAGCAAGACATGCAATGCGGGGACGAAAAGAGAGGAGCACTTGGCAATCCTGATTTTGCTTTCTGTGCTGAAGCACTGGTGGGATACTTCTCCTCGGACCTGTGAGCTGGAAAGGAGCTCGTCACTTTCGACTGCCTCTAAAACCCCGGTTACGGTACGCAGTTGTACCGTGGGGTCCGAGCTGGACAACGCACCCTCCCAGTCCAAACGTTGTTTAGGTGGAGTTCCGCGCTAGGCTTTAACCCGGATCAGTTGCTCAGAATGTGTGTAAAATCTTGTCTTAGAGCTTGAAATTAAAGGAAAAACATTCTGGATATATAAGTGAACATTCGTAGGCATTATCCAAAGAGCCAGTTTGAAACTGCCTCCAGATTACCTGCTGCAATAGTCAGGAATAGTTCTGGGCACTCTTGTTCTATGGGTGTCAGGTTTGAGATGGGACGGGCCTGCAAAGTTTCGAACTGTGGTTTGGGAATCGCTGGACATCGTATTTGTGGTGGTGCCATTATGTTGCTAAAAGCCCAATGTACCGCTCCCTCTTCAGTCTCGCTTCCATGTTAAAACATGATGACTGCCGAGAAGTGACCTTGAACTCTTTGGTCGACTATACGCCCCTTGAAAAGGCACCCATTGAATGGTGTTCTGCGACAACGACACTGAGTGCCTCCTGCAGTTCTGGGTATTGTGTGCACAGGGCTCTTCCACTTTATTTCCCCCTTTTTTGTTCTGTGGGTGCATGTTTTGAGGACTTCATCTATGCTGAGATTTTCGGTTGTATATCGCTAGAAGTATGCATATTGGAATGTGTATAACCAAATTTGATTTTGAATTCTCCCATTATGTGTCTTCGCGCTTCATTTTTGGACAGCCTCTCCACAGCTGGTATACGCTGCGTGCTTCCTTTAGCTCCTGAAATGGACGAATCTTAACAGCGGTGTGTCCTGGGCGATGGAGCGCTGACATGTAGGATTGTCTGATCAGACATTTAATCTTTCTTCTACGAGTTCACGACATAAAGCAGCCTACTGCAAAGTCTGAATTAACGGAATGAAGTGGACGGTCTGCCAGCTGGTAACACTACAAGGTAATTGGTTAAGAAAAGCACTACATTAAATATTTTTCGAGAACGTACAACGCGATAATATTTGCTCCGGTAGCGTCTTGCAAGACCGCACTGTATCGTCGATGGGTAAGGCTTATGAGCTATTTTTTAAGGAAAAGACTTGAAGAACATGATAAGTCTTGAGCTGCTACAGTCAGTTCAGTACTTGTATGCCACAGCCTTGAACGAAACCCTCTAACTCGACAACGTTCAAGACCCCGTTCTGGAGAACATCCAGCCTCAACGTTTATAGTATTGTAAGCGACAAATGACGGACAAGCCTCCAACAGGTACTACACAGAGGTGCCATGGCCGGTGAATGGCTAGTCGGGGGGGTTCTGTAACGTCACAATAAAAGTAGAATTTCCGAGCGTGCACTAGCTGCCAATGGTTTGAACTCGGGCAACTGCACTGGACTGCCGGATGAACTGCCCTGAATTCTATCGTGTAACCCTTTGTGATAAAAAGCTGCCATGACAATAGAATCTGAGACTCGATCTAGGATCAAAAGGCGGAGCTTTACATTTACATTTGACGGTCTGCGAGATAATGTCATTGCTAACGGCTGTGTATCCATGAGTAAGCCCGTTATACTTAGTCGCACGGGCAGAGGCATATTATGTTTTATTATTTTGTATGGCCTCACACCATACAACATCAATGCCAATGAGTATGAGTGAGATAAGATGGCGAAAATTAAGACATTGGTAATTTGTTCAAGTAGCGAAGTGCACTCACGCCAACAAGGACATCCAAATGGGAGAAAGCAACCGTCTCGCATCACGCTTTTTAAGGCGGAGTTTGAGCACCGTCGAATATTTTCTGTAGAACCAGCGAATACGGAGCAAATAAATGTAAATGAGCAGGTAAACGTCAAGCACTTAGTTATGCCTCGTTTATAATGTACATAAGCGTCTAAAAGGTTTCGCGCAAGCAAAAATTGTGAAAAACCCCGCAAGCAAAAATTAAAAACGCTTCTGCAAAATCAACATGTAGCTTGCTCAATAATTGCTTTTAAAGTTGGTTTCGCACATGTATCTCAAACAGTGACTGAAAAAAAAGAAACGCCTGTGCAAGCGTACCTACCAGAACTTTTGCAACACGTATTTGACCTGGGAGGGTAATGTTTAGTACACTGGAGCATCTTCAAATGCACCCTATGCCGAGTGCGCTGGAGCATTTTCAAACGCACCCTAATGTCTTGCATGTTACTGTATACAGTCTATGCGCATCGATAATTGATTGAAATGATGCCTTTTCCTCGTTACCTCGCGATCTTTATCTCCTTGCGATAGATTATCTTGAATATTAACAGAGGGTGAGTCGTGTGAGTCCGAGATAACCAGCGATTTCCCTATTTTAGAGCAACTTGTTATAGCATATATATGCCAGCATGACTTGTGACCCCAAGACTTTAGCCACGTAAATGTAAGTTGTCAATAATGCCTTGTATGAAGTTCAGTTGCCTTGGTGATTTCTGGTACGCACTTTGGCATCCTCTGTCTGTTCTAACTCTCTAACCTAACACAGTGGTACTTGCGATGAGTATGTTTAGCGCTCAGCCCACCCTTCGCACATCTTGTCGTTTGTAGAACGCCCCACGACGCAGCCCTCAATCATCCCAGCGCCACTAAAACTTTTCACATAAACGTGTTCATACCTTCCAGCTCACATTTTGAAGAAAAGGTTGAAGATGCCGTGAGACAAAGGAGATTTTCAACGATAAGAGCCCGGAAACGAAACCAAAAAATGCAAGCGATGAAAGAGGCACGCCACCCCCATTAAGAGCAGTAGGTCACATCGCACATTCTCTTAACACACAGTGGTAGTACAGAAACATTTCAGTGTATGCCAGAGAAAGTACATCTTGTCACGAATGCCAAGCAAAGCAAAAAATGCTCGTGAAAGAGGCTCTAATCATTAAACTTGTGTCCTCGTTGCTGATATCTTGTACCACACACCCGCCGCCTTCACGGTGGCGGGCAAAGAACGCAGGCTGGCTCTCGCTCTCATACGCCATGATGATTCTGCCACGACTTCAGACACCTGAAATGCTCTCAGCTCCTGCAAACTTGTTTCCGGGAATCTTATTACAGCACAGAATGACGATAAGTATCTCGAAAACCTCGCGTGTGTCTTTTCATCGCCGGGTACAAGAGAGACCACCCCAAGGCGATAACCACAAAAGAGGGCGCCCTGCAGGTAAACATAGAGAAAAGGCCTAAATGAATTCGTACGCTGAATATTTCATAACACTGATAAGTATTTGATAAAGGTTTGTGCCAATCTAGTTTAGAATTAAAATATCCAGTCGGAAAAAAGTACAGAAAATTTTCTGATGTTACGGCAAAATTTCTGTGCGGTTTTTGACGGGAAACCTGTTGTGACAACAGAACATCCTGTAGTAACATCAGAAATTTCTCTAGTTACAACAGAAAAGTGCTACAGAACTACAGACAACAGAAATATACTACAGAAAAACTACAACACCACAGAAAAGTACTATAGAACTACAGAAAAATCTGATGGTTAAGACAAAACTACAGGATATTTTGTCATATTTTTGACACAGTTCTGTAGTTTTTTTTTGACTGGGTTTGCATGAGAAAGGGTGCTCCAGACCTTGCCTCCTCTGGAAGAAAATAAGTGCATTCATAAATGCTCCTTCACTGACAGAGTGCTTGGCAGGGAAGGTTTAATGACGCAGGTCGACGAGGAATATACTACCGTAATAACCAGAGACTGGATTAAGTACACTACCTGCTTTATCAGTCAGCAAGTGGAATTATTACTAGTATGACTCCCACAAAGATGACTGCGCCAAACTATACTTCCTCCCCAAAGTGGAGTGCAGTTTACTTCCTTCACGTGTGAATGCCGGCGTCGAATACTAAGCACCCATCACCTTTATTTTATGGTTCTTCGAATAAAATGCATAGTTTCGTAACGCCTTTTACTGCGGATCATGCAACATATAAATTATCCGAAATTACATCTTGTTATGGGGAATTTATTTCGTGCTTGGTGAAAACTAGCCGGAGATTTTGGTAAAGAAACTTCATTTATTTAGGAATGATTTGGTCAACAATGAAAATTTAGTACCTGCGTCGGCACGTCTTTGGCATGTCTTCGTTAGCCACAAAATTACCATTGGAAAATTATAACATAATATAGACCGCAAATTTTACTGCGCATTTCACGGCCCATTTAATAACATCTCCTAAAAGAAGGAGTTCGAAGTAGAAAAGAAACGTTCCCCAAACAAACTTCCATTCGCGGCTGACCGAGTTTACTGAGAAAATTGGGACCCCGAGACTTCCATTTTCCAGACAGCGGCGTTTTCGTTACTTTAAGTAGTAGTAAAAACATTTATTTAAACAGAGGAGTTCACGGCACGCAGGCCCTTGGGCCCCCGCGCGGCCCCACTACACTCAAACGTTCATGTTCCTACGGTTCATGACGTCGGCAGCTCGGTCTTGATGTGAGCGAGTCTCGACATGGCTCCCATAGAGTTCCACGTATAAGAACACTGTCGTAACATGAGGACTTCCCGCATTTTACATAGTGAGAGCAGGCACTAAAAGCCGGTCCGATTAACAATTTGGCAATTATTATTATTATTATTATTATTATTATTATTATTATTATTATTATTCTATATACGTTCAGCAGAGGGCTTTTTGTGAAGGCCGGGCCATTAGCAGCAGCGGCTGAGCTTTTAAGGCGTAAACCTTTAATGTCTCATGCGGTGTCCAGCGTCCGTCCTGTCTCACTATATATGTCAATTAACCAGACAGCCACGCCGGGGACGAGCAAAACGTATCTTAGTAGAGTTCTGTCTAGCGTCCCGCCAGTGCGGTTGCCACGGAGATCGCCACCGCTAGTTAGTGGCTGATAGTGATCGATAATGACTGTTAGTGATAGTGATGGTGATAATGACAAAGATGACTATGACGTAATCACCTGATGATGACATGACAAGCCGTGACGTCATGACCGGATGTATCCGTCATTGTTGGTTTACCCATTTTAGTGGTAGCATCCGCAGTAGACGCATCTCACATGAGCTCCATGATTTTCCAGCAAAATTCTGTGTTTTTGGCTACTTGCGTTCACCAACTTTGCGCTGGAAGTTCATCTACCGCTCCGGACCCGGTGTGGTGATTTTCCACACCAAGGTAAGCAAAGTTTGATGATTTTTCGGCTAAATCCTATTGGCCACAACAGCCGCGAGAGCTAAGCCTATCAGCTGTCTCACGACATCGGCGCGTTCACGTACCGCCAAGCCTAACAACGCCTTGAATATGCCTTACTCTGTGAAAGGCACCGACATTACTGCCGCGGAGTTATCCGATCGCTCATGGGCGACGTTCGAGATGCAACGCTGATACCGAAGACCATCTCCTCCGCCCCAGAAACAACCTGCCGAGACCCAGAATCCAGCCACGACATCGACTCCACCGAATGCGCGGCCACGCGGACGCCCTCCATCTTTGACCAAATAGCGTTCTCTTCCCCGCCTGCTCTCAGAAAACCTCAAGATCGTCCTCCGCACACAGGGCGCACTAAACCTCCACACCGTAGGCCCCGCACTACTTGCTCTTGCTATCTACGCAGCCGCGAACGTCGACCACCACCTGGCGGTTACTGCCGACCAGGTCCGTATCCACCCCACTAACAACACCGTCACAATGAGCACGCCCGACAATGCCCGTGCCGTGTCTTACGCCAAGATCGGCACCATTACCATCGACAAAACAGTAGTCCCGGTTGCCGCTTACGCCCCAGCCCCGGACAATTCCGTACAGCGGATTTTCTACCGGGCCTACAGCTACGAAAACGACGCCGAGATCCTGGCTGACTTCCGCGTTCGTAATCCCGATCTCCCCATCATTGCTGCGCGCCGTATGGGCAAGACACAGCACTTTGTTGTGAAGTTCGCCAACACCGAGCTACCCCGATATGTGCGGTACTTGGGGTTTACTTTCGAAGTGTTCCCTTTGAAGTCTCGCCCGGAGGCGTGCTGCAACTGTCGCAAGCTGGGTCACCGAGCGGACATGTGCCCCCAACCACGAATATCTACTTGCCGCCGCTGCGGCGTCGCCCACGTGTCCCCACCAGCCGGCCAACCACCTACCTGTCAAGCCATGTGCATCGTATGCAAAGGCTCACATCCCACAGGCGAATCTGCAAATATCGCTTCGTGCCCAACGCCACGAGCAGCCAACAGCTCTGCCAGACGTCCTCTTGCGGCACCGAGGATCTTTTGATGTGTGCACCTCAGCTTTAGGGAAGACCTCTGTCATCTCCCATCGCATAGAGACGGATGGCTCTGCTATTGTTAGACGACGGCCATATAGCGTTTGGACATCACAACGAAAAGTCATTGAAGGGGAAGTTCCTGACATGCTTGCTCGAAATGTCATCCCGCTATCAACGAGCTCTTGGCTCTCGCCTCTGGTTCTCGTTCATAAAAAAGATATCAGTCCATTTCTGCGTGGATTACGGGCCCATAACAAGATCACCCGCAAATATACTTACCCTTTGCCTCGCATTAACGACGCATTAGACTGTCTCCAAGGTGCTGAGTATTTCTCCAGTCTCGACCTTCGCTCGTGATACTGGCAAATTCCCATGCACGACTCAGACAAGGACAAGATCGTCTTTTCTACCCGCAACGGCCTCCACGAGTTTAACGTGATGCCTTTCGGACTGTGCAATGTGCCGGTCACCTTTTAGCGTATGATTGATACCGTACTCTACTGAATTAATAGAAAAACCATGCCTCTGTTATCTCGACGATGTCATCGCCTTCTGGTCGAACTGCACCCAGCACCTCCACAACTTTAAGACACCGCTTCAACAAACGTCTGTTCTTCTAGGACAGCCTGGGACAAAGCGCGGAATGCTTCGAGCAGCGGTGAGCGACGATGATGAGGATGGGTCTATACAGATGTAAGAGGTGAAATCTGGCGGTCACAATATAAAAACAAATATAAATCTAAGCGCATGTGTATCTTATGGAATTGATTAGGCTTTGCCCTTAAGGAGCAGGCGTCATAAAGTCTATTTATTATTTGCTGAATTTACTCACATTTTACCTTATGCAATATTCGAATACTTCTAAGCGCTTATGAAATCGTTTTCTGCTTGTTGGCAGGGTAGATGATCGGTTGTTATGAAATAGATTAGCAATCTTTTGCCATTTCATGGGAAAACGTGAGTCGGCTTGGCTTTCGCGCTATTCTTTAATTTTTTTTTTGCGGTGCAGAGATATTTAATCTAGCCCTTAATTATATTATTTTGTAGCACGTTCATGAAAACAAATGGCAATAAATGTTTTGAGAACGATCTTTCTCAAGTGCGCTTGCGTATCATCATAAGAAAATGCATTTAAGCATTAAAATGTCGGTGGAATTGTATATGATTTTGTCTTCGTTACGAATGAAGGGCAGTACATATATATATATATATATATATATATATATATATATATTCTGCGTGCTCTGAAGCGGAGCAGTATTCCTTTGTAACTAGGCTACATGCAATTTCAAGCAAGGAGACTAACAGCTGGAGGGCTCTTTTATTCTGGTGGGTCGCTGTCCGGCCCTCGCAGCCATTTTTAGGCCTGGAACAAAACGTTAAATTCACGTTCACTACACAGAAATAGTATTGTCGTCCCTTAACGACACAAGTACGACACTAGCTTAGAAGCTCAGTTCGAGAAGCTTCAAGAGTCGCAACAGATGAATTACTGCCTCCAAAGATACTCCCAGCAGACATACTTCGCCCGTAGATGGAAGGCAGTTCTTAATGCGATGCAGTGGCACAGTGGGAAGTTACTCGTCCATACGCGCACGGCGGTTTTAGCATCTCATTACCACTACCCTTTGTGCGTTCCCTACGGCTATGTGACCTTTACATGTATATGAGCGGTGAGGTGCATTACACTTACTATTGTTAGACAGCTTTAGCAGTTTCTTATTGTCTCTACTAGACAAGCGGCAAGAATTCGTCCGGTGGTAAACACGTGAACGCTGCCTTCCTTTAAGCTTTCTTTAGGCACGCGGGCGCCTTCACCACATCCCCCGCCTCGTTTTGAGCTGCACCTCACGTGAATGAGTGGCTCTTTGGACAGCATGTAATTACACCGCCTTTCAGAGTTTAAAAGCCGTGCGCAATCACGCCCAGAAAGTGGGCAGGCCGTGGGCATTATTTGAGAAAGAATAATCTCAGCACCTCTCTTTAATTGCCCCCTTTTCGAGGCGGAAGTACTGTAGGATGCGCCCGCGCTTCCCGGCGTGTCTGTACAAAGGACCATCTGTGAATAATCAACAAGAAGAATATGGGAGAATCTGCTCCAGAGGGAGCAGATATGTTGGAGAATTCGAACTTCAACCGACCGATTAGCGTTTCCCGGCGGCTGCGGACTCTGTCATCGCCCTTTTTAATTGCATGCGGCTGCGCAAATAGATCTTGTTGCGACATAACGCTTCTCATGCTGATGTTACAGTGATTAACGTGAAAATACCCTGGTACATGGTAGGCTGCGACCCAGCTTTTTGCCCGAGAAAAATAAGCACCAACGCTTCAGGTCACCGCCCTAGGAGCCCTAAGGTCAATTTATGCATTTTCATTGGGTGAGCAAGGAGAAAATTTGTAGCTATTCTGTGCACCGCAGATGGTTCCAGCGTAAAAGCAAAAATGCTTTTCTAGCTTATATTGATCTATCATCATTATGATACTTATTTGGAAACCTCATTTCGTCACAGTCCATCGAACGTATAGGAGCCATTCAGGAGCACCGCTGCGACATAACGACTCGAAATTATCCATGTTTAAGCAACAGCGCGAAAGGACAGCGACGAGTGGAAGGAAGAACAAGACGACGGCGCTGAACTTACAGTCGTAAGTTCAGCGCCGTTGTTGTGTGCCTCCTTCCACTCGCCTCTTTCCTTTTGCGCTGTTGCTTAAACATAAATGATCACCAACTAGCTCAATTAAACCACCGTTCTTCCATCGAAAGTATCGTAAGGTATTGAACATATAATCCGAAACAAGGCTTTGCGGTAACAACATCGAGGAAAGCCGCCAAGTGAAACGAAATAAAACGAGGCGAAGTTTGAACAATGTGCAGTTTCGAACTGAACGTTTCTTCGGAATATCTACCCTACTACTTCATAGTTCTGCGTAATGCAAGGGCAACAATGGGCAATGACAGACAACACTGCGCGATTCGTTTAAGATTTGACTTTGTGTTTAAGATTTTGCCCCGTCAAAGCTGCAGAGCTCGGCAACCTTTTTTCTTTGTGTTTTTTTTTTCGCGTTTACAAGTGCTATATATGTAGCCCTTGAGTGGCAGTTCTTGGTCTTGGTCACCATTGGGCACCCTCCAGGACAAATATGGACGACGCGCTGCGGCACGCCGGTGAAGAACGAGGTATGCTTTTACACCTGAACACCGCACATCGTGCGAAGTTGCCACTTCGCAATCGGATATATGTAACTAATTCAAATATCAATGTAGACTAAAAGTTTGTACTGAAATCAGCACTGTGTTTTGCTTAATTGGAGTTACGTCCTGTTCTTTTTTTTTTTTCATAGAATGATTCGTGCGAGTGTTTTCTAAAGAGTTCTTGAGATTGCAATTGCCATTTGTGAAATTCGGTTGCGTCAATGTCAATCTAGTTCAATGGTTATTGAAAACCACCATGCGGCGCTGACCAACCTCCACCGAGTTCAATGTCTATCGACATAAAGGACATTCAACCTACCCTTCTGTCACCACTATGAACTTCAATTTAAGCTAACTCTGAGAAGCTTTCATTCAACACAAACGCTAATTGTCCACACGACGTTGAATCCTCGTGTATTTTACCCCCATTATTATATCCAATTTTAACCGGGTATTTAAAGTTAATTAGAAGTAAGGAAAACACTCACAGCAGGAGCAGTGAACGCGGCTAATAATTTCACATGTAGAAGTCTCGTTTATAGTGAACGGAAGGTTAGTATCGCGTGTTGCCTCCACCGGACTTCTAAATATGTTTGTTGTTTTCGGAATAGATTTCACTTCCGTTCAAAAAGTACGCGACATGAGAAACAATGAGCAGCGTTCGCTAAGAAAGGGAAAATAAACAGAAACTAACGACTCACCGTTAGCCGGCCAGTATTTCCGTTCCCAATGGGTGCTGTTCCCCGAATTCTAATTTCTCACGCGATAGCGCGTCGTCTTATGCAAACGAATGACTTCCGGTAGCCGTCGCTGCTCGCGGCCCTTCCTTCGAAGAGCCATGAGAATGGAAACGACATCAACGATAAACTTTTTTTTATCTTTTGCAGTTCCTCCGCTTGCGCCAGCACGAACACAGTGAAATACGCCACTGAGATCCTTGCTTGTGATTCAGGAAGGCGAAAGGCGGGTGGGGGGGGGGGGGGGGGGGCATTTCTACGCTAATTCGCAACCGCTCAAAGCAATGCAAACGAAGTTGTACGGCGGTGCCATGAACGTCTTGCCAGTCAGCGCGCAATTCTCGAGGAGCCATGAGACAAAGCGCGTGCAATTAGGGCTCCCACGAGAACGTGAGCATGACCGGATTACGCCAGCTAGAATGGTATCGTGTTGTCGTGCTCGTGGTGAATAATCAGACTGTTAGATCAGGTTGCGTGTACTAGCACAACGAGGATTTAAACTCGACATATTATTTTGCTACTTGTTTACAGGAGGACAAAATGTGCAGGAAGAATCAAGAGCAAGAAATGTCGTTTGTTGTCGCCTGAAATCCAATAATATAACGAATTCTTTGTTAATGCAATAGATTGGATGCATGAGTGAAACTAGTGTACTCTTGAGGGACAGGAAATGAGCTAGAGAAACGAACAAGAAATAAACGGTTATCTGAGTGCAGGACGGATCTGAAGCCAAAAGAAAAGCATTTGGAATAGTAAGGCATCCATCCGAGTAATCCGACACTATTGTAGATAATAAAAATGCCAGATCCATCAACTCGGATGCTGGGAGTACATGCATATTTCCTTTCATCTTTGCTTGCAGGTGCGGCGCAAGTCATAATTGCTTTTTTTTTTTGTTTTTAAGCAAAATCTTTACTTGTCTCGTTAAGCCAAGGTTATCGGCTCCGGGAATTTTACCTCAGATGTGGGGCGAGGAGCCGGCGTCACGTTTCTTCTTCGCAAGTGCTGCGTATACATAGCAGGCAGCGCGATTGCTTCTCCTTTTGTTGCTTCACTTCTTCGTCTTCGCACACCCTCTTCTTCTTCACACACCTGACTAACTTCATTCGTACCGGTATTTATCTCCAGAAATATACAACATTGCCCGAGACAATGCCACGCGAACTTCCAGTTGTTTGCCCAACCATTCTCGCCAGCGCAACTGCTGGCCACCTGGTTCACCTCCCGGGACCTGTACCTTCAAAATGCGTTCGGCAGCTTCATGTTATCTAGAACAGGCTGTGGTGTTCTTGACGTTTGCAGGCAGACAACGCGTGCTTCAAACAGTGCTTCGGCTGCGTTTCCTTGACGTTCATAGATAGCCGCTATCGTGTTTGAATATGCTTAATCAAGCTTTCGCTTTGTAGACCGGTTTATCTACCGAAGTCTAACCTGAATCAGCGATATAGCATAGCCAATCACAACAAAGCTTTCGCTTAAATAACGAGGTAATCCGCCACATTTTTTTTTTCGAACGAAAGTACGCTTCAGCTTCGTAGACGCCCCAAGGCGTTGGTCTCGAATTCCCCATCAGGGATTGATCTCGAATTCAGAGTTACTCGAATTCAGAATTACGAATTCAGAATTCGAATTCAGAGTTAAACGTTTACTCGCTGTTATCCAGACGGTGCACAGTGCTTACGAAATGAATCACATTAAAAAGCCAGCGAAGGATACTTAACATTGTGCCAGTATGCTAGACAAAGCCTCACAAAAGCTTTTAATCGCAAAGCGAGCGTGAGAAGCGCACACTGCTTTGCATATAGACAATGTTGTTCGCCACTTGCTTAGACCTTCGGCGTGCAGAAACACCGAGTGCTCGGAGCCAAAACAATGCCGCTTGCGACATGGCGTTAGGTTAGCGCCAACGTTTGCTACGAACATCTAAATTATTTAAACGACGTGCAAACTAGCTACTATTCTTGCTAGCCCTCTCGCTGTCGCTATTGTTCATTGAAAAGAATGATTCTCGCTCGAAGGGCTTGCACTAACTCTCTGCATGTGTTGTGAGGCATTATCGCAGCGCGTTTTTGACCTCGTGTCTAGCGCAGATTTCGAGCATTGCGTGGCAGTGCTAGGATGCCGCTTTCAATCATTTGTAGCACGAAATGAAATTGTATAAGCCTCTAAAAACGCCGTCGCTTTTAGAAACCACTTTAAGACCATTTCCTGTCGGGAGTGAGTACTCAGTACATAACCAAGCGAGCTTGATTTACTTAAATTTTAACCCTGTCAGTGCCTTTAATTCACTCTCATGAACGCTTGTTTTGATGTTCTTGGTAGGTCTCATAGAGAGGTAAAAGGCGAAGCTTCCTTGTACCGCCCATTCATTTCCGGTGGCAGCACCTGTTCAGTAGTACTTCGCCACGAACGGAAATCAACTGCGCCTACATTATACCTCAGTACTGAAAGAGAGCTCGGCTCTCGTATGTGCAATGCCTCTCATATGGTTATCTTACCGGTGGGAAAACAGCCGCCTCCTTCACTAGCTCTCTACGGTGTAACTCGCTTCGTGCCCCGTGTTAAGTCACGCGTGCTGCGGCGCTGCTCGCCACTTCCACAGTGTCAGCTACGCGGTAACGTAGTCCGGCCTTACGCAGCTTCACAGGTTTAATTAAACTGGTACATGCACTAAAGTTATAGGATGAACAAGAGCAGGACCGAAAAAGAGGGCAAAGTGTGATTCGCTTCTTCTGGTGGTATGAGAGGAATTCATAATACTGTGGACAATGTTCTAAAAGATCTCGCAGCGATGGTATGTACTTTTGTAACAACTGCTGTATTGGCATTCAGGAGTGTTAATTTAGCTGCATATTTTTTTTGAACATGTGTAGCATTTTCGACACCTGTTTACTATAATGGTGCTTTTTATAGAATAATGGATGCGTAATTTATTCGCGAAACCCTTAAAATATTCAATAAAGTTTTCACTCACTCACTCACTCACTCTCCATCCTTGGAAGGACTGTAACCATTAGCACAATAAATATGTATTGCGCGTCTGTGCGCGTCTGTCTGCTTTTGGGCTATCAGGATAGGCAGACCTGATAAAGCACGAGTATTTGAACCACTTGTGCGACTTTAACTTGTGGAGGCAAAACATTTAGCGTCTAGAGAAATGGCAATTCTGTAATTAACTCAGAATGCCTGTCGAATTTGATTCCTTCATCTTTGTAGCCAGTACTGTAATAAAATACTCATGAATTTTTTAAATAGCTCATTTTGGTTCCTAAGTACCAACATGTTGGTGCCTGGATTGACAGCCCAGACGTACTTGAATTTATATAGGTATAGGTATACGGGCATGCATAGGTATACGCTGTTATCGGTAGGTTCGTCGGGCCATGAAATTCCATTGTTAGCATTTCTGTCGTCACAGAATTAAAAGGCAGTAGCAACTTGTTCAGCTTTAGATTTTTTCTGCGCCTTCCGCTGCACAAAGCAACAAATGTATGCTGTCTCGAAGCACATGCAGTCTCACAAAACATCCTCCAAACAATGTCCTCTCCGGATGGTGGCATTTTTGAAGCGTCCATGCGGACAATGCGCTGCAGGTTCGCCCTCGGAACAGCAGATTCTGTTCTTTTGCACAGCTTTGTCCGAGCGTATTACTAGCATCTGGGCCAAAGTGGTAGCTTTCGAAAGTTCCTGAATAGATAGTTGACAGAGAACGCACGAGTAAAGTCGTGCTCGTTGTTGGAGGGAGTAGTGGTCGAAATAGCAAGCACGAAACTCTTTTAGAGGAAGATCGAAGACGTTATACAACCATTTACACGGCGTATTTACAACTTTGAAAAAAGTGGGAAAAACCGCAGACGGTCCGCCTGAAATTTAATGGAATGCCGCGTTTAAATAAAGCAGCTTAATGCGTCTTGCTCCAGCATTGCTTTTTTTAAACTCTTTGGAATAAAGCAGTAGCGGTCAGTCTATGGGACCCACCGGGGCCCCCCCAAAATATCCATTATACTTCTAGAGTCGGGCACAGCCTCCAACCCAGAGCAGCAAACAAATAAACAAGCAGACAACTAAAGACACGTCGCATAGGCTTCCCTTCCTCTCCGCAGTGGCTTCATTCTCTCCCCCTCCATTCACGTGCGATCCCCGATACTGCGTGGCACCCTTTCGACAGTGCACCGCTATCTTGAAAACGACGACGCAATCACAATGCAATCATGGCAATTGCCTCGCGTTGACATCTGGAAAGGCCCTGCATCCGAATAACCACGAAAGGCCCGGACGCTGCGGCGCCGATGTCTCCGAAGAGGTGGCGACGTGCATGGGAGGACATAATGACATCAGTGTGATCTTGAGTCTCGGAACAAAGAGGCAATTTGTTTGCCGTTTCAGGGACACTTCAAATTGCGTCCAGCATGCGGTAATTGAAACCTGTGTTGGGGTAGAGGGGTTGGAAGAAGAAGGAACTGAAACGAATGGCAGTGCAGGTGGACGACCGGCCTTTGATACATCCCTGCGTTTTCTGCTCGCAGTGCTGGTCGCACTCCCCGTCACCTAAATATGTAACATCAGTTATGAAAAACTTAACAGCAGTGGCCGCACAGAATGTATAAAACGTTCTTTGATAAAACCAAGACGTAAAATGTCAGTTAGCTTAGCGCCCAGATAAATGTTTGACATCAACGTTCCTTCAGTAATATTGATAATGTATATCGGAAGAAGGAATAATTTTCCTTGCGTTTCAGAGTGCTTGCATGCTCGTTATAAATGAACTTGAAACTGGAACTGTTATGCTGTAAATTACTTCTACTACATCTTCCGACTTGATCGTTAGTAACTACCGACCTTGATTAGCAGTTATGCATTCCTTGTTATTATTCTGATGATAAATCTGGAGGAGAAGCCGCCTTAATCAGATACTTGGTCTAAGCGTTTATAGGCGAAGCGGTTACACTCCGTTAATAATGACGTTTCATTGAAGGCAGAAAGAGAACATCGAGTCAGAGAGGACATACCTAATCGAAAGCGGGCGCTCGACTAGTGTGCCCAAGGATGCGGGACCGAATCCAATCCACGGAGGCCGCTTTTTCACAGAAGCGAAAAGCAAGGCGCCTGCGTGCTGTGCGACGTCAGTGCACGTTAAAGAACCCAAGGTGATAGAAATTGCCGGTGCCCTCCACTACGACATCTTTTATAGCCTTGAGTTGCCTTGGGACGTTAAACCCCATAAACCAAACCAAACCAAATGTATGTCGTTCCTGCATTTGTCACTCTGCGTGAGAAGTGGGTGGCAATGTTCTAAGAATAGTTCTGGTCTGACCACAATGCTGAGCGTTCAAGGATAAAAGAGGGAAGGTTAAGGCTCCATGTAAGGCTCATAATAGTGGCTTAATTTTTTTTTTCACATTTCTTGAATCATACTGTCAAAACCTCAATGAAGAAACACAATAACGTAGACAAATTCACTTTCAAGATGCGCAACATTTCGTAAGTCTACCCTTTGTTCTGCCTTTCACTCACTTACGTTGATAACATACAAAAATACCATCACTCAAAAATGCAGCTTAAAAATTTCGAACAAGGATAAACTCTCTTCAAAGACATTACGCAAACGCCGTTAGAATGAACAAAGGCTGACGGCGACCATCTTCCGAAATGTGGGCTGATGTGAACGGATGGCCGCACCACGAGGCCCTGGCACATTGAGCAGCGCGCGGGGCTTGTAACGCGTGCCGCTGGGAACGTGCACGCATGCGGCGTCGGCAAGCCATCGCCTCGGGTCATCTGTGAGCGTATTCAGGTTTCGGGCGCAAGTGGCTGCTTCGGCAAATACTGAGTATGTCTTTGAGAGCTGCGGAGCCTTGAAAGGAGCCGCTAGGGAGCGCGTCACTCCTGTGGGCGGATGGGTGAGGGAGAATGCGAAAGGAAAAGACACGCAGCTCTATGAGACACAATCGTTCAAGGGTGCTTACCTATTTGGCCGGATGAATTTTCGAAAACCTCAAAGCTCATCGTTTGTTTCTCGTCAGTATTTCAACATCCATAGGCGACAGTGAACCGCCTATAAACTTCTTGCACTGGGTCATAAAAAGAAAATTGTAATTTAACCGTATATGCAGGATGGTGGATGGTCGAAACATCTGCTTTCAAACGTGATGTTAACTCAAGATCTTCAATAAAGTGTTTTTTGGTCTCTTTCTAAATTTATTTCGTGTATTCTTAGAAGTTTATTTATTTCAATATGACATTTTAAATTATTTACAAACACGGTTAGACCATGGCTGATGTCTACCAGAAACAAAGCTTGTTTTGTCGCTTTGGACTTGGCTTCAAGTGTCGCGATAGTCGCTTTCTAATTAGGTCTCCCCTCATTCGTGCTCGAGGACATGCTTGATTTAAGCGTAATTAGTTTATTTTTCACGTGTTTCCCAGCAGTTAACCACCGACTGGAGCTGTTATAATCAGTAGTGTAGGCGTGCAATGATTTCCGCAATGTGTAGCGACTGCCAGATTTCACACTCCTTCGGTAATTGGAGTGGGTGGTGATTCTACGCGTACGGGTTGCTAAACTTTAGTGTGGGCTAAACGGAAGAGCACCGCGCACTAACTTCCAGGCCCTTTAAAGCGTTAACAATGACGTCTTTCTCGCTGCTTCACCGCAACGTGCTCCAAAATATCCCCCTGAAGCACCCAATACCTTACAGAATATGGCGGCGTGGAAATGCATGGCTTCTGTACGCGCCCCTAAATATGTGAAAAGCAGGGTTTATCAGCAGTTCCCATGACGCGTTCACTAGAGCCAAGAAGCGAAAAAGCAAGCTATGAGGCCACAAAGTGATTTTGACATAGGTCCAGCAGGGCGTGCGGAAGATCTGCGCACATAAGGAAGCTGATGGAGGCGACGCGCTATGCACAGCGCAACAGTGCGTTTCAGTTTAACGCGTTGGGCAATTGGCTGCGGCGATAGCTGTTTTTTTTTATTGCCCTGAAATCATAAAATATTTGCACAAGAACTGTCAGCTATATTCAGTTGACCTGACATGGCTAAAAGTATCTTCGTGATTTGGACATTTAATACGCTGCAGCCAGTCAAGTTTATTTATTTGCAAGTACTGTTAGCCCTTGCGGGCTGTTACAGGGTGGGCAATGTACATTCAAGCAGTACAACAAATTTCCAACTCTTTCTGAAAAGTTTCTAAAGAACAAGTTTTTTCAAATACGCTTCGGTCAAGGTTGTTCCATTCAATGATTGTTTTAGGCAGAAACGAAATTTTAAATACATCAACTCTTGGCACATACGACATCACTGCAAAGGAATGATTAGTGCGAGATGACAGTGTCCCGGGCGGCCGCAAGTACAAGCCGGAATCCAAATTGAGTTTATTGTTATAAAGTTGATAAAGGAACTTGAGCCTAGCAATTTTTCTACGAATAGCCAAGGTTTGCAGCTCAGCAAGTGAAATAAGTTCGGTTGCGGACTGTGTTCTTCGATAGCGAGAAAACACGAACCTCACTGCTAATCTCTGAATCCGTTCAAGCTTATCTATGAGATATTTCTGGTTTGGATCCCAAATTATGCTCGCGTATTCCAGACTTGGCCTTACCAATGATTTATAAGCTTTTAGTTTTACAGCCGGTGGCGCATCTCTTAACTTCATACTGGATTAAAAGTTTTGATTATTTCAATATATGTTACGACGCTTGCTTTAACTATTCTTCGACTGGTAGTGCGTCGAAATCTGCGTGACGATCCGGCATTCAGCTTGCCTATATATTATGCAAGCCCAACACTATTACAGGGTCATACGAAATACCGTTCTCGTTTTCAGTCAAGAGACACCTGATGCCGGGTGTCAAGCGAAAAATCCTTCTTGAAAGTAATCTGGAACGTCGAAAAAAGAAAATACTACGTACAGCAGTGGTGTAGTGCGAAGTCAGAACCTAACAATTCATTTCTAAAAATTGTCCACGCCGCATTAAATGACAGCGCGACATGTTGAATGTAAGCATGATCTTGTCTGCCTCTTAACACCACAACCGTCACCATACGCCAGTTTCCACCACGTCACGATAAGAAATCAGAAAACATCGACGGTGTGACCAACGTCTGCAGCGACACTACCTCGACTCTGGTTACGCTGGAATGATTTTGACCTAAAATTCCATACAGAATATAGAAACGGCTAACGAAAATATTTCAGTACGACGAAAAATGTCAGTGGCGGATGCAAGCGTTTCCGCACATAAGGTCCGGTGCAAGCTAGGTGAGGCCCCTGTCGACCATCGCGAGGTACTGTAGGAACCGTCGCCACGAAGTACAAAGGCAATGGTGACCTCAATCTAGCTCCTATCAAGACCACTAATCAAACAATAGAGTGCCGCGGGTGGTCGGTAACATTGCATAACCGTCTTAGTGAGAAAACCTTCGCTCAGCCCAGCAGCTCAACTCAAGGTTAGGCAAGCCTTTTTGGCGCCATGGGGCAAGTGCAGAATACTCGCCTAAGGAACTGGCCCCGATCCACCAACACGGAGCGAAGACAGGAAAGTGCCACAGCCACTATCGAAATGAAGGTTCACATAAGACGTGAAACTAATCAGAAAGGAAATAATCGTTAACGCATGAAGCAACATCTATCACCTTCCACTTACAAAGTGTTATACTTGCGAAGTATTTGGATCTGAAAATGACTATGTACTGTTTTATTTCCCCCTAAAACGACCGCACTATCGACAATCTTGTGGCTCCTTTATCGGGCTCAACATACTGAAGCGAGACACGGTATGCGCGAATCCTCATAATTACAGTCATTTGTGGTTTGTTAACGTGTAATATATCGCACATATCTTTTATGACGAAATGCGGCTGGGATATATCCCGCGTTCCCGGGTTCATACGTAGAGGCCCGTAAACACCAATACACGTGTAGGAGTGTTAGGGGGAGGGGGAGGGGAGGAGAAGATCTTCAGTGAAGACCTATGCAGCCCTAGTTAACAAAGATGTGACGAGCAAGCCTGGTTTTGTCGAAAACATATCACGTTGAATGAAACTTTGGATCTGACCAATAGTTTGGACCTTGCAATCGCCATTCATTGCTTAATAAATGGCGATTGTAATGTGGCAAATGACTGAAACACCGTTAGGAGGTGTTGATGTATATAAAGTAAATGAACTGCGCTGAAAACGTCTTGGGGGTAAGGTGGTAATGGTAATCGATACGGCCCTCCTCGGATCCCGAGCGAGAAACGTT
This sequence comes from Amblyomma maculatum, assembly GCA_023969395.1. Taxonomy (NCBI): domain Eukaryota; kingdom Metazoa; phylum Arthropoda; class Arachnida; order Ixodida; family Ixodidae; genus Amblyomma; species Amblyomma maculatum. The sequence continues at coordinate 755,323 of JAJIZL010017422.1, forward strand.
GCCCTCAAAACTACTGGCGCTTCTTTTTTCATTGCTAGTAAGTACAACAGCACTTACTGGCCAACCAGTATATTTCGTAGCTTGACTAAAGCTAGGCTGTACTTATTGCGTGTGGTATTTTGCACGTCTTTCCTCCTTACTGCTGCATGTTATAGACTACAGAGAAGCGTTGATTAACGGAGAACTGAATAATCGAGTATCAATGTGCACTTTGGTACGCATGTGCATGCACATCGGCAACGAGCGAGTGTGCACAAACAACGATCCACGAATGGATGTCATGACCGCTGCACTGTGTCGGTATTACGTGAGTTTCAGGGAAGGGCGTCAAATAAAGCAAACAAGGATGCACGCGGTTTTCAAGACATTGGAGTCGTGCTAACGCTAGTTTTATATAACACTGCTCTTGTTGATGCACGGTGTATTGATTTTTAGCACTTCGGTCATAGTCAGGATCGAAATTTAAGGAAGTCTCATCTGATATAATCATCTCCAGCTTCACTGAAATAATTTCACTACAAACAGCTTAAGTTAAAAAATGCTGTCTGGAGAAACAATCCATGAAAATGCCCTTTCGAAGTTGTTCAGGATGGCTAAGTCATTTTAATAAAGAGGTAGTACTCATTAAAACTTTAGTATGAAAGTCTTCCATAATTCCAGAAAATCGGCAGTTCGCAACGGGAAGCACACATAAAGATACTCTCGCACCCACACAAACAGGGGCACTTTTACTCCATGTTCTAGTTGTCTTTAATATTCCCAGAAAATCGCCTGGTCGCTACGGAAGGTACACTGCTTACAAGATACCTACTCTCGTAGGCACACAAACAGGTGCACTTCCACTCCACGTGATTGTTGTGCTCATTCTGGTATGCGCTCGCGTCGGATCAAAGATTCCACCGTGCATAATACTTGCGCCGGGTATAATATTCAATACGCTCCCGCAAATGTAACGGTCAGCGGGCAGCAATTAGGTGCACGCCTTCTGGGCGATAACTGCGGCGCCCGTCCGCGTTCGTCGATCTCCTCGTACAATCAGGCGACCTTGCGCCGATTTCAGACCGCCCGAGAAACACGCGAGCCCACCGGGCTTGTACAGACGTCGTACCTCGTTCGACCTGACAGGCAGCAATGCCGCAGCGCGCAGCTATAGCAGCTAACTGCCGCGTTTTCTGTGTACGAAGCTGAAAAGTGCGCACCGCTCTGATAGTTACGTGCACTGACGCGAGGGCTGTGCGAGTCAAATGAAATCCCGGATAACACTCAACCATTTATGCAACGAGTCAAGGTTGTTTCTTGAGCAGCCTATGCAGCTTTCGAATCCGCGTGAACTATGTGCGGTACAAGGCATTTGCAAGTGAAAACTCCGAGAACTCTGCCTCATGGCCATTTGGAGCGGTTATTGCAGCAGCTGCGATATAGTCTCAATGGTGAGAGGGTTAAATGGAAGTCATTTCTGCATACTTAAATGCTGCGCAGCTTCAATGAGCCGAAATCTACTCGGATTCTATGTTGGAAAAGAACGTTTGTTGTGCAACCAACTTTTGTAGTGTCTGAAGACTTCAACCAGATGTGGCTGCTTCGTAAAGCCGGCGTCAGAATGTATACTCCTGCTGCATATGTATTTGACTAAAGAATGTCGCAATAGTACATGCGTTCAGTCAGCCGCGTTAAGTAAATGAGCTTCAGGGGCTGATTCATTTACACCGTGGAAGTCTTCTTCCGACGCGAAACCTGTGCGCCAATACTGGGGTGTACCAAGACGCACTTCAAGGCTGCTACTTCTTCATTCAGTTAACTACGCTCAGCTGTGTGGATATGATATTAGTCACAAGAACGACAGTTAAAAGTTAAATTGGTTCCCAGGAAGGGAAAGGCGCAGTATCTGTCACACTTGCTCTGTGGACACCCGAACCGCGCCGTAAGGGAAGGGATGAAGGTGGGAGTAAAAGTGGAAAGAGAGAAAGAGGAGCCGTAGTGGAGGGCTTCGGAGTAATTTCGACCACTTGGAGATCTTTAACGTGCGCTGACATCGCACAGCACACGGACGCCACTCCCGGCTTAAGTTTTGTAGTGGAATGAAAAACACTGGCTACCAGCGCGACCATTCAGCATGGCTTATTTATTTATGTTTTGTGTAATAAAGCTACACTATAACTTCATTCATGATACAGAAAGCACAGATACAGCCAGCGCCCAAAGTGTCTAAGCTCCTTTAAAACTTCCTTTACGCCACAGTATGTGCAAACAGAGTCGTGCGCCCTAACTACTGCAATGCTCGCCGCGATGAGGACATCATTAAGGGAGGAACCAACAAAACTTTCTAAGGTTGCAAATGAAATCGCATCTGAATGCCATTGCGACTAAGCGACAATAATATAGGTCACATTCTGGTTTCAGCGGACCATTTTGCTCTCCACATAATAATACACAATGTATGCGAGTCTTATGTCTGCTATCGTCTTATCTCTATTTTAATATTACGGAGATCTTCCGATTAGTTTGCTGCAGTCAATGCTATACGTAGCCAGTGTACTTCAAATCAGGAATATTTATTGAAATACGTAAGAGACGTAATACAAGGACATATGCAAAGTAGCAGTTGCAAATATTCACTGTACGTTACTTAGTAAATAAAACGCACATCGTCTTATCCACAGACTACTAAATTGGTTCAGCCGCAGTGGGTTGCGAAATGATAGAGAATCAGCTGCGGCGACATAAAGACGGCTAACAGTCTCGAATAGAACTATCTGCCCCGTCATCTAGGTAATTGCGGTCGGCTTTAATTTGGCGACCGAATTTGGTCTCCGCAGGATTACTTGCAGTCTAGTCCAAGACACAGCGACATGCTTGGAGGCATTGTTTTAGCTATGTTGGGGACACACGGAGGCACCACAGCGACAATAAAAATAGGGAAGAAGTCTCATGCATTTCGTATTGTTATAATATCAGTGGCAGAGTACAACAGTCTACTTCCGTGAAAAACCTTATGGCATCATGCGCCTGTCACGAAAACTTTTCTTTTGGTCGAGCGAGTGTCTTCCGTTTGTCCCGTAAGTCTCTAGATGAGAGTCGTTATACAGTCCATCGCCCATCACTGCTCGGCATTGAATTCATCTTGTGTCTCGAGACGCCTATCGACCGACTGGGGCGTTTTGTACCCTGGTTGACAAGTGACAGTCGTGTGCTGATTGTTCAGCGGAGTGTGGAATGCCACAAGGCCACGCGATGAGGCAGCCGAGATGGAGGTGCCTTGGATGAGCGCATCTTTTTCTTTTAAACAACCTTTAGTGCCGAATGGCCTATACATTTTGGCAAGTTGGTAAGGACTCATGTGGTTCTGCAAGTTTAACAGTGGACATAGCGGGTGATGTCTGGCTGTCTTGCTCCAAAATAAAAGAAATATTTCTTAATGGTTCTCCTGGGACGCATATGACAGCTCACGCTAACGGACACCTGTGTTCTTGGTTCTGTGCAAGGAGTGCTCTCTGCAAACACAGAGATATACAGTATGGAATATTACCGAACCTTTCGCAGTAAAAACTTCACAAAAAAATGCGTAAAGAGGAATTTGTTCTTTTTGCTCCACACCATGTTTCAGTATGCGATGCAAACACCTTGCCTCTGTTATCACCTTCCTGATAAACGGCTGTTCCATTAGGGTTATTTCTTATTGTTTCGTGTTCTATCGCCTCCGCATGTCGGCGTTGTCAGCGTCGTTGTCAGCGTCGTTGTCAGCGTTTTGAACTGACATGGCTGCGCTCTGGTCGAACGTAGAGTTCATGACAATACATTTGGCATGGCGTGCCACTCGGGCCTATCTCTTAAAATTGAAGGGTGATGCAGTCAACCATTAAGTCAGATCCCTTCAGCTAGACCACACAGGCAAGTTAATACGGCTTAGTTAGAGCGGAGCTTTATATGTGGGCTAGTAGCCTGCCCTATCGTGCCTTAACCTTAAAGGCTGAGCTTAAGTGTCGCCCGTAATTTTTGACCTTGCCGAATGTTTCAATGATTGGTTTTCTGCTTTCAATGAAACCCTTCAGTTACCTCCTTCTGTCACCCATAAATGTTGACCTTGCAGAATATTCCATATTTATTTTTTGCTTTCAATGAAACCCTTCAGTTACCGCCTTCTGTCAGGTTTCCTTCCTCTGAGTGCTTATTCCTGGGTTGCTAAGACAACATGGGTCACAAGCGCCTTTCAGGAAAGAAACGCACGCACTTTCGTTGATCGACGAGCGAGGAAAAGTGACAAAGTTGAATCCAACCGCTTGCCTTTGAACTGTTTTACCTTTGGGCACCATCAGTATGTTCTGCACCACTGATGATCAAATTAAAGAATTCATTACATTCTTTGTGCAATAGTCCCATCACGCATTTGTTTCTCCTTAACATGAACCAAGTATTTCGAGAACGCACGAGTTCTATCCCATGAGATGAGGCAGAAGTAGCACCTGTTATATTCTTGTTTGTGTTTTTGAGCCAAACGCTGTGGCAGTGACCGCTTCATTACTCGAAATTACAGTTTCGAGTAATTTCATGCACATTTCATACAGAGTCAATCAGGATAAGATAAGAGTAAAATGAACATATCCCAGGAGTCACTTTTTGATACTTGCTGTGTAACAATGAATCAAGTGGCAGGCACACTTGAGGCGGGTCAAACGTCCCACTGAAAGACTCAGCGGAATACTTATTGGCAGAAAGCAGCAACTTAAGGTTTCAGAGCGCAGCTCTTTGGCGCCTGTTCCTGCGCTTCACGGCTTCGCCGTCGGCGTTGTCCCTCATAACCAGATTCTGCACTGCGCATGCGCGCGACGCGGCGGAGGGCTGACAGAGTGGAGCAGGAAAGCGTCTGCCGGCACCGCATGCTTCCGGCCAGTGGATTCTGTCTGGAACGCCGGCGAGCTTTAATGGTATCAACGGAACGCTGGTTGTGTTCGATGCAACGCTCGGTAGCCCGCACCGCCTGAGCCGAAATGCATAGCCGCCGCCGTTCACCACTGTAAACCACTTGCCTATAGTTCCTTCCCTGCCAGTTCTTTCTGAGCCATGAGCGAGGCAACCGGTGGAAGTCCTTCGTCTGCCGCTGCGTGCACAGTTACTCCGCCTAGCGCCACCGTCGTCTTTTCTGTTGTAGCGCAGACCACATATGCGTTTAGATCAAAAGCTGTTAGTGGAGTTTTTCTTGAAGAAGGGATATGTGTGAAAAATGAAAAGTTGCTTGTAACTGTACATATATGTCTTTGCCGAATTATTTGGTTCAATCTATCGAAAATCTGAAAACGCTGATGAGCTGCGCTCAAATTTCGCATTAGGAAGTAACGTAATAATTGCCAACTTTTCCCACATAAAGAGAAATTGAAGTTGCGATTTCCGACTTCGAATGGGGGGGGTCTTAAACTGCAAACACAGCAACTGATCATATTGAATAATATAAGCACGCGACCAAAGTGCCCAAGATGATGAGAACTAAAGCACGTGTCGAGTCATGTAGGCAGCTCAGTACGCTAGTGGGCACTATGCGAATTGCGCTGTCCTCAATAATTGGCACGCAGAGCACACGCGCGCGCCTTGAAAGCGAGTTTTAAATGATATGCGCAAACACACGCACGCGGGTTTAAAGGTGACTTGGCCTGATTGCGTAGCAGAAACGCGAGAATGAGACTTAACGAGATTCCGGCTGCAGAACGGGAGTAATAAAGCGAAATTGGAGCGCACGGATGGAGGACGCTCCGAGCTCGACACGGAGCGCACACGAACGAAGAAGTATTAAGGGTTTGAGGGAGGCACAAATAGCCTTAAGCGAAGCCCACGATGGATGCAGCGACGTTGTGCAGCTCAATATGAGTAAGCCGGCATCTCAAATGCAATTTAGCCTTGCTTGGCTTCGTCTGAGTGGAACCAGGATGTGAACCTTTGTTGCAACTGGTGTGTGGCGAAAGCGGGATCCGGTAATAATGTCCCCGAAAAAAAAAGACCCCGGAGTAAATGTCCCCAGAAAAAATGTCCCCAGAAGAAACGTTCCTGGAAAAAATGTTCCTTTTTGCGAAGTTGAAAAAAATGTCCCCGAATGGGGACCGAAGTGCTTCGTTTCTCCGTGGCGAGCTGCAATGATGAATGATGTATTTTAACTTTATTACAGAGGTTTCACCTGTCGCCTTGGAAGTGACCGCAAACATCGATTGATGGGGGCATTCATAATAAAAAAAAATGGACAAAAATTATGGCAGCGGCAATAGGACAAGAGCGCCTCATCTTCACTTTTTTTTTTTTTTTTTTTTTTTTGCGGGGAAAAGACGAGTTGACCATCTGTCTTACCGGATCAGAAGCTTGGAGCGATGCTTTAGGTTTGCCATGGTGCGCAGCCGGTTAATCGTCGCCCTGCTTACACCGTCATCACCCTCATTACCGTTCTACACCATCATCAGAGGAACGGTTGAACCTCGTCAGTACCTCGAGGTAGTTCCAGTGACGTCTTCTGCTTTGGGCGGTTCCCCGAGACTACCACGCGCCGATCCGCTTGTACCTTTCTGAGTAGGCAGTATTACCCAGCTGATTAGACCTGTCTTAATGATTGCTTAACGAGCTGCGGAGCTCGGAATCACGCAACGTGCAAAGAGCCAGATGGCTCTTTCACCGTGCTTTTACGCAGTTCTTGTAAACATCTCGGACGCCCAGAGGACGCAGGTTCCAAATGATGATCACATTTAATTCAAAGCCAAGAAAGAATAGCATAAAATGTGTACTTTTGTTTTCATGTGATGTCCGGAATAAATCATTTTTAGTTCCAGTTTTTGCCTTAGGGACGTTTTTTCCTAGTTGCCGCTTCTTCAGGGGCCGTTTCTTCTGGGGACGTTTTTTCCGGGGCCGTATCTTCAGGGGACCTTTTTTTCCGGGGAAGTTTTTACCTACACCAGGCGAAAGCACAGCATAGCGCGAAATTTTGCAGGCAGGAGAGCGATTTCAAGAAAGAGCCGTTTTACTTTATCACTTTCCCGAAGAAGCGGAATACGCAGAATATGTGCGTCAGGGCCATAATAATTTCAGCTTGTACACAGTAATAATATGTCGTTCTAAGTACCTTGAATGATTTTCTGGCTGGAATACTAAGAAATAAACCACACACACGCCTGAAGAATACATATAGAAGAATAGAGGTGCAAAAACTAACGTAGAAAGAACAAGCAGTATGTTGATGTTTTTCATGATTTTCAGTTGTTTAGACGCCTCAGATGGCGGCTATGGAATGTCGCCAGTAATAAAACATTGACCCTTAATTGAAAAGAATGAGGTGTTTAGATAGGTTAGCACAGTGCTCCTCTTTGATTTAGGCGCTGTAAGAACACCAGAGAGATTTTCTTTTTTTCTTTTTAACGTGACTGTCAGAATACAGATAATGCGTGATCTGTTCTTTAAGAAACACGCAAACTCGCTGAAGAATTGGGTGATGTCGGTGGGTGTTAATGTGCATCAGTGGCACGAAATTAATCCCAATTCTCCTCTTGAGCTCCAGACGCGATTCTCTCTCCTCCCTCGCGCGCGGCCCAAGCATTCCAATACGCACGTTACCCCGTTACCTCGACCGTAAACCGCGAATACCACTGAATTCACAACAAAAAACGTAAACTTTATATTTTTTTTTTTCACGTCGATTGAGCCCATTTTATGGTCTAGTCAACGAAAGCCTGCCAAAAACACTAAATCTTATCTTTTGTCCCGGCTTGATTGCGGCGGGCCCTTCCCGCGAGAAGCGATATATGCCTTCGAAACGGAAGCAAAAAAAAAACACGCTTCCTATCCGTTGAAGAAAGGCACAGCAAGCAAAACGGCCGGATAAAACGGTGTCAGCATTCGAAAACGACAGCAAAAGTCCGAGCATCCACACATTCTCTGGGCGTTCTTGCACTCGATTTTTCCGCCTCGGTTTATCAAGCTCGCACCGAACTCCGGATTCTTGCATAACATTTGGCGTAGCTCTGCTTTTGCTGTTTACGAGTCCTAAATCTTCCTCAAGGCTATGCGTATCTGCGAGCGAGAGTAGTTATCGATTCGATCGAGACTGTTACGTGGACTGTTACGTCCGGGCAGAACAGCCGACGTCGTGAGTACAGGTCTATGACTCCCCCTCGAGGCTTGGCTCATTAATCAAGAACGGAACCTTGAAAGCCCGTCGTAAGGACCGCCTGCAGACCGGCGCACCCACATTACGTTTACAGCGCTGTTGCATGCTGCTCGAGAGGTAGCCAAACGCGAAACTAGCACGGCCAATTAACGACGAAGGGCTCTTGTATGGCAAAGACGTCCGGTATTTTGTGGCTCGCGCCATTATCAACACTCTTCCCTCGAATACAAGTTGATTCAGCCTTGTTCTAAACCCTGTGGTTTGGCAAGACGATTGTCGAGCATCCCATCGGCATTAAATGTTTTACGATGCAGTGATCGTTGCCAAACCACGATCAATGGTTTGGCATACTAAGCCAAGCAGATAAAGCTGCTTTAGTACAAATTGCGATGTTCTTTTTTTTTTTCTTATCACTTTTAAACAGCTTTGGCAAGTTTTAGTTATCGAGAAAAAGAAAATGATTGTGTTTGCAGGCCCTTGATGCACGTGTCTGCTTGCAAAGAAAGATAGCTTTCGGCAGGGGAAGGTTCTTAGAACTGCGTTAGCATTTGAAGGTAATTATCACAAATCTCTCTGGGCTAGTTTGCAGTAAACCAAAGTCCACTTAACTATTCATAGATTGATAGATAAGGATGAGGAAGGAACGTAAAGGTTGCGCAAAGCGCTGCATCTTCCTGGAAGCTTTAAGTAGCTGTTTTGGTTGCTTAGCCATCGAAGAGCAGCTATTAAAACATTCTTTATGAAGGCCTTTACATTCAATGATCAACCACAGTACCCGTTCGTTCTAGCTTTAGATAAGCACTGGCAAATATATATATCTATATATATATATATATGTGTGTGTGTGTGTGTGTGTGTGTGTGTGT